>JBBPBR010000004.1:63540127-63553135 GCA_037974775.1 Cicer pinnatifidum | reverse complement strand
ACCTTTTTGTTTTAGAAAGGGACATCATTTATGTTAAAGTTGTAAAATAGGATGACAATTATACATTTGGTTGCATCCTATTACTAGATTCATTTTTAAATATACGACGCTTATGAGCTCCTTTTTATAAGATTGTTTTTTATTTTTTTCAATTCTATCAATTAGTTTGTTTCTAATTTAAGAGTAAATTAATAAATCAATTTAAATAATCAACAAATTTAATACTACAATAAATTTTCTTAAATTATATAATTTAGTCAAGCGAAGTGTTAAAGTGGTAGTAATAGATTGAACTTGCATATTACGTGATTTAATACTATAGTTTTTTTTTTTGTTGCGAAAATGAATATTGTAGTTTTGTAATGAACAAAATGCGGAGCAGAACTGTTGGAAAAAAAGAAAAGAAATGCATAGCATAACTTGAAAAGTGAAGAAGAAAAGAGTTGAAAAAAGAATATAAAATAAGAATCGAAGTACCCAACAACTCACATGTTGACAAATCGAAAACGTGTGATGAGGTGGACATTTTTTAAATTTTAATTTTCATAATTAATAAATAGAGTGCTTTCTATTTCCCTTTTCCTTTTAGGACGCACAAGTAACGATTTTCCCGTTGCTTTTTTGCGTCTCTCTCTCTCTTTCTCTCTCACTACTCTCTCTCTCTCTTTGGAGAGAACGCCCCCAACATCACAACCTAAATTTTCATATGTTGTTTTTTTTCATCCTATGAACATGATGGAAGGGTTTTAGCTACAATACTTGTTTGCAGGGTGCCAAGGATTAACGTATAGTATTTTGTTACATTTATATAAAGTTTTAATGTTTTTACTTTCCCTTTATTTGTAATGATTATTTTTGTCTTCATGTTGTTTGTGCATGATTAAGGTCAAGGCATTGGATTTGACATCTTGGCCCTGCAAAGATTGATTCGTTTAGTTGAAGAATATTTTATATTGTGGTGACACACAACACCATGTGGATATCCTCCGACAATATTATTGGGCTTGTGTTGGCTATTTCTTCCAGCATTTTCATTGGTTCTAGCTTTATAATTAAAAAAATGGGTCTTAAAAAAGCTGCTAGTAATGGGAATAGAGCAGGTTCATTCATTCTTCTTTTCTTTAATATTTTTTTTTCTTCATCATTTCAAAAGTTTACACTTTTCTTGTTTTTTTGACATTTGTACTGTTGTGTTTTGCTTTAATTTGATCAGCTACAGGTGGACATTCATATTTGTCTGAACCACAGTGGTGGGTTGGAATGGCTTCAAGTGAGTGATTTTCTATCTTATGCCATTGAATTATTGATATAATCATTGTACACTGAAACTTCTAATCGAAGGACACGACACTGACACATGTTGTTACGTCAAATTCCAATTACTTATAATTTTTCAAAGTACTATCGGTGTCAACAATGTGACGCCACTTCATCTCCACAAAATTTGTTGCTTTCCATGTTGGATGTGATTTACCTTTACATAACAGTTAATTATGTGCTATTTATGTAGCTATGCCTATATCTCTCTAGGCTTTTTCAATGTGTAGAATTCCCATGTTCAGCTTATAGAATTTTGTATTTGTATCTTGAGAAGACTATCAAGACATTGCTGATTTTGAGTAGATGATGTGGAATTATATGCAAAAGTCTTTCTTTTGCAGTGATCATTGGGGAAATAGCAAATTTTGCAGCTTATGCATTTGCACCTGCCATCCTAGTAACTCCTTTGGGAGCTTTAAGCATAATTTTTAGGTAAGCAACATCAGTTAGCATTCTTCATAACATATTCATTTCTCTGATATTTAATCAATGCAATTAGATGCATTCATTTAATGTAAAGGAACAATTGCAACCTCATATCATTGATGCAGTGCAGTGCTAGCTCACTTCATCTTGAAAGAGAGATTGCACATGTTTGGAGTTCTTGGATGTGTTCTGTGTATGGTAGGGTCTACAACTATTGTTCTGCATGCACCACGTGAGAAAGATATTCATTCTGTCAAGGAAGTATGGCAACTTGCTACAGAACCAGGTACTCTTTGAAGCCTTAATTGCTCGAGCCTTGAGGTTAAATCTCAGTTTGGCAAGGCTCAACCGCTAGCTTATAGCGGATAACTTATAATATATAAGTTCATGTGATCAAAATAGAGCTGTTTAGTAACGGTTTTCTTTCACGAACTTATCGCGTTTTTTGAAATGCTACTTCAAGTAGTATCATATCTTTACATATTAATTAAAATATATTATTATGTCGTTTTATATATCAGTTAGTTTAATTGGTAATTTTACCAAATAATTCAAATTCAATCTACTATCTTATCCACTGTCCGCTATCAGCTAGCTTTGGAATGCATCGTGGTCTTTTGGTTCAAATAGAATTCATTTCTGGCTACTAAATTTGAAAGCCTAAGATTCTTATCTTTTTTTCTTTCATGAATGAACAGGTTTTCTTGTATACTCTTGTGGGGTGGTGGTACTGGTTTTAGTCCTTATTTTCTGTTTTGCAAAAAAATATGGACAGAGCCATATGATTATCTATGTTGGAATATGTTCTCTCACAGGCTCAATTACGGTACTGAATATGTTTTTAATTTTTCAATGCTTAATTGTATCATGAATTAATTTTCCCTCTACAAACTCAATGCTGATCTTAGTTTTCACATACGTAGGTTATGAGTGTGAAAGCACTTGGAATAGCTTTGAAGCTTACATTTGAAGGAACGAATCAGTTTAAATACTTTGAGACTTGGTTCTTTACAATTGTTGTGCTTGCATGTTGCCTTTTGCAAATCAATTACTTGAACATGGTAACCTTTGGTTTTCTGTCTCAAATTAATAATGCATGCATTGTGCTTGGATGTTGCCTTTTGCAAATCAATTACTTGAACATGGAGTGTGGAACATTGAACACTTAGTTGTTTTGTGATGTTTCTTATTTAATTTGGAAAACTATGTTTGCAGGCTTTGGACACCTTCAACACTGCTGTCATATCACCAGTGTACTATGTCATGTTTACCTCATTCACAATCATCGCCAGCACAATCATGTTTAAGGTAACCTTTTTACCTTCAATGGCAGAGGGAATATTCCACCATAGGCTTTTCTGCATTATTTGCAATTTGCAAGTGGATCATAGCAAATGTTTTAAATTGCGGTAAAGGTCGCGTTGCAATCCTTGACAATACAGAGAATCACAACCATATACATATGATACAGCCTAAATCATGATTGCATTATCGTTGTGAAGACATAAAAACTGATGTCGCGGCCCTTGCAGTCGCATACCTTTTTCTAGAACCTAGATAAAATCACTGCAAGTGCAAATACATATAATGCGGCCTAAATCATGGTTGCATTATCGATGTAAGGACATCAAAGCTTTATGTCGCGACCCTTGCAGACGCAGACCCTTTTTTAAAACCTAGATAAAATCACTCCGAATACATGTAACACGGCCTAACTCCTTGCAGTCGCAGACCTTTTTTTACAACCTAGATAATAGTTATTAGTTGTTATAAAACAAGAACTTTGTTGATGGTTTATTATTGGTGCAGGAATGGGACACACAAAATGCATCTCAGATTACTACAGAGGTATGTGGGTTTGTGACAATTTTATCAGGGACTTTTCTCCTTCACAAAACTAAGGATATGGGAAATAAACCTACAGAAATGTCTCTTGCTTTAACTCCACAACTTCCTAACCATACTAACTCATCAGTTAGCTCTAATATTTGAAGCTTGTGAGCAGCATTTCTCTTTCAACTATGTTCCCTCCCAAGAAGCTAAACACACTAAGCTTGCTACTGTTTGGTTCTAACAAGCAGCTTGTAATTACACATTTAAAAAATAGAAAGAAACAACATAAATATGTAAATGTGGAAAGATCAAAGCAAGTACATGTTTTGACCTTAGGGGATACGATGTTAGATTCTTTTTATTAGATCAGAAGTCTTTCTCTTTTCATTTTCTGCTCTTTCTCTTAGTATTTTTGAACAAGTGGAAGATGTCAATTGCCTAAAGTTCTGAAAATCTATTTATTGTGGTTGGAACACCATTTTTTTTTCCTATGCAGTGTTACAACTACTAATAATTTTTTTTTATATTATTTACTATTTTTTTTGTATGTAGATAAAATGATAAATACTTCTAGAAATTTACACATAATTGCGAGGTTTCGATTTCGAACCTGAAATATGATATACAACTTAATAATATTGACATTTGTCAGTTGAAGAATGATTTAAAGACTACAAAATAGTTATATATTTTGCCATAAAGAAAATAAATGAATGAAAAATTAACATCAAACTTCCACTTTGAGGAGGAAAACCTTCGCATATATAAAAACTGCTTTAAATTTGATGATACTTCACGTTGCGACCTTTAAATAGAAGTTTAGGATCTCTAGATTCTTACGAATAAGAAAATGGCTTGATTGTTAATGATTTAAAAAGTATAAATAAGTTGAGTTTTGAAACATCAATATTCATTTTTCTTAATTTTTGGTCGAATCGATACCGGTTAACTCAACGCCTCAATCACAAAGACTAATAATTATAGAAGCTTTTACTCACAAAGAGCATCACCAATTGATGTTATAGTTTCAAATGATTTATAAGTATTAGCTCTAGGAAGACCACATGAGATACTTTTTCACTCTAAAAATCATGATTTTAATCATATCGGTCCTAAGTCTAAGATGGTAAAGCAAGAGTTTTAGATCTCTCAATCAATATTTGTTTAGTTCTCCAAGATTGATGGAAGGTGATGTTTTTGTTTTGGGGAATTATATATTTGGATATGTACTCTCTTTTTGCGCTGACAAATGATTTAAAACAAATTTGCTGTTAAGTGTTTGTCACGATTTCAGTAATGAGAAACATGTTGGAATATGAAATCTATTTTTTCTTCATCGCCTAATCTTATTTTTGGGTATAATTTCATTCGCAAATCATCAACCATTCATTTATAATTGTTAATGGATGATGAGAAGAACTAAGTCAATAAAGGAATATTTGTCTACAAAAAGATAATTTATTTGGTCGAAAAATTATTGTACATAATTCACAATAATAGGTGGTAGGGTGTAGCGTTATTGAATCAGTTCGTCATTTATAGAATTTAAAGGTTCGTCAATTAATTTGAATTCGTATGGTAAAGTATTTTGGATTGGTTAAATTAATAGAATTGCGCATGAAAATCAATATGATGACATTTTTTTCTGTTTGGTCAAGTGATGTATCAAAGAGCTAACATAGTTTGATTAATTGCAATTTGGACTCTACGAAAATAAAAAAATAAGAATGTTTTTCCGCCAAATTCACGGAATATAAATCTCATTCTTGAAAATATCGCACGTCAAAAAATTTAATTCGGTATCATCAATAGCGTTCCCAACTTTTCGGAGCATTGTAATCCTTGTACATTTCATATTTACTTTTGCTTAGAATAGTCTAATTTTATTATTTTTTAGATTTTCTTTTTTATTAAAGAAAAAAGAAGTGGCAGTATTTATAATTTATTTTTAAAAAATAATTGGGATCTTTGTGTCTCCAAATCCCAACCCCATTTCTACTTAGTCATGCGCCAAGCTGATAGTATAAGATAAAATAAAACAAGGTATTACTCGTTAACAAGTTTCCTTATTTTATTTTAACAATTTTTAAGATATTTTTAATTAGATTTTTTAAAATATGATTTTTTTATTAATATTTTGTTATTTTTTTAATAAAATAAACTAAATAAGAGTCACATTCACATAACTCAAATGTTCGTTCCCTTCTAAAATAATGTATTCATGTGATGAATTCACATATAAAAAATAAAAAACATTGAATAATATTTTTTTATTAAATTATTTTTATCAAATATTGATATATTTAATTTTATCATAAATACAAAGTTTATGTGGAATGCAAAGTAATATTAATTATTGCTGTTAAAAAGTAATATTAATTATAAAGGTATAATTAATATTTTATATGGTTATTAATTACTGTGTTATAAAAATAAAAACCTTTGTAATGCAAGCTTTAATTCTAAAAGTAAATATGTGACAATATCACAAGTTATGGTTACGAATTTTTTTGGACAAATATACGCTTAGAATGTGATTCTAACGTCATAGTTCAAATTTTCAGTTATCTCTTTATTATTATATGACATAATAATTGTGCAGATAAATTAACTAATACAAGATTTTATATAATTAATATTATTTACTGAAATTAGTTAGCTATAATTTGTTAATCTGTTTTGGGTTTACTTATTCTAAATTAGTTGGCTATAATAAGACCTATTCTTTAGGAAAGTTAGTTTTTGTTTCAGCTACTATGTTGTAGGCTTGTAAAGCGTAGTATTTGTTCTTTTCCGTTTGTATGTAAAGGCTTTAAATAGTTGTTGCTTTGTTTTAATCAAATAAGACATTTCCTCAATTAGTTCTAAGCTTTCTGAATTCTGTTTCTACATTTGGTGTCAGAGCTTTACAGAAAGGGGTCTGATTAAACAAGGAGTGTGAGTGTGAGAGTGAGTTAGTATGGCAACTTCAGAAAAGTTTGTCATTCCGAAATTTGATGGCCATTACGATCACTGGTCGATGTTTATGGAAAATATTTTGAGAAGCCTACAGATCTGGAATCTGGTGGAGGAAGGGATTCCATTACCAGCATTTGGGATTTCAGCCGCAAGTGAGGCACAAAGGAAGAGCGTTGAAGACACTAAGCTCAAGGATTTGAAGGTAAAGAATTTTCTGTTTCAAGCAATTGACAGAGAAATTATGGAAACCATTCTTGACAAGCAGACATCAAAGGCAATCTGGGATTCAATGAAGCAAAAATACCAAGGATCCACTAAGGTGAAAAGAGCACAGCTGCAGGCATTAAGAAAGGAGTTTGAAATGCTAAATATGAAAGGGGGAGAAAAGATTGATAGCTTTCTTGCACGAACTCTGACAGTCGTGAATAAGATGAAAATAAATGGTGAAGCTGTACAGCCAAGCACAGTGGTGAAGCTGTACAACCAAGCACAGTGGTGAGCAAGATTTTGAGATCTTTGACTCCAACATTCAATCACGTTGTTTGTGCAATTGAGGAATCAAATGATATAGATACCATGTCCATTGATGAACTCCATGGAAGTCTTCTCGTGCAAGAACAAAGAATGCAGGGAAGTAAGATAGAAGAACAAGCTTTGAAAGTTTCTTACAATGGTAAACCAGGGCGAGGAAGGGGCAGAAGCTCATATCAAGGAGGTCAAGGCAGAGGAAGAAGGAGAATGTTTCAAAGTAAAGCCACCATAGAATGTTTCAAATGCCATCAATTGGGACACTATCAATATGAGTGTCCCGATTGGGAAAAGAATGCCAACTATGCTGAACAAGGAGAGGATCAAGGAGAGGAAGAACATATTTTATTGATGGCTTATGTTGAACCTCATCAAACTAAAAGAGAAGAAGTTTGGTTCCTTGACTCTAGATGCTCCAATCACATGACTGGAAACAAAGAATGGTTCTTGGAGCTAGAGGAAGGATTTCAAGAAACAGTAAAGCTTGGCAATGACACCAGAATGGCAGTTGTGGCTAAAGGTAGTGTGCGGTTACAAATTGATGGCATAACTCAGGTACTTTTAGATGTATTTTATATACCTGAATTAAAAAGCAATTTGTTGAGCATAGGACAACTTCAGGAGAAAGGGTTAGCTATTTTAATTCAACAAGGGACTTGTAAAGTCTTTCATTCTAGAAGAGGGCTAATCATGCAAACCAATATGAGCAGAAACAGAATGTTCTATCTGTTAGCATCTATGACACCAAAAAGCTCCTTGTGTCTTCTAGCTAAAGTTCGTCCTGAAAAAGAATCATACTTGTGGCATCGACGCTTTGGCCACTTGAATTATCAAGGATTGAGAACACTTGCATCCACAAACATGGTAGATGGTATGCCACTGCTCAAAATTCCAGAATGCTTATGTGAAGTTTGCATGATTGGGAAACAACACAAAGAGTCCATACCAAAGCAGAGTACATGGAGAGCTTCGAAACAACTTCAATTGGTGCATTCTGATCTATGTGGGCCTATCAAACCAGCTTCTAACAACAATAAAAGGTATTTCATAAGTTTTATTGATGATTTCTCACGTAAAACTTGGATTTACTTTTTAAATGAGAAATCAGAAGCTTTTGCTGTATTCAAGATTTTTAAAGCATGTGTTGAGAAGGAAGATGGTGCATATATTACTTGCCTAAGAACAGATAGAGGGGGTGAATTCAACTCAAATGAATTTGAAGAATTTTGCAAAGCTCAAGGCATAAGCAGGCAGCTGACAGCAGCCTACACTCCACAACAAAATGGAGTCGCCAAGCGGAAGAACAGGGCAATCATGAACACAGTACGATCAATGTTAGCTGAGAAGAAAGTTCCAAAAGCGTTCTGGCCCGAAGCTGTAAAATGGTGTGTGCACATTCAAAATAGAAGTATAACTACAACAGTGAAAGGAAAAACCCCAGAAGAAGCATGGAGCGGTGTGAAGCCAAAGGTGGACTATTTTCGGATCTTTGGGTGTATAGCTCATGTCCACATTCCAGACCAAAAAAGGAGCAAGCTAGATTCTAAGGGTAAGAAGTGTATGTTCTTGGGTGTTAGTGATGAATCTTAAGCCTATAGGCTGTATGATCCTATCACCAAGCTGATTGTCATCAGCAAAGATGTTGTATTTGAAGAAGAAGAGAGCTGGGATTGGAGCAACACTGAAAATGAGCCAAATTTGGCGGTGCCAGAAGTTGATGGAGGCGGTATTGAAGAGCATACTGAAGAGGAGAATATTCAGAATGTCTCAAGCAATAGAGGTTCTAATAATTCCATTAATACCAACAGCTCCAGTAACTCAATTCCATCTGAAGAAAATTTGGGAGATGCTGAAATTGAAGGAAGGGATGCAAGAAGGAGAGCAAAACCAATCTGGATGGCAGATAATGAAGCCGGTGATGAGTTTTCTGAGGAGGAAGATTTTCTTGCAATGATGATGGTAACTGATACTGATCCATTTTCTTTTGAAGAGGCAATCAAGAGTAAGAAATGGAGAGATGCCATGGCAGCAGAGATTCAAGCCATATAGAAGAATCATACTTGGGAGTTGACTAATCTGCCTAAAGATGCCAAACCTATTGGAGTTAAGTGGGTTTTCAAGACCAAACTTAATGAAAATGGGGACATTGAAAAACATAAGGCACGATTGGTAGCTAAAGGCTATGCACAACGCTATGGTGTAGATTATACCGAAGTATTTGCACCAGTTGCTAGGCTTGACACCATTCGAGTAATTCTTGCAATAGCAACTCAACATGGTTGGGAAGTTTTCCAGTTGGATGTGAAAAGTGCGTTTCTTCATGGTGAACTTAAGGAGGAAGTATTTGTGCAGCAACCTGATGGGTAAGAAGGGAGAAGAAGAAAAGGTCTACAAATTAAAGAAGGCTCTATATGGCCTCAAGCAAGCACCAAGGGCTTGGTACAACAAAATTGAGACTTATTTTCTGCATAAAGGTTTCGAAAAATGCTCCAGTGAGCATACTTTGTTCACCAAATCTGTTGGAGGTAAACTTTTGATAATAAGTCTTTATGTAGATGATTTAATTTTCACTGGAAATGATGTTTGTATGTGTAATGAGTTCAAGAACTCAATGATGATGGAGTTTGACATGTCTAATTTGGGAAGAATGAAGCATTTTCTTGGAATAGAAGTGTTGCAGAATCATAATGGTATTTTCATATGTCAGAGAAGATATGCACGAGAGGTATTAACAAAGTTCAAAATGGCAAGTTGCAATGCAGTGAAGAATCCAATTGTTGCTGGAACAAAGTTAACAAAAGATGAAGGAGGGACTGAAGTTGATGCTACTTTATTCAAGCAATTAGTTGGGAGTCTCATTTACTTAACTGTGACTCGTCCCGATTTAATGTATGTTGTAAGTCTCATTAGCAGGTACATGTCTAGACCAACCATGTCACATTGGTTGGCAGCCAAGAGAATTCTTAGATATTTGAAAGGAACGACTGAACTGGGCATTTTCTACAAGAAGGGAGAAGGAAATGTGAAGCTCTTGGCATTCACAAATAGCGGATATGCTGGTGATCTTGATGATAGGAGGAGTACTTCTGGTTATGTGCTCAAAATAGGACATAGAGCAGTATCATGGTCTTCAAAAAAGCAACCAGTGGTGACTTTATCTACAACCGAGGTCGAATATATTGCAGCAGCTCTCTGCGCATGTCAGTGTATATGGTTGCAAAAAATTCTGAAAACAGTTGGAGTAGAGGAGAATGAAGGTACTGAAATTCAATGTGATAACAGTTCTGCCATTCAATTGTCTAAAAATCCAGTTTTTCATGGACAAAGCAAACATATTGATGTGAGGTTCTATTTCTTGAGAGATTTGGTGAATGATGGTGCTGTGAAGTTAAGGTATTGCAGCACACAAGATCAGATTGCAGATTTAATGACAAAACCACTGAAACTTGAGAAATTTGAGAAATTTCATAACTTGCTTGGAATGGTGAATGCATCAGAAATAAGCTAATTTCAGATGTTTAGCTTAAGGGAGGGAATGTTAGCTATAATTTGTTATTCTGTTTTTGGTTTACTTATTCTAAATTAGTTGGCTATAATAAGACCTATTCTTTAGGAAAGTTAGTTTCTATTTTAGCTACTATGTTGTAGGCTTGTAAAACGTAGTATTTGTTCTTTTCCGTTTGTATGTAAAGGCTTTAAATAGCTGTTGCTTTGTTTTAATCAAATAAGACATTTCTTCAATCAGTTCTAAGCTTTCTGAGTTCTGTTTCTACAAAATTCTATACCTCCATGTATTAAAAATAATTTATTTCGTAATAAAATATAACTTCTTAATTTTAGATTTTGTCTATGACTTTGTATATGTCATTATCAATTGATGCACTCTTTTCACCTCTTATTTGTTTTGTTTATAATTATTAATATAATATAAATAACATAATTAATCAATATGATACTCTCCCAATACACAACATTTTCCCTTTACACGAGACCAACCTAGACTTTATCAAGTTAATGAATTTTCCATCCAACCATATCAAAATTCTTCGAACTATCAGCTACCAAGTCCTTTAGTGGAAAATTCAAGGGAATAATACATGATCTCATATGATATGAGGATCCATTTAAATCTCCACCCTCCATTGAGAAAAAGAAGATTAAGAAAAAATGGAGTTAATATTACTAAGGAAGATGAAGAAGACATGTTTTGAGAACTAAGAGCTTAAGATTCATCGAGAGCATAAGCGAGCTAGAAAGAAAAAAAAAAAAAAAAAAAAGAGTGTGTGAAGTAACGTGATGATAGAGAATCAAAGTGAATTTTGAATTAAATATAGATCTTCTATTCGCTAACATTCAAAAACGTTGCTCCCTTCTATTTTTATTTTATAAAATTTGTGTTAATTTGATTTCTCCGATGAAATCACTTTTGAATTGAATTTTGCTTTCAGAAATGTACATTAATTAGCAATTCTTACCATTAACTGCTATAACATTATAAAAAATAATAATTGTGAAAAATACTGATTATTTAGAATTCATAGAAGGAGAAAAGTTTATTACAATAAGAGTATAATACATTATATATTCATCATAACTAAACTTACAAGTCTTATATTACTTGCAATTAATATTAACCAACTTATAAGTACTTATAACAAATTTCATCTATATCTAAAAAATCTCTAATTATATTTAATAAAAACATAGGGTTTTTAAAATAATGGAAGTCCCACAAATGAATGATATATGACTTATTCCATTAAGTGTGTCACTTTTGTGACTTTAAAATCTTGCCTAATAAATGTGTTTTTTTTTTAATGGTAAAATAAATGTATTATTTTATAATATGAATATATTATTTATTCATTAAGAGATTAAAGACTACACACTATTAATACACTGTTAATGTAAAATGATTTAATTTACATCCACATATCACAACATGAAGGGTTGTATCTTTTCACCAAAAGATATGATTGATCAGTTTTATATATTTTTTTAAGAGTAACAGTGTTCACTAATATTTAGAAGTGATATCTTAAATAATGAAAAAATAAATGTTAAAAATCATATAAGTGTGATGATTTATACATATAATGTCTTAAAATTTTAAATAAAAATATAGTGTCGAATTCGTTTAACTAGATGCTCTTGGTCTTAGGCGAATATGATGATACCCATCACACATCAAATATCACCTCACCACAATGGGTGAGTGAAATGTTACATTTTTGAAGGGTTGTGTCTTCTTCATTAAAAAAAATGGCACGAGTAAAAGAACATTGAACATAATAATCAGATTGATTAATTTTATATTTTATCTATAATTATTAAGTGGTATAGTATTGAAGTTTTACGCATGTTTTGGTTTTATTTTTATGTAAATAAACACAAATCCTGGCCATCATTCATTAATTTGATCATGAACAATAATAATTGAAGATTAAAAGAAATTGTGCATGGAAGTTTTGGAAACATGTAGATGGTGTTGCAATCACCGCGAATTATGGATCACGCTCTTTTGGAAGAATATATACCTACTTCTCAGTTATAACTTCTGCTGAAAATCGTACCATGTTATTTTTTTGGCCTCAAATTGTACCACTTTCATTGTATTTGATCTTATTTCATCAAATATTATAAATTTTAAAGTTAATCGTATTACATATAAGAATATGAAAAATATGGATATTTTGCTTCAATTAAGATGTGATAATATTACATGTCCTACTCAATATTGTATTTTCTACATTCCTAATAACTCAATTGATATAAACTTTAAAAAATGAATCAACTTATAATATGGTATATATTATAATGCCGTAATGCTTATCTTGGAAAAACATTTTAAAGAAACCATAGTAAATTACTTATATTTTAAGCGAGTAATTTTCTTTTTATAAAAAAAAATAAAAATATATATATATATATATATATATTTTT
>JBBPBR010000004.1:63502590-63528576 GCA_037974775.1 Cicer pinnatifidum | reverse complement strand
AAACATATCTTTATTTTCTCTCTCATTTTAAATGAATCAAAGAGACTCTTAATCATTACTGCCTCTAAAACAACACGATCGGTTCATTTTTTTTTAACGGTAAAAAGCTTTATATGTTAAGAATGTTTAAAAATTAAACACTTAGATGCAAATCTATGTGTTGAATTATAATTGGAGCAAAGTAAAAGTTGAATATAAATAATTATTACGTTTAAGTTTCGTCCTATTGGTTATAATATATTACACGAAGGCACTTATAGAGAGTTATTTTTGAGGTAAAATATGGAATAATAGAGTTTAGATCTTGAACGTTAATTTTATTCATCTCTCTACATGAATTAATCTGGGTTGTTATTTTGTTGTTAAATCAAGGTATAAATGTTTGACCTCTCTCAACTCAACATATACTATTCCGTCGGCCAGATATAAATATTATTTGTCGGATTTACCTGACAAATATATTGAGATTAAGCATCTAAAAATATTACAAACCAGTAAAATAACCCATCAAACACCTATTTTAGCCAAAAATGCTTATTCACTAGTCAAATAGTACTAATATATAAGCCAACAGATGATACTTAACAGAACTTAATCGCTTATGAAGCATTTGCTTAGCACAATGACACAATAACAGAATATTAAAACACAATAGCTTACAAAAAACAAGGTTCACCTTGTTCTCATATATGCGGGGTAAAATAGGGCCTAAAAGGTTGTTATATAACAACGACAACCAAATGGCGTAAAATACAAAATGTAGCAAATCCATTGCAACCAATCTTAAGACTGTAGATGGGATTTGCATTTAACAGCACATCATTATACAATGTGAATGCCAACAACACACCTTTTTTATACACCCTTTATGATTTATCCATTTTTTAAAAGGTCAATATATTTTCTCAAAAATGAGACAACCAAATTGACTTTTTAATTATTTATTTATTTATCTATCATAAAGTGTACAAGAATATGTCAACAAAAGGAGTTTCTAGCATTCATCTGATATATCTCTTTGGCAGCCTATATCGGTCAAACTGAGTCATCAGATTCATCGGAGTCACTTCTGTCAGGATCCCCAGTGTTTGTAAGAGGCTCCGGAACATCATGCTTTGATACAGGTGCAGCTGCAGGTTTTTTATTAGCACCTCGAACATTCTCGTCGCCTTCTTGCTCAGCTACTTCCACATGTGAATCTCAGTCAAGAAAATACCCAAATGTTGTTTACACTTTACACTATTTGATGCAAATAGCTACCATGGGATATCCCATGAACCTCATGTCAAATAGAGAAATGTGTCATAAGAGCAAAGAAGGTAAGTATCGAAAATGATCTCATCAGCCATCCATTTCAAATAAATTATTTAAAGTGGAACCATAAGTTTTTATATAAAAATTTTGAATGTTAACTAAATTACTGCTTGGAAACAAGATGAAAGGATATCAAGATTGTCAACCGTTCCTCCAGCAATGATTTTGAGAAGATCTTTCTCAACACGGGAGACAAGCTCAGGCTGGAAAATGAAAATTGAAAAAACATGGTAAGCGAGCACACAACGTACAAACACAGAGATAGAGAGGCGTCAGATATGCTAAATAACGTTACTATGCAAATAAAAAGAATACATTAAGGTCAGGCTCTCGGCGGAATCTACGCTTGCGGGCATCTCTCATGGGAGGGGTAAGGCCATGTCTGCACTCGATTACATCTGGAGCAACATCACCAGATTCCCTCACCATAATCATCTGTTAGTTGGATTCATTAAGCAGGCAAGCAGTTATTTAATTATCCAAATCTAGGAGTAAGATTAAGACTGAATGAATAATGTGAATAGCGACAGATACGTGACCTGACCAATATCAGCAGTCTTAACCAAAGAGTTATCGTCATAAGTCTTGTATGATTCAACAACAGAAGGAAGGTCTAGTAGAGCAGCCGGGAAGTGCTCATTTCCAATCATAAACGTACCGCTTCTTCCATCCTCACTAAATTGCAAATCTAGCGACTTGTCTTCAGATGAAGAAGCATTGTTTTCATTCAGAAGACGCTCTATCCGCTCCGCAATGTTAGGTGGAACTCTAAGTATGAATTGCTCCTCCATAACTATATCCATTGTGATTGGAATCATTACAAATATGACAAGAATAATAGAATCAAGTTGAATTCAATTCAATTGCAGGCAAGGTAGATTAAGAGAGATAATAAGGTATGTTTAATGCTTCTTGTAATCGCCATTGTCTTAAGGACAGAAAGAACTCCAATAAACCCCAACCAAATCGCCATTCTCTATTAAGCTTTATTTTAAAAAAAGAAGAAAACAGTTGTTATTTCTATTTGGCTTGCTTTGGATCATTTGATAGGGATCAAAAATAAGGGTAGCTGCTACCCAATATTAGTATTATATTTGGATGTTAGGGAAAATTTTACACCAACAATGCATCTCCTAAAATAAATTATCACAAACAACAATCACAAATTGGAATTGATCGGAAAAATAAAATGATTGATATATCTCAAACTCATCTATAACGATTGATAACAAGATTCATATTAGGCATATAAAAAGATAACAAGATTCATATTTAGTTTAGAACAAATGATTGCGAAAGAAATATATAAACAGAAACAAATAGGATGATTCTTACGACCACGATATCCTGAAATCTTTAACCCGTGCCTTTTCTTAAACTTTCGTGGTTGTTCAAAAACACCTAAAAATGACGGTGTTGAAGAAGAAACTTACCAGAACCGAAAATTAATTGATGTATTTTGAATTAGAGATGATAAGAGACACTTTAATCGGTTTAATATTGGGAGATGAGATCTATGGCTGCCGGAATCGGAGTTTAAAGGTGGCGCTAGGGTTTCAGTTTGAGAGGATTTGAGCGTGAAGAGAGAGAATAAGAAGAACAGAATGAAGAGGAAGGAGGAAAAGACGCACCCACTTGGGTTGGGTCTGGATCAGATCGACGGCTACTATGGCTTTCAGCTCTAAGAATGTCTCATAGCCGTTGGATCTAGAGGGAAAGATGGAAGGACCGCATCGCAAAATTAAAAACTTAAACAGATTTTCCTTAATTTGCTTTAAGAACATTGCGCGGTTAAAAGAAAAGAGATGTAATTTAATGAAATAAAAAATAAGTATTTTTTGACAAATATATCAATAAACAAATAAATCATAGATAAATACATGTATACATATATATTGTCAAAAAAATATATCAATAAGATAAATAAATAAACAAGTCACCAAAAATGTAATTAAATAGTTGCACACACAAAACAAGTTAAATTAAAACACAACAAAATACTTCACCTTAATTAGTATTTTTTATTTGATTTTTTTATTTAAGTAAAAAAGTTGAACTCATTCAATTGTATTAATAAATATTTTATTTATATAAGGACTAATGAGGACAAAGTTAAATGTCATACTTTTTTTAAGACTAAGTAATCTTTTATTACTATAAATTTATTGATAAAAAGTGAGGAAAAAAATAAAGAAAACAAAATAATGCACATATAAATTAAAATTCATGCAAAATAAAAAATAATCATTTAAATTTAAAAATAATTATTTTATCTTTTTTCACGCTAGATTTTAAAACTTGATTATTTAAATTTAAAATTAAATTTTTACTCTAATCATATTATAGGTACGGCATCTCAAATTAAATCACTATAAAATTTAAATCATAATAAAAATAAAGTAAATACTCAAATTTAGTTTTGAGAAAAAGAATGTTGTGTAAGACATATGCCTCCTTGATCATGATTTTGATATAACTTCCAAACATACAACCCTATATGCATTATTTGATTGATCTAATGGTTTGAATTGAGAAACATTTCAGGAAAATAATCAAACACTACACACTTGGACAAAACTTGGAACTCAAGCAATCAAGCAAAAATGGATGATGTCCTACAAGGCTTGAGAATGATGTATAAATGTGTCTAGTGTTAATAGTGTCTATTAGGTAGATTCAATCATAATGATTTCTCATATAATATCTGTCAATGAAATCATAAAATAAGTTTTTAATCAATCAAGTAATAAATCAATTGAACAATCGATTGTCTGACTCACAGAATAAAGGCTTCACTAAGTTAATCGATTGGGAAATCGATTACTTAAAGGTTTTTATTAAAACCTGTGTTATGTGATTAAACAAACCAATTGGACAATCGATTTGCAAATCCATTGAGTAATCGATTTTGTGATTCACAGAATCAAGCTCTTACTGAGTTAATCGATTGGCAAATCGATTACGAAAATGTGTTTTCATCAGACATGTGTTCTGTGATTAACGAAATCGATTGGACAATCAATTGAAATAAGTTTCTTAAGTTGCAAGCTTTGCACCAATCGATTAGGTAATCGATTGAAATAAATTTCTTAAGTTGCAAGCTTTGCACTAATCGATTAGGTAATCGATTGAATGAATGAACTGGTTAATCATTTATCAGAAACATATTGCATAATTGATTGGCACATCGATTTTAACTAAATAGCTGAGTTATTGTAACAAGCCAAATTGATTGGAGTAAAATATCTGAGCCACTGTGACCAGCCAAATTGATTGGTAAATCGATTGGAATAAATGTCTGAGTTACAGGAAGAATTTAGCCCAGTGCCAAATCGATTATGTTAATAAATGCATCAACTGAGTAATCGATTGTTTTGATCTCGTTGTTTGAACAAAACAAGTATAATCGATTAGTCAATCGATTCTGATATAAACTGAGTATCAGTTTCTGATATATGCATTAAAAGAATCCATTAGGGAATCAATTAATTCATATATTTTCAAGATTCAAGAAAAACAAGAAACGCGATAATCGATTAAGCAATCGAATGAGCTGGTTATACACATTAATAAATCGATTAGGAAAGCGATTTGACTGTGGTTTTCTGAAAATATATAAACTGAATCAATCACAATTTTTCATAACAATCATAACATTTTTCATAACACAGAAAACTGAGAGTGCTTCATTGGTTTTTTAGAAAAATACACCTTGAGAGAAAGATTGTTATAACTCACAAATACTCATTGGCAAATACTCTGTGTGAGATCTTACATTGTGATTGAGTCAATTTTCTTAGTTTTCTTTAGTTCTTTTTGAAAGGACAAATTTCTGCAATTGAAGTTTTGGAAATCCAGTATTGTTAAATTGCTGGTTATCTTTTAGGATGCTTGTGTTCATCTAAAAGAAACCTCAACTTGATCTCGTTAGAGTTTGGCGAAGAGCTCTTAGGGATAGGTTGGTGTTGTGGTAGAAGTGATGTTGAGTTGGATGGATAGGCTGTGAGATGCTGGAAAGTCGGTAAAAATTACTCAAATCAATTCTAGTGAAGGCTGAAATCATTGTTGATTTCAGGACTGGATGTAGACTATTGATTCCATAGTCGAACCAGTATAAAAATCCTGGTGCACCATTTCCTTTCTCTCTACTTCTAATATTGATATTGCATGTGTTGTTGAATGTTTGTCTTGAATAAGTTCTGAATATATTACTGTTATGTTCTTGAATGTTTTGAATCTCTGTCTTAAATAATTCTTTGAATCTATCACTGTTATATTGGAATTAATATTAATCACGTTGATTTTAATATTAATTTCACTACTTAGAAAGAAATTGGACAATTTGATCAATAATCTTGTGCATAACTTTTTAAGAATAGAGGCCATATAACCAACATGTTGCACTCAATTTAGTCATTCAAAAGAAAATTATAAATATTCTTGAGAGTTATCAACTCAAAATGGGTCTTTACGAAAGAAAGATCTAAGATGTCCTAATTTTTTTTAATTGTTTTTGACTATTCTTAGACATTTTTTTCTCGAAGGAACTAAATAATGTTCCACATTTTTCTCAATGATGAGTAGAATGAGTTTTTACTATTCCATGGCATTTTCGATAACATGAACATCAACATTTAGAATATAAAGATCCAAGCAAGTGTATATAGCTAACTCCTAAATATTCACATGAGGATAAGAAATTAAAATGTGACAATCCTTTTCAAACAACTCATAATTTCTCTTAAATAGAATATACATAAATTTCATCACAGAAATACAAGGTGGATTCTCTCCTGACTTTGTATACATTTCAACTACAAAAGCCACCCTTTCAATTCCGTTTTGATAGAGAGTTGTTGCTGCACAACCAAAACAGATGCACAACTATTAAGATCAGGTGAAGAAAGAAAATCACCAATAGCACCAAGTTCAGGAAATTCACTCCATTCAGTTAGTCCCTCAGTTTGAAGAGAATGAATTCCATGTCTTCTTCCAACTATAAAAAAATCATGTTCATTCACTATTTCACGTAGAAAACAAGCTGTTTGTGATCCATCTTTTGTGAATATCTCTTGATACCTCACATTTTCTGCATGCTTCACTTCTTGTAACACTTCATCTCCAATTACCATTAAATCTTCCAATTCTACCATGCAATCTTTAGCAACAAGGTGGTAAACAACTAGGTTGATCCTCGGGTTATTCATCGCACGTTTTGCTAAGCATAAAATCTCTTCATCGTCGTCAGCTCCACCGATATAAATGACAGCTAATCGAGTAGTACTAGAATCTTCTGCTGTTGATGATGATGTCGATGATATGGTGGATGTTCCTGTTAGTTTTGAATGAGCGCGTGTTACAAGGATTCCAACAGAACATGGAGCTATTTCAAGGACTCTCTCATTCATTGCTCTTAATGTTTTCTTGTCATCAGATTCAACTACACCATCACTAGACCATCTTATATGAAATGGCAGAATTATCATGGATGCAACTTTGTCCAATGCAAGGTTGCAAACATCTTCAAACATGAGATTTGATGGAGATATAGCTGTGTAAGTGTAAACTGATACAGCATGTGGATTGTTGTGCTCGTAGATATCGAAAGCAACGATGACATCGTCTGAGTACGATTTGTGTGAAGCGGATAGTGATGCTTGTCTTTGAAGACAATGAGGAATGAAAACTGGTAATGTTCTTCCAACTAGCTCAATTAGATGAAGTACATCAACTGTGATGGGATTCTCATTTGTTGGACAACATAGGTCTAGGAAATCTGTTGCTGCTGAAATGTGGTTTGGTTTGTGAACAGTTAATAGTATTCTTAGATCTGAGTAGTGTTTTAAGCTCCTCATGTTCCTTTTTTGGTAGCCTGCATATTTTCTTGAAGGATCATATAATAACTTCACCGTCCATTGCACAGTGGTTGCTATGATAACTATACTTATCATCAATATTCCATATGTTTGGCCATCAATAATCTGCATACATAGATCTCTAAATTAGTCTTTCTAAATAGCTATCAAAACCGAAGTTGAGTTAAAAATGAGGAACCAAAATAAATGAATTTTTTTTCAGGGTGACCAAAAGCGAAATAACCATATATACTAAAGGACGAAAAACATATTTAAATCTAAATAGAAGAATATGTAGTACATTATTGTCGTATAAGGAATTGTAGATGCCGATTTCCACGACGCCTTTGGTGTTCAAAATAAGCGAAAGTGACAAAGCATCAGTGACAGGCATATTGCAACAGAGTGCAGTTACAAAACATGCTGCTATTTTGACCAAGTGAATAAAAAGCACCACCATACCAACAGACGCCACAACGGATGATGAAAAATCTATGAAAAAATCTGCCTTCAACACAGAAGTAGTCACAAAAATGGGCAAAAAGAACGATGTACCGAAGAATTGAAGCTTCTTAACCAATGCAGATCCTAAAGGAGGTCCTTCTGGCACAGACAATCCCAAAATGAAAGCTCCTAATACAAATTCTTGATCAATCTTAACTGTAAGAACACCTAAACCAAAAACCATAGCAATGATAACATAAACATAACCCTCTTCAACAGGTCTTCCTTCAGGTGTATGTTTGATGATCCAAAACATTATTGGCCTACATATTAATGGAATAAACACAGCAAGTGTGAAAAGTGAGAACAAGTTTCTTGAAACAACTTCCATATCAGGAGTACTCACAATAGTAACACCAGTTGATGTCATGACAGTGCTCAATATGTCAGAAACCAAAGCTGATGACAATGCCAATCTACCAAGCTCAGAGTTTTGAATTTGAAGTTCACTTACACAAGAAGCAATAACAGCAAATGAACTTATAATGTGTGATACTAATGCAACGTAAATTCCATCGCCATTGGCTTTTTTAATGGCTACTAGTTTTTCAGGGAATGTGAGTAGTGGTGCAAAACCAACAAATAATGGCACTACTAATCCAACTATAGCAATTGTCCATGCTTTGTTTCCTGTCCTTGTTATCATGCTGAAATCCATTTGAACACCATTTATGAAAATGAAGATTACAAAACCAATTGATGAAATTGATGAAATGATGTCATGAGTTCCATATGGGAAAAATTTGTACATGTATGTGTCCACTGTCTTTAGATGAAATAAAGCACCTAGAATCACACCAGCCTGCAAATAGATAAATGGTGTGTGTTTAATTTCAACCCAAATTTGTTTATGTTGAATTAACAAATAAATAAGACCAAAAAAAATGAAATTTGTTCTTGTTTGAAAACATAAGTATAAGTCTTCATCTCCGTTCAGGTCAGTGATACCCTAATTTAGAGGACCAAATAATTTAGTATCAATCAAAATTTATCTCAACCGAATTAAAGACAAAATTTATTTATTTTTTGTTGTCAGTGTAATTAAACTTCTTCCAATAGTGAAAAAACTAAATATCAATAATAAACTTATTGGTGTGTATAGAGTATCAGCTCTTCTAATCAAAGACATATTTTAGTGTTCAACATAACACCAACAACACATTGAATACATTCAATTTATTCATTTTTTCAATTTATTATTTAGGTTGATATATCAGTGTCGGTATGTCAATATCAATTATTAGACATTCACCCTAAATTATTCAATTATTTTTTTAAAATAAGTAAATGGAAATTGGAGGTACTTACCATCATTTGGGAAATGAATTGAGGGAGTTTCAAGGGTTTGAGAAGGAGACAACATATTTGGGTGAGTACAAAAATGATAAGCACTTGCAACTCAAACAGGGGGACAGAAGATTTCATTGGAGTCCTGCCATTTTTTTGGCCACCCCATAAACCATCTGAAACAGTATGTGGTGGAGCCTGATAACAAACTAGGTACATCGTTTCATTCAGTTTTGTAACTGAGCTGAACAAAGTTTCATTTGAATATATGCTCATTTTTGTACACAAACAATGTTAGCAAAAACAATTCAAAAGAAATTATTTAATGTAACAAAGATTATTGATTTTTTTGTTTCATGTTGTGATTGAATTTGTTTTGTCTCTATGAGCATGAAAGGATTATTTATGGTAATGAAAGAGTGCTTCGATGTAAGTGACAAGGTAAATAACTAAGCTACTAAATTATAAGTTTTGACCATTTTAACTAATTAAGTTGGCAAGGTTGACGAACAGAACATGATTATTACAAGTTTAGATTATACTAATACGATGCTATATTTACATGCGCGTCTCAATTGTAACTGTATGTTATAATTAGAGTATGAGTTATTATTATGACTAAATTAGAAAAATTAAAAATATATTCCGACCTGCCGGATTCGAACCAGCGACCTAAGGATGGCTATTCGGTTTGTTACCAACTACAGTCCTCCGCTCTACCAACTGAGCTAAGGTCGGTTGTGTTCAAATGATAACGAAGTCAGAATAAGTTAGTATCAAACAAGATAAAGTAAAATACTTTTAACGTGTAAAGATATATTTAACACGTGTTGTGGTACCCAAAAGTTGGAACAGGTGCATGTATTGAATTGAATGATATTCTGTCTGATCGTTTAGCATAAAATAACTAAAAAGTTTATTCTTTTTAGCCCGAAGTGTGTTTGAAATTGAATCCACTAATAACGCATCAAAAGGAAATACAATTATAAGTTAATTTTTACTACTAGGGCTCTATATGCCAAAAAATAGCGTATAATAAATAGCGTATAATAATACCCTTTAAAGGGTCTAGTTTAAGGTTGTACTCTTTAAAAAGTTAAGCCACGTAATTTGTTTTTATTTATCGTTAGTAGCATTGATAAATTTTATTATTTATTTATTTATTTTTTGTTGACAAAAATTTAACATTGATAGAAAGGTAACGAAAAACGAAAAATTATTCCTTCGTTGCTTTTCACTTTTTCAATGAAAATGTACAACTTATTTATGTTTATACAATTATACCATACTATCTCCTGTTTTAATTTACTTTTGATAAACACCGATAATATGTTATGTTATATCATATGCTTGTAACATGTTCTATCAAACACTACAAATAGATGGTGTCATTTGATAGAATAGGAGAAATGCGTAATCAGGTTAGTGATATCATATGCAGCCATAAATTTGAAAACCAAGCCATCAACCATCAGTCAACAAGAGCACATGATACAGCTTAGTAGCCTTAAATATTACAAAATATAGTCTTAATAAGAGACTCCCCAAATCTATTGTCCTTTTAAGGATATACTCGGGAACAGTATAGTGGATTATTTAATTAATACAAGAGAGTTTCATCAAGATCACAGTAACGTAGGCTTACATTAAACAAAAAATTTATAAAGGAAAAAAAGTAGTCTAAAACAATACGAATTGCTGCTCCGAACCAACATTTACAGAGTAATTTACAAACATAAAATTGAAATGCTACGTTGAAACTTGAAAACTAAATCAAAATGCTAAAAATCAGCTGCAAAACCACTAGACTGACTGTACACGTAACTTATTGGCAACATGGAGCAAATGGCTAATGTTTGTAGAAGGATAACTTTGGAGCAACTTGAGATTAGAAGTGAAATCACCTGCCAGGAGGCGCCGACGCATGAGAATTAGCATTGCGCAGCATATCCGAAGAAGTGTCTCCTACACAGTAGTACTAAGAGTTAGTTTCCAGTTTTTCTATTAAAGAATTACAAGGTATTTGGTAAAATAAAACACATGATCCCGTGCTTTTCTCCATACACAATTTGAGAAAAAATTAATTGTAGGAAGGTCATGAAAAGCACATGACTTGTAAGTTGTAACATACCCTTGCACACTTAAGTGCAACTCAAAAAGAAATAACCGTTAATTTTGTTCTATATATAACATCGTTGAACACCAAACAACATGTTATTAAATATAGTATGGAGTGATTCACTGTAAATTAACAAATCAACAATTCGGAATTTTATCCAGTTGCAGTGTGAAGCAATAAAATGGTCTTCTTTTCTGAAGGAAAAATGGAGTGCTGAGTTGTGTTTTTTCTCAAAAAATTGTTCCCTTTTGTTACGGACTTCTTTCAGGAGGGTTTTAGGGCAGTTGAGATGATTCCTTATTTGACTCCTCCAGACCTGTTTGTGTTGTTTTACCTTATCTTCCTTCAGCTTTGTGATTTCTTTTGGAGGACACCTTGTCCTTTACCAATATACAGAAAGTATAGCATATCCTCCACTTAAAAGAAGCCAAGTCCTTTGCTTTATATTTGCAATCTAAAAGTAACTTAATAACTCTAAATAATCTGTTATAATGTCAACTAATCCTAAGATATGTAAGTCACTCAAAATTACTTTAAAAAAAATCAAGATATTGTAAGATATTTTTCAAATAAACTATAACCTGACACAATAGAAGGTAGAAAGGAATAAGTTTATACCTGTGTACCCTCAGGGTCACTTAAAATGGTGTCCCAAATACGAAGGCTGTCTGAAAATTTGAATTCCTGGGTCAAGAGGAGAGTAATCCACCTAAATGCATAGAATTGGGGGTTGACCTGATATTTAGAAACAGAAATGTGAGTTTTTTCTAATCAACTTCTCAATAACTAAGGCAAGCATACTCTCAAATCGTCTGACAAATTAAAGATCTTGAGTAACTTGATCTATGAGTGACCAAACCAACAAGTCACATAGAGAAGATTACATCACCAAAACAAGGAAGCAGATGAGAAACTAATAGAACTGGATCATAAGTGAAATGAAAGCGTGGAATTCTATTCTGAGTGATAAGCCCATAATGCAAGTATATAGGAGGGGGAGAAGAGGGGGCGTGGGAATAGAAGAATGAACAAATGGGTTAAGAAACAAGGCCTGTTGTATTGGTGTATGAAAGAGAGAAGAAACATGTGGTTTCAACGGAGATAGGAAGGGAAGAGAGAGGGAGAACATAATAGAATTAACAGCTGGCAAAAAGGGATTTGAGAGGGGGATTCAAGAATAAGGGGAGGACAAGAAAGAGAACAGTGTATTTTGAAGGGGGCGTAACCAAAAAGTTGCCTGAAAATTCTTGAGTAAAAACTATTTGGCTAGATTGAGTGGAGAACAAGGTTTTCCCACAGGAAAGGGAGTTTTATATCTGTTTTTCATATTTCCATTCTGCAAAGAGCCCGGCTCCAGGCACTGGCGTAGTTTTCCATGACAATTTCCTTTTTTTGTACACTGTAACAGAAATTATAACTCTGATTGTTTTTATTTCAGTATCATATTACTCAGTTTTTCTATTCAAATTCTGGTGTCTATCACTAGGCAAACTCCTGGTCCTCAACACGGTATCAAGAAGATACACAAACAGACATGGAGATGAAGATTGCGGAGCATGGAAAATCATCCAAGGTGTTAAGGAGACATCTCATCCTAAAATCCAAAACGAAAAAGCTCAGAAGAACCTAACAAACTTCCCCTCCTCCCTATTTATTCTCACCCCTCCCACAATTAACTGCCTACTGGAAAGTTATTGTTATTACTAACTATTTGTAGTTCTAACATTTGTTACCTTCGATGTCTACCAAAGAAACAAACTTTCTAGTTCATTTAATATTTATATAGATTAACATTGGAGATATAAAAGTATTTTAAAAATATAAAAAACAAATTAAACGTAACAGAGCACAGAACAATGTCCTCATTACTCATGTGCCGACAAAGTTGTGTTAATCAACATTCTAAGGATAAGTTCTCCCTCTAAAGCTTCTGCTTTCTCAAACTATTAAAATGGCTCTGTTATATTTAGATAGAACATGTACTTCAAATTGTGTCTTACTTTGGTTGTGACCTCAAGATGGCGCCATAGTTCTTCGTCATGTTCTTTCAAAAGCTGAGACAATCTTGTTATAGTCGAACGAATTCCAACAACACTATTGTCAAGTTGTTGACAAAAATTATCTCGGAATCCACTCAATAGTTCAACAAAACAAAAGAATGTGTCGGCTTCAGAAAA
Organism: Cicer pinnatifidum; assembly: GCA_037974775.1. Lineage (NCBI taxonomy): Eukaryota > Viridiplantae > Streptophyta > Magnoliopsida > Fabales > Fabaceae > Cicer > Cicer pinnatifidum. Next base: position 63,515,320 of record JBBPBR010000004.1, on the reverse strand, counting down.
GGCCTGCATATAATAATTGGCAACAGTTGAACTGTATTAAATTAAAATCATGTAACATGAGTCACACAAACCTACATTACTCAACATTCCATGGACATATTAATCTTTTCACATATTTTTCATTTTCTTTGGTACATGGGAAGCTGTATCTTAAATTTGGCAACAGTTCTTGTCCTAATTCTCTCGGAACACAATCATACATTTTCAAACATAAAGTGAAAGAGGAGTGGGGGGGGAGCTTGAGTGGATATATACTCACTGCATTTTCCTCATCAGGATCATTTTTTAACACATAGAATAAAGGAGCCAATACTTCATTCATCCCTTGAACATATCTTATACCTGGGTTCAACTTTGCAAAAATAATTAATATGTTCTTTAAAGCCTCCTGAAAATGCCCCCAGAAAAGAAAATCAAATCAAAAGATTCATGACAAGAAAATGGCTTCAATTACTAAGTTTGCATGAATTTCAAAAGAAACAAAGGAACAACCTGATTAGATTTTGCTAATTGAGAATCACCACAGAAGAAATGCATATCTGGATGAGTACGCTTTACATCGCGGTCAATCTGTTCTATGATATCTGTGTCCTAAAACACATGAAGTGTAACATTTATTAGCACAACCGCCCTCCACTACCCAGAATACAGTACATTATATGAGATTCATATATTTTGAAGCAAGATCATTAAAGATTAAAATATCAATAACAGCAAATTCATAAGCAGTATGTGGCAGCACATCTGCTAGATATAACTACCTCAAGACCTGCTGTTATTGTACAAATAAAATAAGTCATGACATGAAGAACTCACACAGCATATACTAAGTGTCCGTTCGATCGGAACCACATTGAAAAGCTACTGATGCACGATTAATTCAAAAAACTTGACTTTGTAGCTTTACAAAATTTACGGACACACCACATTTGGACGCGATAAACATGAAGGTAACGTATATCCAAAGAAGCACTGATACATTTTGAAACTTACCTCATAGCAGAGAATAGAGTAACTATGATTAAGGCAATGGTGCAAAGCAGCATAAACACAGTTCATGCAGAAGGGAAGTACACGTAGCTTTCCAAATTTCTTATAGAGAAAAGTTTGCATAGTACCTGGAAAAACTGATTCCATATGCTGGTCTTGCCAAGACTCAAAGGATGTTCCTCATGAGTAATTTGTGATCTAGAAAGCATGCCCCTTGTCTCACATTTGACATCGTCAGCATCATAATTAGCAGCATTGCACATCCTCCTCGTGATTTCTGACTGACTAGGCACAAAAACATTCAGATGGGAGCTAAGCAGAAAAATCAAATAGAATTAATTTAGTGTGAATAACCAACCAAATCAACTAACTTACAGGATTGATGAGAATGTCTTGTTTGAAACGTTTGTATTGGGACCTCTTCTTTGCTAATTCAGAGGACCAAAGGGAGCGATCAGGTGGAAGATACCCTAGTAAAAGCTGCAAAAGTTACACAAATAAGATTTTGTTTAGATAAACAACTTAATTAAGCGCTTATAACATAAGTGTTTATGAACATATAAGTCCATATATGTGTATAAGTTATTTCTATAACAAAAGATAAAATAAAGTCAAACTATATTCATATAAACTATAAGTTGTTTTTATAAGCTACTTTGGAGAGCTCACAGGAGTAAGCTGAAAATATTTAAAGCTTATTCTGATGGTACATGTCATTGGTTATTCCCATAAGCTCTCTCCAAAGAGTGTCACAAGTCACAAGTGTTTATGCCAGTAAATAAGCTCAAATAAATCTATGCATTGTATTTGTGGTAGTTAAAATTGAAAGAAAAATGAAAAGGTAAGTAGGTACCTTCCATATAGTAGAACGTAAACCAGGAAAATCGGGTATCCCTTGAGATGCAATTCTCCTTAGTTCCCTCATATCTATGACCTTCCTAGATAACTAATAGTAACCAAATAAAAGAGTTAGCAATATATTAGATTTTAACAATGAACAACAATAATAAATAATGATTATGAAGAAGTGAAACGTACCTCGGCTAACAATTGGGCCTGGGACTGGACCTGACGGGATAGGGACATGTCATCGGCGGAGGAAGTAGAAACGGAGGAGGAAGAAGAGGAAGAGGGAGGTGAAGTGTCAACGGCATTGTGATTGATTCGCGAATGTTGAATTGCGGGAGGAGGTTCTTCGATAGGGACGGGAGGTGGAGAGGGAGGTTCCGGTGGGTAAGAAACGGCGGAGAAACGTTCGGAGGGGGAGGACCAGAGAGGACTGTTGAGCCAATCGGGGACCCGTTTCTTCGCCATTATTATTAATATAAAGTATTAATAATAATAAGAATATTTCTAGGGTTTCTTTATTTTGATTGTGTTCGTAGATTTGATTTGTTAGAGAGGTTGAGAGAAGAGTGTAGGAGCAGTGAAATACTGGTAGTTAGTTAAAGAGTATAATTATTTGGAAATAATAACAAGTTTGAGTTGAACAATGCAATGGCATAAGCACTTGCATTTTCTGTGAAATGGTTGAATTGAAAGAGGCGCTTGGTGTTGCTGCGAGTGGCCCAATGTACACATGGCCTATGCAAACGCCACCACGAGACAACCAACTAATAATTAACACCAAAAATGTTCATTGTTATTGCCAGCACAAATTCTAACCTACTTCTCTCCATAATTAATTAATTATTATACACAGTAGAGTTGGGTTTTTATTGGATCCAATTTTGTTAATTCCCATCTCTTCTTGTGAGAATGGTAGATATAAAAATAATATTTATTAACTTCTATCAAAAAAAATTAAATAAAATAATATTTTTGAATCCATGACACTTTTTCAACATGAAAAAAAAAAGATAGCAAAAAAGAGAAAATATAAATCCTTTAATTACTCAATTCCAATAGCAACGCATTCATTTCTTAGATTTATTCCACACGTATAATTACAATTTTAATTATTAGAAGGAATTATCAGCTCTTAATTTTTCTTATATAAAGTTTTTAAAAAAAAATCCCACTGGAAAAAGTTATAAAACAGTGATTAAAAAATTAAAGAAAGTATTTATCATAAAATATACATTTAATATATCAACAACTTAACAAATTGTATTTTTAATGAATATTTTTATTTTATAATCAGTACATTCATTAACATATTTCTAAATTTTATAGATGATAAATTTAAGTTAACTAGTAAACTATTAAAAAAATAGTTTTTAGTTTGCTTGGGTGCAAAGAGAAAATAAAAATTAGAAAATCAATCGAAATAATATCAATAGGAGAAAATAAAAAAAAAAAAATTGTATACATAATTTTAACCAAAAAATAGTAACAAAAGTATGAAAAAAATCTCCTTATGTGTTTAAACGAAAAAGGTGTAGTGATACAAATATTTTTATCAAATACTCTTCATTTAATTCTAATGGTAGTTGAAATGTAACTATATAAGGTTGTTCGTGAGATGTATTTGGCAATTTTGAGGTGTTGGATTGGAGGAAATGGGTTTTATATAGTACTAACAAAAAATGTCTTCGCTGTGAAAGGGAAAATAAAGCAGCTAAAACAGAAAAGCAATGAAAACAGTAAACAAAAACATAAAAGCAATGAAACAGAAAATAGCTTCACCTTTCATTTGACAACATGAACTGATATTTACAGTATAAACAACAAAGTAAGAGATGATACAGTTTCTACTTTCTAGTCAGCTGAATAGCAGCAACCTTATGCAGGATGCTACATCTTCAAAACTAGTCTAACGGACAAAATCATATTCTAATCACATTAAAGAAACCAGCTATTCTACACCTCATAAAAAAACAAGAAAGCACAACCCGCCGAAAACATAAAACCTCTTCTTTAAAAACTACTTACAAATTTCTTATCTTTTCCATGAGACCATTTTAAAGAGAACAGCCATAATTAAGAGTTTTTCTTTATCAGCCTTGCACTGCCAGTATCTGCAATTGATCTAGAAAAACTTGCAAGCTCATCTCATCAGTAAAGATGACATCTGAACCATCTGTGTATGTTGAATTTTGAGTAACAGATGGATTCAACTTGGCAAGAAGAAACCTAGCCTGACTACTATGCTGGTCACATCTTATAATCTTTGGCACTGGAACCCTTTCAGCCACCAATTGCTCTGCATCCAGTTCTGGGGCTTCCAGCAGCTTTCTAAAGTTCTCATGATTTGGGTCCTTATCATAACCAAGCTTCTTCCACTGAGCAATCTTGGACCCATAATGAATCACCACAAGGAAGAAAGAATCAAAGAGCAAGATAGAATCAGGGCAAATGGAACGAATATCTAAAAGTACTGGAACAGGTGGCCCATCAAATGAATATTGGAAAAGTGTAGGTTGAATCATTATAAGGGAGCCCACTACTCCCTCTCGGTTCAGCATAAGCCGGAAATATGCAGTTTCATCAGGAGTAGTGTTAGAGACATCGATAAATTGGGATCTCCTTAAGTGGAACATAAACTGGGGATAAAGGGAAAAGTTGGAAGATAAACGGAAGGAAGAAGGATCTTCTGGCACATAGTCCCCAAACTTAGCGGTAAAACGAATGAGTGTGTCATCAAGCCATCTGATGACATCACGGACATGGCATGTCTCTGCTCGGAGAATAGCAAGTCTTGCCACAACCGAAGCGGCTGCTTCTTGATCAAACCCAGCAGCAATATCTGTGGAGTGGTTTGCAACCCACCTTCTCGCAGCAGTGGTGACTCTTTTTCGGAGTACCATGTTCCCCTGCCTGTACCGTGTTATAAACTGAATTAAAAATGCAGAGCCAGGCTGAATTTTTTGCTCATCACTCACTCGGAAGAAAAAAGCAATGCAAGTTCGCTCAGTGAGTGTATTCAACTTCCACACATAGGTACCACCTTGTCCAACTTCTGCCTCACTCACTGAACTGTTCTTTTTATTAAGAGACACACAAGGTCCAAGAGCTCCAGATATTTTGACATCTTTAGTGGTCACTATTTCAATGGTTGCGTCAAAATTCATCTTCAAAAAGCCCTCATCGTCACATTTAAACAAGTGCCTTAGACATTTCCTGAATTGATCAGATTCAAAGGATTCAGCGAGAATCATAAATCCACCCGAGCGCTCAACAGGTTCTCGAAGCTCGGCAGCTCCAACTTGGTCAAGGGAGCAAGCAAACACATCAAGAACAACAGACACATCAGTCAGTCTCTTGGCAATCTGTCTGTAGAAATTGCAAGATTTAGCATGGTGTCTCACTTGCCCACTGAAAATATCATTGTGGGTTCTCATAGTTTGCCGAAAATCAGAGTCCACAACCATTCCAGGTCCAAGAGTAGCAGGTCCAGAAGTGAAGAGCATGATCCTGGAGCCAGTATTTACAAAACAACACTCCAAAAGTCCAAGGGCAGCTGAAATTGCAGCTCCAGTGGCCCTCGGGGGACGGCTGCTGGACCTGAAGTTGTATGTAGAATGTATATCTTCAATTGCAGCAGTAATAATGAACTCACATTCTGAAATTGGCAACAGAAATCCCTGCTTGGGGACAGGTTGTGTTTGTCCAATAAGCAGCTGGTGCGGACGGCTAATGTTGAGAAACTGCCGTATCTGAGAAGAAGAAAAAACCAAACATACCAATAAAAGAAAACAAACAATCAGCATAAAGAAGTGCAGTGCACTCAAATGTAAATTTAAACCTGGCAATAGCACACATTAATAAGCAAATTGCTTGCTTTTGTGGATAAAAAAAAAAAAAGAAAACAAATTCCTCAACTTACTAACTAAGCTGCAGTGCACTGAACTGTAATGCAAACATCTTGCATTGATATATATAGCAATTACTTAACTAACTAACAATCTAAGATCCTGTTTGGAATAGCATAAACATTTATTATACTAGTGCTTATGTATAAGCTATTTCTATAACAAATATAAAACAAAATCAAACTATTTTCGTATAAGCTATAAGTGTTTTCATAAGATATCATGGAGATCTTATGAAAATACGCTAAAACCATTCTATGAACATGTTATAAATTGTTTTCATAAGCTCAGTCAAACATTCTCAAAGTGCATAGGTAAGTAGTTAAGTTCAAATACAACAATCCAAACAGTGCCCAAGTGTGAACCTAACTATAGTACTGATTATTACTGAATTAGGAATAAAGCATTACAAGAATAATCCTAATCATATGTGTAACAAAATAAAATAAACTAAATAATCTTAATCATATAGTAACTAATAGAACAGTGAATAAATGAGAAAGGTAACCGGCGGTACCTGATCGGACGAAAGTTTTCGGTCACCGTGCAAAACAACAAGCCTAGAACAGTGAGAAAAGTGAAGATCATGAAGAGAAACCATGGAATCAAAAGTAATCAAAGCAACAAGAGCATTATCAGGCAAATGATGAAGAAGAAGCAGAATCTCATTCTTAAGTGGACGAAGATCATCTTCAGAAGAAGAAACATCAATAACAAAAATAAAAGCCGGAGGATGAAACAACGAAGGCGAATTATACTCAACAGTTGTATAAGTAGGAAAGAGTTCCGCAGGTAGATTAGTATCGGCAATAGAACGAGGGAAAGGGTTTCGTTGAGAACAAAAGGGACAGTGCCAGATACGTGATTGATAATCGAGACGAGCGTATGGGTTCAAAACGGCGCCGCATCGAGTGCATGAGAGGGGATCGTAAGGGAGAAGAGGTAGGTCTGTGCCTTGTTGGGTTAAGGGTGTGCACATGATGGTTAGTGGGATTATGAGTTCTGATTTTGATGATGGCCATGAATTCCATGACCAACGGAGGCCTTCTACTGCTTCTAGTTCGATGAAATCCATTGTAGGGTTCACTGGTGAACGATTACAGTGAGTGGACTCAGTGAGTTAGGGGTTTACTTTCAGACACCGAGTTTCATTGTTGATGATGCTGCTACAGTATATTCTTTTCCTTCGCAACAAGTGACTCACTAAAGAGGAAACCCTCGACTCAACTGGCTTCATTTTTTTAACTAAACATTAATTAATTCATATAGTTGCGAAAATCAAGATTACAATAAATATAAATGATAACACAATTTTCAACTGAGATAATCTTTTTTCTCGCGATATGTTGATAAATGCCCCGCCACATCATTAAACCGTCTAAATAGACGGATCTACTAATGCTGTTAAAATTTTTACAATTTTCTATTTATATCTCCATTTTTTTACTCACACCTTTCAATTTTTTTATAATAACAAATATTTAAAACGTTTTTACTTATTTATAAAATTTATAATTTCTGAACTGAATTTACGAATATGTAAATTCAATTTATTTACGTTTACATAAATTCAATTTAAATATAATTATATAAACTCAATTTAAATATAATTATTTAAAATTAATTTATGTACACCTTATTTACGGAATTAAAATTATTTATACATGAATTAAATTCGCTTACATTTATGTAAATTAAGTTTATGTAAATATAGATAAATTAAGTTCACTAAATGAAAGTAAGTTGAATCTACTTAGGTGTTAAAAGCAAACACCTTATACCTCTATGCAAACCAAAAAAATTTATTCAATAAAAATGTCTCAATTTCTTTTTTATTTAATAAAAATACTTCACATTCTAATATTTTTAAAATTAAAATCGATAAAATTTTATATAAATTTAATATTATCTCAATAAATATTAAAATCAATTGACATTATTATCATTTATAAAAAAAATCACACGATATTAATTATATTAATTTAATAAATAATTTAATATATAAATATAAACTCAAAATATATAAATCATACTATTTAAAATTATAAAAATAAAAAGCTGAAACTTTTATTGAATTCTAAAAGGGATATAAATAAATTTATCAAAACAACTAATAATTTCTTTTGGTGATTGTTACTTGATACAATTTTAAAAGATTTATTGATAAAAAAATGTGTTTGTGAAACTTAATGATATAAATTTTTTTAAAAGATAAATCTTTGAGACACTTGCTTAAGTGGCTTCACCATTGAGTCGCCTCTGGTATTCAATGAAGTTTAATAATTCACATGAAACACGTTAATGTAATTCACGTATACGTACGTGAACTCAATTCAGATATACGTATAAATTCAGTTAATGTATATGTGGTCTCAGTTACATAAACGAGAAGTACGTAAATTAAATTCACGTAAATACAAAAAAATTGAGTTTACATATGAGTTAATAATGTTATTAATAAATAAGGAAATTGTAGTAAAAAGAGGGTGTGAATAGTAATATTGAAAATTTTACTTCATCTCTTCATAAGACGGACAAGCAGATTAGTATCTCAGACGTCAACTTTTTTTAAGAAAAATTAATAAATAATTTCATAAAAATTATATAAAAAGTATAAATAAAATTAAAAGCCATTTAAATAATGGTTTAATTCATATATACAGTCAAATAAATAATATTTAAAATATCAGTTAACTTTAACTGTTAAATCATAAAAGATATTTGATTTTTAGTATAATCACTTATAAAATTATTTATATGTTGTGATGGATTAAAAACTTTTTACAAAAGTACATAACAATTAAACTTTTTAAATAAATCAAAATATAAAAAATTAATGAGTCAAACAAAAATGTAAAAATTATAATTTAAATATTTATGATTCATCATCTAAAAATATTGAATATGTAATAAAAAATTAGGGCTTGTTTGATTGTGTTTTACTTTTTAGTTTTTTTTATAATTATTTTATAAATAAATTTTAGATTTTTTTTTTTTTAAAAAAAAGAAAAATTTAAAAATTGACAACTCCAATATTTTAAACATACTTTAACTAGAGAGTTAAGAAAAATAAAAAGTAAAATATTATTTATCTGTTTTGATTTTTTAATTTTAAAAGTATAATATTAAAAATAGTTTTTAAAAATAAAGAATCCAAATGATCTTTTTTAGTTTTTAAATTTTAAAATACTAAAATAGAAGTTTTAGGAAAAAAAAAGCTCTTAATGTCTCCAGCATATCAATTCGCACCCTATTAAAACACATGAAACTAAAATTATGAAAACATAAAATCTTAACAAAATCCTCTAATATTTTATAAATTGTTAAATAATCATAAGTTGAGACTTAAGATTAAAAAAAAAATTATTTAGACTTCGAAGGACCAACCCGTCACCCCTCCATGTTTTTGAAAGGAAAGGGGGCAATCAATTTCGTCATCTCAATTACATTCCAACATTACAATGAAATTATTTAAAGTGGTTAAATAATTTTTTTTTCCATATAAGTATACTATATTTTATTTTTAGTTATTTAAAAATTATCTTCAAACAATAGTTTCTCGAATATGTTCAAATCAACAATTTCGCTCTATGTTTTTACATGAATTAATGTGTATCATTTGAATTTTTAAATAATTTTTATCATATATATTTATAATATTAAAAAATATATTACAAAAATTTTAAAAAATTTAATAAATGGTGAATTAAATAGATTTTTTTAATCTTTTAGAGTTTAAAAATTCATATTTGATTTATATTATTATAAATGTGTGCTAATAATCATCCAAAAATTCAAATGATACATATAAGTTAGTTTAAAAATAGAAATTAAAATTGTTGATAGAAAATATTTGAAAAATTATTGTTTGAAGACAAAGAAATTAAAAATTAAAAAAATTTATATATTTATAAGACTACATATTTATTTAATTCTATTTAAAAATATGGATTTATGGATTTGAATTTTCATAAGGAAATTAAATTTTTATTTTGATTTGATTTTTGTTAATTATATGTTTAGAAGTTAAACCGTATGTGTTTCTATGATGGTATAATCTTATATATCTATTTGATTAGTTGAGTGTAGATATTTATTATTAAGTGGCCCTTACGAGATATATGTTTTAAATTAATCCAACTCATTAATATTATTTATAAATTTAAATATTATTCATATCAAATATACATTTACATAATCACATCTGGGTAAAGTTATAAATTTGAAAACTTGATCTGTTTTACATATACACCTCAATTGAATAAACAAATAAAGAAAAGAGAGGACTACCAAAGAACAACACAATGTGGATGACAATCATTTAGATTTGGGTAGCGTGTTTGCTCATTTTATTATGATAATTTTTCCATCGAAAATAGCTAAAAACAATCCAATTTTGAGTTCGAATCCACGTTTAATAAATTGGATTCTAACGATCCTACTCAAGATTGTCTAAAGGTATATTATTTTTACATTTTTTAAATAACAACTAATTCAACTATTTCATATAGGACCCAATTAGCTAGTGGCACACATTTATGAATGAGTTAAACAAATTCAAAATACTCCCCATCAATCAATTTTATTTCGACTTTCAAACAAAATCTTTTTTTTTTCTTTATCAAGTTCAAAGAAAATCAATTCGATTATGAAAGAGTTGGATTTGCCAATAACAAAAAAATATATATAATTATTTAAAAAATATAATTAAATTTAAATACTTGAATATTTAAAAAAAATAATAAAACTATATCACAATATATCATTCAATATTTAAAATACATCAACAAACACAACAAAACACTTAAATCAATTAAATTAACAACAAATTATCAAACATAGTCCAACAATTAAATTTTAACTAATGATCAATCAATAGTAAATAAATAAATAAAAATATATATGTCATGTCAATTAGTTGGTTTTGCATGTTCATGGGATTCAAATATTATACCCGCTATCTGAACCAAACATAATTGAATTTCAATAGATTAGTTCGAGTTATACTTATACTTAAATAAGTTGACTCAAATTAAGATTGAATTAGTTGAGTCATCGTGTTCACGAATTTATACACATGAACACCCATAATGGTAGTTAAACAAATACTATCAAGTATTAGTGTCTCACATAGTCAAGAGCACTTATTAAGAAACAAATAAATAAAAACAATTGATTAGAAATGTATTAAAATTTGTATTTTCAACTATTGAAAAATTTATATTTTAGTTTCTTAATTGCACTTGTTAGTAAATCCATATACTAATCTATAATCGTAAAAATAAGAAAATTGACAACGGTTATCATCTTCTTCCTTTGTTGCATAAGAATGACTGAATCACAATTCATAGAAAAGCAATTAAAAATATTCAATTTGATCAATATTTTGGATTACATATTTAACGAAATATTGAATTTCAAATATTTTACATTTTATAATATTAATATAACATTAATTGTTTATTTATTAAGATATCTTTATTTATTGTATATTAACTATCAAAAAATTTCACTAACTACAGTTAATAAGAATTTTAAATAAATAAAGCTCATTTGATTATTAAAATCAAGTCAACTAATTAGTTTGTTAAGAATTATGCATATCATTGTTGGGGTTGATTGCAAGTCTCACATCCTTTATTGTGGGAGAATAAGGAGAAGACCAAAGCTATATATTGGGTTTTGGTCCTTTGTTTTCAAATGCACCAGCACCAGTCAGTAATAGCACTTTAAGCTTGTATCTGACTTAGTTTAAATATTTGCTTTGTAAGAGTGTGGTTGTACTGGGGTGTTGGGTGTGGGTGAGAGAAGTCTATGTGTTGTAACAATTTTCACATAGTGTTAATTCTCTGAGAGAAGTCTATGTGTTGTAACAATTTTCACATAGTGTTAATTCTCTGGTTGCCGGTTTAGGCAGCGGCCGTTGTTTTTTATCTGGTTTTGGAGTTTCCACGTTATATTCTTGTGTTGTGATTGTGTCTTAATTCTTTTGAACTTATGCTGTTTTTCCCAACAATCATTACCAATGAACGAATTAACCTGAGTTTTATGCTACCAACAATGTCTTACACACAAACAAAAAAACTTTGTTAAATACTTGTATATATCTCACTACGAAATACTAGATTCAGCACTTAATTTGTTTCAAATCCACCTCATTTTAGATCACCTATGCATTTCATCTTACAACAACTTGAGACAAAAAGAAATACCAAGAACGACCAGTTTGTGAAGAAGGAAACAACGAACTCGAACACTCACAGAAATTCAAAGAGGCATGTTGGAAAAGGGACCTAGATCGGCTGCATGTTTGGGAAAATTAATTGATGTTAATAAGCACTCTTTGAGGAAAAAATTGTTCTTAAATATAAAAACTATTTCATTTTATTGTATGTATTTATTATATTTTTTTAAACATGCTTCTTATTAATATTATTAATTGTTATATTTTTCTAAATATACTTCTTATTAATATTATATACAGTAACACATAAAATAAACACGTTAACTATTCGGTCAATTTTTATTAATAAGAGCAAAACAAATATTTAGTGTTTATAATAAGAAATGAAGAATGTAGTAGTTTATATTTATAGCTAATAAGTTAATTGAATTTTTTTTTTATAAAATTGATAATTTAATTAATTTAAAAATATAAAATGACATTCAAACGAATAATAAACGATTTTTAATTACAATAATGAAAGAAAATTGAAAGAAAAATGATAAACTATAAACTTATAAGTTACTTGAATTAATTTATAAAAAACATTTACGTACTCATAAATAATTATTGTCAAATAAATTTTATAACTTATAAATTATAAGTTGGTTTATTTGACTTGTTATACATACCTTAAGCAACCTAAGACTTTAGTCAAGCATATTTATATTGTCCGATTAATATTAAACTATATAAATTTTAAGTTGAAATTTTAGATTTAAAAATAATTAAAATCTAAATCAACCAATCTTAATGAGAATGT
>JBBPBR010000004.1:63455192-63483817 GCA_037974775.1 Cicer pinnatifidum | reverse complement strand
TTTTTTTTTTTTTAATATAGTATACTATTCTCTCCTTTGTTAGTACGTCCTAAAGGTGTTTGCATATTTTTTTTAATAAGCACTTGTGAAAAAATATTGAAAAGTGTTATTTAGTTATGAGTTTTTTAATTAATAGATTCTGACGGATATTGATATTAATTTATAGAGTAGAATAATAGTTTAGTTCTCAAAATTGTAAGGATCCTACAATCTGCTACATTAAATTTTTGAAATAGCAATTTAGTCAATTTAAATTGGAGAGCTTTCGAAATTAATAGTCCCTACGGCCCAATTTTTTTTTTTTTTTTAATAATTCCTACACCAAAATACCTCCTTACAGTTCGTATACCAAAATAACTCTTTAGAAACTTTTGGATTTGAACGTGTCCAAATATATTAAATGTACCTGGAGCTACCATTCAGATGTACTTGCGGCAACACAACATGATGCTTTATTGTTAATGTTTCTGCAAGTATTAACTCTTGTCAAGTTTATGTTTAGAATCAGTCCAAAGACAAAAAAAAAAAAAAAAAAATATAAAATTCCAAGTTAAAATTTTAAGCATCAAAATTTTGAATTACAATATCGTAAAAAACATATAATTATAGATGGTCACTTTAGTCAGATGGTCGAGATAAAAGTCTTATCTCTATTTTGACCTAGATTCGTTTTAGTTATTAATTTATAAGCATTACGTGGTTTTTTATTTATTTAAAAAAGTGTTACTATAACATTTATTTTAGATCTCTAAACTTATTGAACGGACTAGTGAAGTAAAGAAGAAAATAAATCGGTGGCTATAATAAACTTTCAAGTCCTTCCAAAGTAAAATAATGTTTTCATTTGCACCATCATTAGATTAGAGACCGTTTCTATAAAAAGAAATAAATCATTAGACAGTTTCTGTGGGTGAGGTCCAATTTAACCATAATCAAATATCACGGATAGATCCAAAATAATCACGGGTTAGCCAAAATAAAATAATTTCAGTTTGTCACGGGTTCATATTATTACAAATAATTTAAAATAAGAGTATAAATAATTCAAAATGATTCTCGTATATAGCAACACAAGTTGCCAATTAAGAATTACGATTATTTTTTACACTGTTAATTTCTTATACGTTGGTCGATGCAATGAACAATTACTCTGATTTTCTTGGTTATATTATCATCCTAAAGGAGAGGTCATGATCAATGTCCATCCCTTTCTTTGTACACATACTATAAGTCAATAGAGAGCATGAGAATCGAATTATCTCCAATTAAATTTTCACGCAATATGTCACATTTCACATCATAATCATGTAACAACAACTTGATCACATTTTTATATATATGTGTTTTGGAATGAATCTAGGCATGAGAAATTAGGTTTCTAAAAATAATTTTACTTTTATTATTTTTAACCTCAAGAATCATAAACTCATTAGGATCACAATTTCAATCTTTAAATTTCTTTCGGTCATTACCATAAAATACTTATTCTTAGATTAAAATATAATTAAAATCAAACAGTCGACATTTTATTAAAGTTATACGATCTGTTTAGTAAATGTAGTTCTATATTTCGACCGTCGGATCAAGGTACAATTTTTTAATGAATAGTCCTAGAGACAAAAATTCTCTCACATGTGATAGCTAAGGAAGACCCCACACCACACCATAATGAGTAGGAAGAGTAACAAGTTTGAAAAATAGAAATTAAACTCACTAAGTCACAAGCAAAGCATAGCATAGCATAAAAGAGGTTGTTGTGTTAGATTCCTTTCCCCCAATCCACAAAAATTAAGTCTTGCTCTTTCAACTTTATTGCATTCTCTCTGTCTTTCAATGGTTTCCAACAAAAGGGTAACTGATATTGTGACATTATTACTAGTTGTACTATTGGTTGGTTTTGTGAAGTCAGATTTAACAAAAGACAGAGAAGAATGTGCTGACAAATTAGTGACTCTTGCTAGTTGTCTTCCTTATGTTGGTGGTGATGCCAATACTCCTGCTATAGATTGTTGCACTGCCCTTAAACTAGTCCTTGATAAGACCAAGAAATGTATATGTATCCTAATCAAAGATCGTAATGATCCCAAACTTGGCTTCACTTTGAATGCCACTCTTGCTGTTCAGCTTCCAAATGCTTGTCACATCCCATCTAATATATCTCAATGTGTAGGCAAGTATTTCTCATCATCTTATCTCTCTTACTTTGCATATATCATCTGTTTAATTAAGCATTATCTATTTTTATAATAAAAAATAAAATAAAATAAAAATCATTTTCATATAAATTATAAATTATTTCTATATGCCAAAGATTAACTTATAGAAATAAATTAAAAATAATTTATAGACATATCATGAATTGTTTTCTTAAACAATATCACTGATAGTGATACTGTCAATTCAAATATGTATATGCATATATATGGATGGTATCTATCTCTCACTTTATGCTTTAGATATCAAAACTTTATTTACATAAACAATTTAATTAAGTGTTTTTAGTATTTATGTTAATGGTTATATATAAATTATTTTTATACAAAAAGGTAAAATAAAGTTAATTTTTTCATATAAACTATAACATGCTTCCATATATTATTCTCAATAATTTATAGAAATAAACTAAAAACAACTTATAATAGATATGCTATAAGTTATTTGCATAAATTCTCTCAATCAATTTTGTCAGGTTGGCTCGATGATCACTTTGAATAATCTGGACTATTGCACAGTCCCAAAATTACTAGGGTCCCAATTTTTTTTTTACTTATAATAATTGTGATATATTGATTAAAAATATTATATAGAATGAAAGAAACACCCAAGTCCAATAAGATTTAGTTTATTGTAGAGGAAATCATTCATTGCATTGCACTAGACTTTATTAGACTCAACAAACAACTTTTAGTTAGTAAATAAATCCACAAATAAAAAATGTCATTGAACTTCATCTATGATTAAGAAGTTTGTTTTGACTAAAAAATGATTAATAATGTTATTATTTGATTTTTATTTTAATATGATATTTGATAGTATCTTTAAAAAAATATGAATTTAGTTCAAAAAATATTGAAAAGATAATTCTTTTTAAATATTTAGAAAATTATTATTAACTTCATGTTGTATTTAAATATTATTTATAATTTATTTATTTTGATTAATTTAAATAAAATAATTTAAATTTTTAGTTTTTCATTCGATAAAAATATATATATTAACATAATTTATAACTATTAAAATTATATTTTTTTTATTAAGAATTTAATATTTTAAATTCGAATGTAACTTTCAAAAATATTAAGATTGCCTTGAATCTTACAAAGTACTTATTCCAATTCCAGTAGATTAAGTCAATTAATGAGATGGTTAACTCATACTTTTGTGTTGTTCCAGATCTTTTGCATTTGTCACCTAAATCTGCTGAAGCTAAGGTGTTTGAAGGACTTGGAAATTCTACCCAAACAAACAGTTCCACCCCAGTTTCCAATGGTAAATAACTATTATTATATTATTGTTGTTGTTGTGTTTTGAATGTTAAAGCTAATATTGTGCTTCAAATAATGGTTCTAGGGGGTGTTGAGAAGGGACCAAGTTCAAGTTCTGAGGAAAAGAGTGGTAGTGATTTGGGAAAGAGGTGGCTGGTGGCAGAGTTGGTTTGTGCTATTTTACCATTTGTTTTCATTCTAGCTTGAAGTTTCAAGTTTCAAAACCATGATCAAGATTTAGAAAAAAAATCATTACTTGGAATATATTTAATATTGGTTTTGGTTGATCTAATACTCATTAGTCACTAGTTCTATCTATTTCTCTTAGTTTTACTTTTGTTGTGCTATATGTTTCCTAATTCCTATATTTTTGAACAAATTCTTGTTGTCTTGTCTTTTTCTTTCTTTCTTCCTTTGTGTGGCCATCCATGGTAATAATCTCCATAATTATCTAACTAAAAGGAGTCATTTAAGGAAGCCAATTAATGGTAGATGCTACTTTGTTTTTCTCCAAATATTTCTAATCATATTCATATATTACATCATAAATTCACATTTGCTTGCATATATTTTTTTTTTTTTTGGAAAAATAGACACCAAATTGTTAATTCAAAATACATACTAATCCAAAAATTCTCTTCATCCTAATAAGAAAATCCGGGTTTGAATCTTAAAAAGGTTTTAATCGTGAGGATCACAAAATACTTCTGATTAATTTTATATGGCCACACGGAGCCAAATAACTTAATTACAATATATTATGATTTAAAGAAAAAACAAGACTAACAAGAATCATTCATGTACATGTATATATAACATGCAGATAGAAAAAAAAAATCTTAGTTTATATTAGCAAAATAAGTTGATCTGATTGAATCAGAGCCACTTAAATATTGAGACGAATCATAATAGATTACGGGTCATACAAGTTTGCAAATGTGGATATATTACAAATTTGAGTGGTCAGATGCGAGTGAGAAAAAATAGACTTCAGTTATTGGAATCTAGCCGTTTCACTTAAAACCTTAAGTATAAAAACTCAAAATTTAAGGTGTGTCTTTCAGTTTCACTAATTCATCATACCGCCAATATGATAAATAAGTTGTTTGATTAAAACCTACTCAAACATTCACAAAATTATTGAAAGTCCAATATATTGTTCTCTTAAAAAATGAATTTGAAATAAAATGAACAAAAAATTGAAGAAAATAAACATCCTAATAAGAAATAAAAAACGCAACATTATAATTAACTCATGCGTGATCTGTAAACTCACATTAATCAAAACTCTCCTTAACCGATATAAAAATCGGTTAGAATTAGGTCGATAAATTACAAACTCGATTTAAGATAGTTTGACAAAATTGAACTTGAACACACTCAAATCCGACTTATGCTCATCCCTAATCCCATTTAACCCACTCAAATCCGACTTACGCTGATCCCTAATTCTAATTACTTATAGAAATATTTACAGACTTCAACTTTTTTTTTTAAAGTTATTAAGGTTAAATTGTTAATAAGGAAATAGAAGAAACAATTGAGATAGAAAAAAAAAAAGCTAGAAAGAATGAATTTTGAAAAAGAATAAGAATAGTGTTTTGAATAGACCTTAAAGCTAGGGGTACGACTATAGCACCCCAACTTTATGCTACTACTCCTTTTTCCTTTCTTCAAATATCTTACATCTGGACGGAGGCCACCAAGAGGTGAAGTAAAGAATGTAGAGAAATGAAAGTCAGATTATTCTTGTTTGAGAGTCAACATGTATACATCCAAATCATCATTGCATTGCACCCATTAATTATTCATTGCTCTTACATTCAGCTTTTTCAATTACACCAAAGTGATAGAATAGGTATCCACATCTAAATATAGTAATTATTTGCTACATGATCGGTCTAATAAAAATGATTTTTGTTCTATTTATATTCGTGTGAATATCTACTATATACATATTTAGCAGATTTCATGATATCTATGATTATTTGCATATATCTACATAACATCATATATTCATATTACAATTTTAATTTTATTTATAATTATGTAAGAAAAATCTTATACTTTTGAAACCACAGAAAATATTAAAATTAACACAAATGGAATGCATCATAAAAAAATATTAATACAAAACATAAAAATAATGCATTCTAGAATACTGTTCTTTTACAATATAATAGTAGTACAATAAAAATATTCCAAAATTATATGCACATACGTATTTGGACCAAAGGTCAATTTCAGGCAAACAATTTAGACTCGTCAAAAGATTCCTAATTTAAATAATTGCATACTGCTCATATATTAATCAAATTTAGAAAAGCAACAAACATTCACTAGATAGCTAAATCACACCTCTATAATGATTAGTTTAATAAGGCTCTTATCATTCACACGTGACCATTGAAATATTTTACTATTGAAAAGAATGTGATGCCTCCAGCAAGTTGATTTAAAATATGTATTTACAAATTTTGTTCTGTTTTTCTGTTCACACTTAACACATGGTTCTATTGTAGAATGAGGTTGTGCATAAATAGTGTTTTTCTGTAATCAAGAAGCCACACTTGATCAAAATCTCATTCTCAGAACCAATCACAAAAAATGGATAATGAAAATAAGTTGTCAGGAAATATGAACAAGAAGGCCAACCTCAACATGGATAGGAAGAAGAAATATATGGTGAGCAGAGTTGCATTTTTGGAGAATGAAGAAGACATTAACATGAAAGCTGACACATTTATTAGTAACTTCAGGAAACAGCTCAAGATTGAGAGACAAGAATCACTCCAGCGTTTTCAGGAAACGACACGCCCAAGTGCTTGAATCATTTTGATACTACTGTGGTTAAAATTGTAAAATTGTAAAATTTAAAAGATATTAATGAAAAATAAGGAAGGAAGAAGAATTGAAATGTGAGGCTATGTCTCTGACTCTTCTGGTGAAATAGCAAAATGTAGCATTTCAGTGTTTTATATAAATTGGTTTTTATTTAATGTTTTAAGCATTCAAATTCATATGTACAGACAGCCTCACAATCAAATGATCGCTATTTAATCTTATTTATCTTGATAGTTATACAAACCATGATTTGTGATTCTTTGAAACTTTAGATTTATTTTGGATGGATTTTTTTTTTTAATGTTGATAACTTGTATTATTGCCTATGATTGTAAAGCTACATTCATATGACATCAAAACAATATTCATTTATAACTGTTCTTTACGCAAAATATGATTTTTAAGTTGTATGAATTTATTGTGTTTTTAGATCTTGAAGTTATAAATTATGTTTATTTTTTAGTTTCACTGTACTATGAACTATGTTTGTTGGTTAAGTGTCTTAAGAACTCAAATATTGTTGTGTTGTTATTAACTTCATCTCTTGTATGAACCACGAATTAGGAGTTAAATAATAACATTAAATTGTTGAAATATATTGAACTAGCAAAGTAGTACATATCACATATTTGGATCACATCCATGATATTAAACTTTCTTTAGATTTAAGAAATTAAACGCATATTTTCTTAATTATCGAGATGAAATATATAGTCATGGTAACATACAATTGATCTACAATTGATACATTTCAAAATCAAAGTTTACTAGGTTTGTTAAGATCCCTCTTTGAATTTCTTCATCTTATAGTCCGAAAAACACATTTTTGGTATTTTTTCAATGTAAGGCATTTTAGTATTTTATTTTTCACGTGAGACTTAATTTAACATCTTGTAGAATACGCATATAGTATAATAGTTTTTGAATACATTACTAAATGAAAAGCTCATTGTAAATAGCTAAATTTAAAATAAAAAAAAAAAATTAGTATGGGCTACTTATTAAAAATTGAAGAAAAATCAATGGTCCTTCCTTTTGGTGGCTAAATCTACATTTCACGTTGCATTTGCAAATGCATAAATAAATAAAACAATGTAGTTTGTATTTGCTCACTTTCCTTTTTATTCATTTAGCATGTTAAAATATTATTTTCATTTGCATTTGAATTTGAATAGTTAGTATCATACTTATGAAACATTGCTCTACACATTTGCATCATAAGTCTTACATCATCATATTTTTATTCATGTAAGTCTTTTTTTCTCTCTCTAATGAGGAGAAAAAAATTAGAAATAATGTTGCATTCATTTAAAGTTCTTTTTCACGAGTGGTCTGTGTTCTTGAAATGATGTTTATTTGCTTGAATTGGTCATTGTTCTTTAAAAAATAAGATTTGTCAAATCATAAATGAACTCAAAATTAATTGAGACATTTGAGAACACACCTCATAGTCTTTTTGTTGACAAAAAACATCTAAATATAATGGTCAAATTTATTAACTTATGTGATTGACATAATTAAAAAAGAATGCATATCATGTGTTTCGACTCTTTCATGACACCGTTAATGTCCTTGTTTATACACATTCCTTCATTATTCTTTCCTTTCTGATTTTGCCTTAATCTCTTTGAAAAAATTGGTCTCACAAGTTGAATTTGAAAGGAACGCCTAATTGATTTCCAATAATCAAATCTCACAAAATAATACATTGAAAGTTCCAAATTGGTGCAAGTCCTTTTAAAAAAATTTGAATAAAGGAAAATTCTGCTAAGATTGAAAACCTGTAGTGACATCCTAAGCAAAAGTTAGGGCAAAAAAAAAAAAAAGAAAGAAAGAAAGAAAGAAAAAACATTTGAATAGATCTGTCAAGGTTTGTCCTAAAATTAATTTTAAAAAAATAATAATAAACAATCATGATTTGAAATGAATCTTACGATTTGTCTTTCAACATCCAAAAACAGAAACAAAAAACCTATCCCTTGCTTCCCCCTTTTGAGCCAAAAGAGTGAGACTTTTTTTTTATTTCCTTTTCAAATATCAAAGACATAGATCACTTATATACTAGGAGTTTATTTGATATCTCATCACCTTTGCATTACTTATGATATATATATATAAAAAAAATACTAAAATAGTCTATCAGTCAAAGTCCATAGTGAGAGGAGATTGAAAAAATCAAAAAAAATAAAATAAAAGAAAACATGAAAGTAAGTGCAATACAAATTTTGGATTGAAATCCCACGATGTAAGTCTTTGATCTGAAAAATCATTGTCTTAATTCACATTGGAATAATTATTTGGACTTGATACATCATTTTTTTTTCTTCATAACCATTTTAGTCATTCACCATATTACATGTCTAAAAGGTTCATTATGATAAATGATTGATTGTTCATTATTTGAATTTTTAATTTTGGGACAAAATTACAAATCTCGTTTGCAATATGCTAAAATAATCTTTAAGGACTTGCACACTCAAGATTCTTTTAAAGAAAGAGAATACTTTGACAAAATTATGGAGATCATTAACGAGATCAAATTCTTTGTACATAAACAAACGATAATTATCATACTTATCAATGAGGAAAATCTTTCAAATGATGGGCCAAAATTGGACATTCAGTATTCAACTGAGATAATACTCCTACCCTTCATTCATATTCATATATTCTATAAAATAATTGTTCATTTATTCAACTCATTCTCTCCACACTCATTAAAACTCCCGTAATACGAGATAGATTTTTCAATTTGATACTCTAAAGCTGGGACAACACCACCGTTTTGTCTCATTCAAACATTGTGTTTTCCAAAATTATAACTTAGGGCAATCCTTTCACCATTTTTATTCTAATTACATACACAATATTTTGTATATCATCATTCAAGGGCATTTTCCCCATCATTCATTCAAGGATTGAGAATATCTGAATTTCAAATTTAGGAAAACTCATTATCTTTGATTTTTCATATATCATCTAGATTTTTTTATCATCCACATACTCCATAAATGGGGCACTTCCCCAGACTTTTATTTTTCTATTCCTACAAAGTTAATTTTGATGTTGTTTTTCCAATCACTCATTTCATCTCATCCTCTCACTATCTTTTCATAATAGGGGAACTCTTACGTTCCTTCTTGCTTAGCTCGTGGAGAATAATTAGGTAATCCCATTTTCGTTAGATTACGACAATTATTTGTTAAAATCACAATTAAAGTAATTTAATCCTTCATGGATTGAGGCAATTACCTTACTTTTCAAAGCCCATGTCTTTTCATCTATCACCCAAATATTTGATCCTCATTTTGAGGCACATCATAACCAACTCATTCAACCTAATTTTCACTAAGCTTAATTAAGTAATGCTTCAAAGAAAGACAATGTAAGTTCATTGACATGATCTGACAATTCTTTGAAAAATCTTCAATTAATATCTTTGACAAAGAAGAATTGAGCTTTTCTAATGTATCCTAGTCAAAAGAAAAGACTAAGGTGGTGAAAATTATTCGACGACTGTAGTAAAAAAACTATAGTTGATCATATTTTTTCCAAGAGGTCATCATTCAATCATTGATAGAGACTACAATCATCAATATATACTAATTTGCAACCGTTGAGTGAAAATAACGATAAACATAAACATGACAAACTTGATTTTGCTTGAGTTTGAGTTCAAATCTTGTTTTACATATTGAAGTTTTTCAAGGAAGTGATCAAGTCAAAAAATTCATTCTTACACAAAAAACACTTTTCCCACTAAACAAGGTCATTGCATCCTCTAGTTCTAAAAAATGACCAATGATATCAAACAAAAAGCTAAATATTAGGTGTGTATCTTGAATTTTTGCATGAGTAGATATAATCATAGAGTGTAGATCCATGCATCTTGCGGTAATCATGTATGCATCATTCTAACATCATATCATGGCTTTCACCTCACACATATAGGCATAACTTGAAACAATTCATGCACCTTTCATCATGCTCACGTTTAAAAGTCTCGCAATCTTCTAATTAAATGATATGTCACATGCTCACACCAAGCACAACGCTCAAATGACACACAAAATTATTGCCCAAATAACACTCAATCCCTAAAAATTCGCACAAATCGACCAATAAACAATCTACTCAGTGATTAAAATAAGATTTGACCGAATTGGAGTAACCTTCAAGATGTACATCTTGCTTGACTACGACTAATACTTTGTTTGAGTGGTGGAAACCTAATGAATGTACATTCTATTTGGTTATCACAAGTAAAATTTATGGATAAATTTAGTTGTGGCAACAAAAACTAGTACTATATTTCCAGGACATAAGTTATGACATCTTAAAGATCCTATAAAATCTCAAAAGATTCAATTTTCATTGGCAACTTAAACATTAAGTCCAATGTTCATTGACACCTTAGAGTCCAATGTTTGTTGGCATTCCAAAGCCCAACATAGGCACCTCAAAGTTCAATCTCCATTAGCACTTCAAAACCCAACATAGGTACCTTAAAGTCCAATCTCCATTGTCACTCCAAAGCTCAATATTATTGACAAACGAAAAGGTTCAATTTTCATTGGCAACTAAAATACTAAGTTCAATTATCATTGGCCCCTCAAAGTCCAATGTTCATTGACACTCCAAAGCCCAACATAGGCACCTCAAAGTCCAACATCCATTGGCACTCCAAAGCCCAATATACATCGGCATATAAAAAGTCCAATGTTCATCGACAACTAAAACACATAGTCCAATCTTCATTGGCAAACACATAAGAAATGTCCAATTTTTATCGACATCTAAAACCCAAAGTCCAATATTATTTGGCGTCCCCCTAAACTCAATCTTCATATGCATTTTAAGCCTAACATCCACTGAAATCCACAACTATTGATAGTTGGTAGCTTATAATGCTTTGATACACCAAAGTCAAATATCCATTGACATCCACAAATTGTATCCTTTGCATCCAACGCCTAAGATCTACAAGACACCTGTAACCCCAAATCCAATATTTCATTGGCAAGCAAAAAGTTCAAGTTTCATTTGCACTTCAAATGAAAAGTCCAATTATAATTGACATCTCAACCAAAGCCCGACGTTTTATCTGTAACACCCGTATTTTAATTAATTAATTTAAAATTCTTAGTTTTGTTTATTCTTTTTGATTAATTTAGTGTGACGATAGTAAGATAATTATTCCTTAGATGTTTAATTATTTGATGAAGTATTTTTATATTAATTAATTAATTAATTAATTATTGGAATTTATTTTATTAACTAATTAAAACTCGTAGAAATATCTCTCTTAGAGTAAACAATGATCAAGTCAATTTTGACTAAGTCAAAATTGAATCACCCACATACTATTTTTGATAACTATATTTTACTTTTAATAACATTTAGTTTATATAACCGTCTGTTTTCCTCTTGTGTCAATTCAAATGACTAACTAGCAAGAATAAATACATGAATGTCAATTAATTTTTAACGGTTGATCATTAAATGACATTATTCTAATTGAATTCCTTATTCATGAGTGCAATTAAACTCAATGAAGATAATTATTTCTTCTCTCTGATTAATTACACATCTCATTTATCAGTCACATACATCTCTCCTTCGTAGGACACGACATTAGCAACATGACATTTATCTCAAATAGTTTTTAAGTCACTCAAACAACCAACCTCACATTCTGATCGAAGTTCTAAACTTTCGTTCCTTCACCTTTGTGAGATTTTCGAGGACAATATAGTGTCACCTGGAAGGAAATCACTCGAGGTAAGGGCTTTTTCCCATGCGGAGTTATGCAAGATATTAAATTAGCGATTCGTAAGATATTGATATGATGTCTGGATGTCTTAAAAGAAAAAGATTGATTTTATTTTCATCGTAAAGAAATTAACTACAATGCGTTGATTTATTTTTTTTGTAATACTTTTATCTTGATGAAACTAATTATAGAGTATATTTTATTATTATACCTTGATAAATATGTTTGTAGTGAAAATGTTATAATTTTATGTGCTTTAGAGTATTTAATTATAAAGTTATAATTTTCATAATGTTATAATTAGTAAAATATTTATTATGATGTATTTGATTTTAAGTGTTGAGTTTTAAATATTTTAAATTTAAAACTTGACTTTTATGAACAATATATGTGTCTTGAGGAAAATGATGAGAATTTTATATTTCTTTAATTTTAATAATACGAAAAAATTAATTATTGAATGCATTAATGAATAGACCATTTTTAGAATGCTAAAAACTTTATAGTGAAATGAATGAAATTTATGTTGTTATTGTATTCTTTGTTATATGAGTTTCAATGATTATCAATAACACATAGTCAAATCGAATCTTATGAATTATTAAAATAAAAGTGGTGATTTTGAGACATTTTTTCACGTGTATATTTGATGTGTTGAAGTTATTGAGTTCTAACTATGAATATCAATGATAATGTAAATTTGATGTTTTGTGTGATTTACAAAAATTTAATCTCGAATGTTATGTCCTTGTGGTTGCCTAAGTGGCTGGTGATCTATGGTTTGAATATTTTTTTCTTTGTGGTGCCTAAGTGGCTGATTATTTGTGTTATGATTTTCTTTCTTTGTGGTTGCCTAAATGGTTAGTGATTTGTACATTTTGAACATCATTATCATTGTCATAACATACCATATGCATCTTTGTGGACACCTTAGTGGCTGGTTTAATTTTTCCCATTGGTATGAGTGACTTCTAAGTGGACGCTTTAGTGGTTGGCTATATTCGGATTATGTATGTTTAGGAGCATACATAATTTGCATACATTTTATTGTCATTGTTATTTTTATATCATTATTTGCCCTAAGGTGAGTTGTTACTTGAATTACTCAGATACATTTTATAATTTTTTATACACTCTTGTGAATTATAAAAAAAAAAAAATTATTTCTCTAAATCTTTTATTACAAAAAGATTTTATATTTTTATTTTATGGTTGTTAATTTATTATTTGGTTTAATTTTGTTGTGGGATGAACTGACCCCTTACACCAACATTTAGGTACTAACGATCTTGAAGAATTGCATTAATGACGTTTGCTTGGCGCACGCACGTGGGAAAAATGGGTACTTTAATAAATAAAAATAATAATATTTGTAGCGATAATGTGGTATATTTTTTAAGTTTATTTACTTTTCATCGTCGATTTTAAATAGAAATGCAGAGGCAGTGTCCTTCCGCTAGGAAAAACTTGAGTTATTCTATTTTAAGACGTAAGTGAACATTTTCCATAATTAGTAAATCGTCTTGGAAAAAATAATAATAACAATATCCAGTAAATTGCGTTGTGTTATTTCTTAAAAAAAATGAAATCAAACTATTTACTAGTGAAATTTTATTGATTATATGATGAACTACTAAAAAAATAAAAAATAAAATTGTTTTTGAAAGAAAATAAATATTTTTAAGTAATGTCTTGGATCAAAATCTGGGGCGTTACATAACCAAACCGAAGACAATCAATTACCTTTTCATCGATCTAAGCAATTCAAAAACGATCCTTTATATTTATGTCGATCTATACATCGATAACTAATTCGAAGACGATTATTTACATGTTTATCGATTTATGCATCAGTATCCAATCCTAAGACGATTATCTATATTTTTGTCGATCTACGCACCAATAACCAATCTAGACATGTTCATTTACCTTATAGTTGATCTACGCATCGGTAACCAATTCGAAAACGGTCACCTACATTTTTGTCGATCTACAGACTAGTAACCAATTTGGAAAGGATTATTTACATTTTTGTCGATCTAAATATCAGTAACCAAACTGAACACGATCATTTACCTTATCGTCGATATACGCATCAGTAACCAATCTAAATACGATCATTTATATTTTAGTCGATATATGCATCGGTAACCAATCTGAATATGATCATTTACCTTATTGTGGATCTACGCATCAATAACTAATACGAAGACAATCATTTACATTTTGATTGATCTATGCAATAGTACCCAATCTAGAGACAATCATTTACATTTTTGTTGATCTACGCATCGGTAACCAATTCAAACTCTTCCACATTTTTGAATTCTTCACAATTTTTGGGGTGTTCTCCATTTGAGCAATAGTTACATGTCACTATCATTGCAACCCACATCAACCAAGTTTAACTTTCACATTTTAGAAAAAGTTACTCCCATGTGGATTTTTACATCTCTTATATTTTCAACAAGATATTGATCTCCATTTGCCACGTTGGACTTGTCTTCTTTGAATGTCAAGCATTTTGCATTGAATAATTCTTGCACCTTTGCTTTTAAGGTTTGATATTCTTCAATCGAATTCCATATAGCCCATGCATGGTACTCACATTTGACGTTTGAGTTGTATCATTTTGGGAATGGTAGCTCCAAGAGCTTCATTGGTCTTAGAAACACTATTGAATTTTGGAGTAGGCGGGGCAACAATTGACTATAGGTTATAGGAATTGGGTCAAAAAGGGTTGTTTTTTTCTCGATTGGTGTGTGGTTATATCAATTGACTATAGGTTATAAGAATTGGGTCAAATAGGGATCGATAAATAAAACAACAAATCATTCATTGATTGGAAAAAAGAGTACACCATATTTAAATTAAAAGCTAAATTTCTCTTCTAATGGGACAACCAATATTTTCCTCCAATTCTTCTACCAAATTTTGCAACATTTAACGAACTTGTAGACTTTGACCGAAGTGTTGAGCAGAAGCATTACTACAACAATCTCTCTTACGATTGCTTGATTAGCTATCATTGCTAACTTTAAAAAGCATGTTTTCCAATGCTTGCCTTCATCTTCCAGCTCTTTATAGATCTCTAGATTCTTCAACTGACTAAGCAACATCTTAAATCGATCGTACAAATATATAGTTTCATCCTTTAAGTCATTATAAATCTTTTCTTGATATTAAATATAATTCTTCAACTCACTTGAAGTCGCCATCTCTATTCTTAGTGCATCTTGATGTTTGTAGAGTAGTTCTTCAATTTCTTCCTTGTGTTTCCTCTCATTTTTGTACTTAGCTAGCATCTTATTAAGTTGTTTCTTTAAATATCCAAACTCATTTTCATATTCCTCTCACAACTTGTTCATCTTGTCCACAATTGTTTCCACATATAGGCATCTTCAATAGCGTAATTCCTTTTCTTCCTTTCGCACATCTAATTCCTCATTTTCACCTCTCAAACAATCTTGTATGTCAGGTTTATTCTCCTCTTCAACTTTCAACCTCTTATTACTAATCTCAATAAATTTAGCCTTACAAATATTTTATAATAATAAGTTTTTGTTCTCGTGAGAGATTTATTTCTTTTTTCTCCGCTTCAGATTTCAACCATGATGCTTTAAGTTATTCTATTTTTTCATTTGTAAAAGGGGTAGCTTCATGTACTACTATGGAATGACAACGTAATTTCTTGGACTCTTTTGTTTACCCATTGTTGATAGGGTTCATTTTTACTACAACTTCTACATTCGAATATTTTCCCTTTTCTAATTATCATTTCCCAATCTTGACTTATCCTTCACAATATTGATGGGTCTACTATACACGTATTGAGAAAAACAAAAGCTTTTAGTGAGTCATCGTCTGATTTCTCTAACATAGGGTAGCCAAGCTGTCTCAGATCTACAGTCGAATTGTAATTAATGCATCATTTGGTTTCGTTGAGAGTTATGTTGAAGTAAAAACCTTATGAATAAATGTTAAGTTTTCTAAATGATGATCTACTGATGTTTGTATTTGAGTTTTTTGTTGAAAAAACAAAAATGGTCAAGCTTGAAGTCACTAACATAAACAAGTGTATTGTATCAACTCAATAATGAAAGAAATAGAGCAACATCAAAAGATTACACTAGTAGCATCATAAACTTTATGAAGATATTAGAATTTGACTATCATTTGAATCATAAGAGCTTTAATTGAGAGGATGAGAAAGTCAACACAACTTTCAAGATAATGTCACATTGATGAGTCATCAACAAGATAAAAAGTATAGTTACACTTGTAGAATTAAACATATGTGAAACGACAACAAAGGATGTACTTTGTTACTACACCATTTCAAGTAATGTATTTAACAATAATAAAGATTTGAAAAGCCTAATTCATAAATATAAATATGATTATCCTCAAGTCGAGGATGATCATTGTAATATGTTGCATCTCAATCATACATGAAATCTCTTGGAATAAGTCCAGAAAAATTATGGGTCAAGATGTGTCTATATGAAAATTAGATGATGAATATTTTTCACAATCTCATATCCGAGGAGAAACCCAAAGATGGACATTCATGACAATCTCATATTCGAGAATATATTTGAGGATGAATACTTATTAAAGTTTTCATCTCACAACTATTGAAAAAGTAATTGTTATAAAAGTACATCATAATAAAAGTTGATAACTTGTTCACGCTATTCAAAGTTTACAAAAAGTAAACATAGAAGTGACATCACATCAATTATATATTCTTTTGTGGGAGATAAAAACTTTCATCCTCGCACTTAACATAACTTGAGGATGTACTCTCGAAAAATATGTATTCAGAATTGAATCAAATTTATAAAATGATGACTTTTTAGATTTAATAATAATTGTAAAATATTTATTAAACACAATTTTATTTACCTTTTGAAATTACTTTTAATTGGTCGAACAAAATTAAGATACTCGATAGTCACTTTTTAATTTCTTAAATATGTGAAATAAGAATAAATGACACTATTTGCAAAATAGGAGAAGTAATATTTTTTTAAAAGTTGAAGTATTTCCTTATTGATCATTGATACAACACAAATTTGGTTGTTGTATTTTTTTGTAAAAACATAAAAATATTAGACTTTGTCGTTATATATTATGGAATGAGCGAGAATGAGTTTTGAAAGAGAAGTTCCTCCCTCTCTTTGCGTTTGCCTTACCTTTTAATATGGTTTTTTTTAGTGGTGTCATCTTGTTATGTCTTCTTCCTTCTTGAGGTATTCGTCCTCTTATTTTTTGGAGTTTCTCTCACATGTTATCTTCAACTTTTTTTCTCATCCTTTATATTTTTCCTACTTTGTAACCACTAAAAGATACATCTACCCTCAGCCTCCAATTACCATTGTCACAATCCGTTTTTCGTTTAAAAATCCCCCACACTGAGTTGATAAATCAAATATTTAACTTTTCTAATTTTTCTCTTACAACACTGATATTTTATGATTAGGATAAAGATAAATATTTAATTTATCATCTCTAATTCACCTCGACATGCCATATTGCCAGATTCATAGGGGAAAAATTAAATAAGGGATAGATCTAAATCTTTTGTTACACGGACTAAAACCATAATTCACATATATTAAAGGAACCAAAATAAAGATTAACTAGAGGAGACAAAATGAATGAATTTGATGGATTTGGATTGTAATAGATAGATCAAAATAATTCAATTACAATCCACTAAAAATTCTTAAAACAAATTTAATCTAATCCATCTATTAAAAACTAAAACCATTCAGTCCATCCATTATGACATTTCAATAGATTGATACTCATCCAATCCACTTAATAATTTTTTTAATATGATAATAAATTATATATATATATAATATGAAAAATAATGATAATAATAATAATAATAATAATTATTATTATTATTATTATTATTATAAAAATAACATGTTTTTAAAAATTTAATAGACATGTTTTTTACATAATTTTTAAATATAAAAATGTTTCAAAAAAATTAAAAATACTGAAAATTACAGTTTCTAAATATTTTTAAAAAGGTATTTAAAAATCAGTTTATTATAATAGTTATTATTATTATTATTATATTAAATAGGTGATTAATTTATTAATTAATAATTAAATAATACAGATGGTTGCCAAAAGAGTGTTCCAGCACCCACCACATCGACTGGCGGCAGTAGTCCCGTGGTTGTTGTCCGACAATCAACCACCGCCCTATTTAATTTAATAATTAATAAAAAAAAATTATTAAATATATGAAATTGTTGTTTTTATTTAAGCAACAAAAAAAACGTTTTTAATAAAAGTTTGATTTATAATAAAAACAAATCATTACTTAAATTATGTTTTTAAATATGATAAAGATATTAGTAATAAAAATAATATTTAAAAATTTAGAGTTTTCTAAAAATTGTTTTTAGAATAATAAATATTAAATTACTTTTTGAAAAAAAATAAATAAAACTATTTTTAGAATTAATTTGTTTTAAAATAATTAAAAAACTATTTTTAATATAGTTGTATAATAAAAAAATAGTTTTTTAAAATAAATATTTAGTATTTTTTAAATGTAATCCATTATATTTTATTAAATAAATTATGTGATGCGTTGAATTTTTAAAAAATTGTTGGATGAATTGGATCCATCTATATTTTTAAATGGATAAACTAAATCTAATCTATTAAAATTTATATTAGGTAGTAGATGGATGAGATGAATTGGATGACTGATGGATCAAATGCCACCCAAGAATTAACCCAAATTTTAATCATAAGGGAGTTATTTAAAAAACTTAAATATGTTTTACTCCTTATAAAATTTTAATCTTTGTACAATAGAATACATGTTTTAATTTCTATAAAACTATCATACATGTAATTTTAGTTACTGTTGTTGAGTTATCTATATACTTTAGATGAATTTTTATTGGTATATTTTGTACAATATAATAAAGTTTTTATAAAAAATAAAATTAGAATTTAATTTTTCTAGATGAAATTTCTATATTAAAAAATTATAAATTTTAGTAGATGAAATTTTTATAATATTTAAAAAATCATTCAAAACTTTTAACAATCGAATTACGATTAAAAACATTTGGTGTAAATAGAGCCTGATTAAAAACATTTTGTGTAAGATATAACACTCAGACTTCTATCTCTTTTCAACATATATCTACAATTACGGTTTTGCGGCACTGATAAAAATTATCCCCTAATTCCTTTAAAATCATAGTAAACTTTTTCATTTCTCTTCAATTCTTTTCAAATTATACGCACGATTCAACCCCGGACTTCTTTGAATAATGTATGAGGTGAAAGCCCCTTCGTGTTGAGGTTCGGTCTTTATTTATTCCACGATTGAATCTGTGTCAAAGTAATCTTTACATTGTCGATTCAAAATCTTCAATTGCTTTACTCTTTTCTTTTTATTAGTTTTGAAATCTGAATTTGCCTCGCTTTACCTTCAACTTATTTTTGCACGAGATGCTCAAGGGCGAGATGCTTGACCTTCAAACTCCACGGGCATAAATTCAAACTCGGAGAAACAATAGCTGGTAGCTGCTATCAAGCGATAGCTGATAGTTGCTATCAGGCGATAGTCGCTACCAACTATGGCTTGATAGTCGCTACCAACTATCAAGCGATAGTTGATAGTTGTTATCAGGCGATAGCTACTACCAACTATCGCTTGATAGCAGCTACCAACTATCAGGCGATAGCAACTATTCGACGATAGTTGCTATCACCTATCGTCCGATAGCTGATAGCGGCTATCAGGCGATAGCTGGTAGCGGCTATCAGGCGATAGCTGGTAGCGGCTATCGTCCGATAGCTGGTAGCGACTATCAGACGATAGCTGGTAGCGGCTATCGTTCGATAGCTGGTAGCGGCTATCGCCCGATTGCTGGTAGCGGCTATCGCCCGATAGCTGGTAGCGGCTATCAGGCGATAGCTGGTAGCGGCTATCAGGCGATAGCTGGTAGCGGCTATCAGGCGATAGCTGGTAGCGGCTATCAGGCGATAGCTGGTAGCGGCTATCAGGCGATAGCTGGTAGCGGCTATCAGGCGATAGCTGGTAGCGGCTATCGCCCGATAACTAGTAGCAGCTATCAGGCAATAGCTGATAGCGGCTATCGTCCGATAGCTGGGAGGCTCACAGCTAATAGGTGATAGCGACAATGGCCTGATAGTTGGCAGCGACAACTATATAGCTTGATAACTAGCTGCTACCAGCTATCGTAGTTACTACCAACTATGATAGCCGTTAACTGCTATCAATCAATAGCAGCGTATCAAGATATCATATAGCTTTTCAGCTTATATATATTGATGCCTATCAAGATATCATAACATTAATATTATAAAAAATATGTTGTGACTTACTTTCTAGAACCGGAAGGGATCACTCGACGGCAAGATTGGACGGAGACCTTTCTTCACATATTGGCGCATCGCCGCAGCTATCTCTGACACTATTCCGGCGTCATCAACACTTGCACGGCGCCAAGGCTCCCCATGATCATAACCTTAAGCAACAACTTCGGCGGCTGTCTCGGCAAAACCGCCGACACCGTCGTCATTGCCACACGCTTCCTCTCCGGTACAAGATCCTGCATGGTTTTCGGTCGCTGGAATTGTGATCCTGACACGGTAGTCGCCATACCGTAAAAAGACGATTATCTGTTAATCTCCCTCGCCAGTGAAACCTGGCCGTTACGGTGGTTCTTGGTGTCCTGCATCGTCAAAGAAGATGTGGTTTACAGAGAGGGGTAAAATTGTAAAATTGAGGAAGACATTAACATGAAAGGTGACACGTTTATTAGTAACATCCGGAAACAGGTAAAGATTGAGAGACAAGAATCACTCCGGCGTTTTCAGGAAACGACACGCCGAATTGCTTGAATGATTTTGATAAAATTTAGGGCACTCGTTACTAAGAGTCTATTAGTATTATTGACGATTAAAGAGGAATAAGGATGATTCACCTAAATAATTAGTCGAAGAGGTTATGAGAGACAACAGTGATATTATTCTCTTCCTTTCTTATAGTTTTTTTAGTGTTTTAAAAATATTTTAGATTCAACAAATATGCCTAACAAATATCACATTTATATATTTATATTTTCAAAATTATGGTAATGAAAGAACCTAAGATGATTTTAACTAGGTGCGTTTAATTTCTCTTACCCATTCTATAACTTATTATAATATTATGTTAATACTTAATAAATAAATAAACAAACGTCTGTAAATGAGATCACATATAATTCTATATCATGTATTTTAATAATAATTTATTTTTATACAATCCACAGAAAAATAAAGAAAAAGATCATTTGTTAAACCCTCATACAAAATTACAAATAGGCACCGAATTTTTTTCAAAACTACCATAGAAGTGTTTATTTGTTTCCGTTAAATAGAGAAAGAAACCTCCGTTACGAATACCCTAAAAAGCTTGTTTGTTTAACCAATCAATTTCGTAATAGTTTCAAGCTAATCATGTTGTAGTTTTGTATATCTTTTTGTTTGTACATTAGTTTTTTATATATATTTTTGTATATAGTTAACGTTGAATGAAATAATTTGTAATTATCTTTCTTTCATGTGGTGTAGCGTCCACCTTTTAAAAGGTCGTGTATCTTCAACACATATGTATAAATCTGGTACAGTAGTTGCATAATACAACACTTGTGGAGGGCGTTATTTAGAGAGAATTTTTTTACCTTTCTCGAGATAACATTATTTAGAAACGTTGTAATTAAATCTTCAATTTTGTTTTTCATTTCATTTTAGTCCTAACATTTTAAAGTTTTAGTTAAATCTTTCATCTACTATTTTGTGATCCCGAGTGGTTATTTATTTTACAAAACTTAAACCATTATTGTGATTCCTTTGGGTTTTTATAAAAAGTATACAAATATGGTTATTTTTTAGCACAATTCAAACAGAAAGGACTACATTAAAACCAAAAATAAATATTTTTTAATGAAACTTTTACAAGTTACAGGACGAAATTAA
This sequence comes from Cicer pinnatifidum, assembly GCA_037974775.1. Classification (NCBI taxonomy): domain Eukaryota; kingdom Viridiplantae; phylum Streptophyta; class Magnoliopsida; order Fabales; family Fabaceae; genus Cicer; species Cicer pinnatifidum. Next base: position 63,461,677 of record JBBPBR010000004.1, on the reverse strand, counting down.
AATAAAATATAGAATAAGATAAAGAAACTAAAATAGAAGAAATTACAAATTGTTTTAAGTAATCAAACAGTATATAATTTTATTCTTTTTCTTAATCAAATGATGTCTTGTTACATTGTGTGAAATTCATGAGTTATAGCAGATAGAATTACTGGTTAGAGCACATTAACGCTTACTTGTATCTTTTCCCCTCAAACTCTTAAACGTACTCAACCAGGCATAACTTAAATACAAGCATCCAGAAATAGAACTTTTCATTCATTTGTCACCACTAAACTATTACAAAACCTTACCCATCCAAGTAGGGAATGTTAAAACGACAACATATATTTAGGTAGAAACATGATCAAGAGATAAATAGATACGACTGTAAAGAAATGCCTCCACCTCTCCCAACACATATTCTACATCTTCTCCCCGAAATAACCACCCAAAATGTTGGTTACACAAAGTTGTCAAAAAAGAAACTCCTAATATGTTAGTAATCGCCATTGCCAACACCTGCTAAAACTACACAACCTCTATCAGAGTGGTATTAATACCCACATACACACCAACATCTCCCTTGGCGATTTGCGTTGTAAACCATAGTTGGCTTGAAAACACTAGGAGGGAAAAAGTAAATTAAAATAAACTTAAAATAAAGAGAGAAAGGGAGAGAAAAAATATTCTATAGGTGTATGTTCCCACCTAATACCTAAGACAGTATATAATGCTATCAAAAGTTCAAAAATCAGTCCCATGCACTGGTCACCCCAGGACCAGCGGTATTTCCACCATATCCACCACCATATCCTCCACCGTATCCACCAGAAGCCCCATATCCGCCACTGCTATTCCCCGCACCATGGTAATCAGAACCACCCCTACTAAAAGAACCTTCTCTTCGAAAGTCTCGGCCACCAAATCGTCCTCCTCCAGATCGACGGTTCTTCCCTCCACCAAAGGAAGATCGTGCAGCAAACCGTGAGAGCCAAGCAGGTACCTCTTGATTTGCCTCTTGCATCAAATCTTGTAGAGACCTAGCTAGGGATGAATTGTTTTCATTAAAGAATGCAGTCGCAAGGCCTTTCTTTCCTGCTCTCCCCGTTCTTCCAATTCGGTGTACATAATCATCAATATCATTGGGAAGGTCAAAGTTAACTACATGGGCAACATGAGGAATATCAAGACCACGTGCAGCCACATCAGTGGCAACCAATATAGGAGTGTTGCCACTTTTAAATGACCTTAATGCCGATTCTCTTTCCTGCAAGCATTGCAAAAGATGAGAAGCATATACACACACAGACAAGCAGTAATTAAAAACTAGCAAATCATATAATGTAAAAAACTCTCAATAATATTAGCTTGGTGACTGGGGTGGTGGACTTAGGGAGTGGAGTGATAAAGAGGTCGATAGTTCATTCTCCACCCTCAGCCAAATACTAACAATATTAACAGGATTGATTACTGACATTGGCTGTTCCGAAAAAAAAATTATTTATTAGAGCAAAAAAATTGGTTTTAAAAAATAATCCTAACCACATTGACCTTGAAAGTTGAGACAGCATGGCAATTGCAAGCTTCAGCTCCAAAAACTAATAACAATCAGACTCAGATACTAGCTATAAAAGATGTAGTGCCTTAAAAAACAATGAAAAACAGCTAATAACTTAGAGAAGGGTGATGATGTGTGGAAATGCTAATTTGAACCTAATAACTAAAATACCTATGTTTTCATATTAACGTTGAGAAAATATTCCTAGGAATAACAAATAAGCAGTAGTAGTCAGAAATCACATCATCATCAATGACTTTTAGGATTCTACATAAACCAAACAATGTTTTAAAATAATCTCCACTTCAGCAAGAAATAATATTTTTTTTCCAAATTCTGGATGCTGAAAGCAAACATAACAATTTTTTGAAAAGAAATTCAAAGAATAACATATTTATACCAATTCCATGGTATGCCTTGTGTGAACCAAACAATAATTTAAATAAATTCCTAGGAAAAGAATATTTGAAGGAATTAGGTTCCTTAGAATTTACTTAATGGTATACAAGTGGAATTTTCTTCCACGCCAGCTGCTAGAATATTTTCACGATGACCCATCTATCGTCAACTTATGCTTTAGGATTTTGTAAATTGAACATCTTCATTGTTTTTTATTTAGTTTTCACTGTGAAAGTTATGCTTGACAGCTTGATTGGTTAATTCTTACATAATAAATTGACTTTCCTAATACGGTGGGATGACAAAAACATAAAAAATAAATATAGAAGAGTCAGTTAATGGCATCCCTACTTTAGTACTTTACACTTCACTAACTCCAAACCAGACAAGGTTACCTCATACCCATGCATTCTCCGCTGATTTCATAGAGCACAGCACACTTTTATAGAAGAACATTGAGAATAAATTGAAAGTTAAAAATGTAGAACAAAACTTTTTCATAAAAAAACTAAGCACTTCCATTACAAAAAAATCTAGAGTTCATAGTTTACCCATTGATACAAAGGCAAATATAATCAAAGTAGAACAGACTAACCTGTTGTGTCCTGTCACCGTGAATAGTAGTTGCTGGAAAATTATTAAGACACAACCAGTGTTCCAGAGCATCAGCTCCCTTCTTTGTCTCCACAAAAACTAAAGTTAAAGCTTGCTGCAAGTTCAAAAATGATGCATGCAAAATAGTCTTAGATATTTAGAAAAAGACTACTCTCCGAGAGGAAGGACATATACACACACAATAAGAAAAACAAAACATCAGAGCTATTATTCTACCACACTAGCAGAAATATATGTGCAACTGCCAGATGTCAGCATCACCTGGCAGAGCTAAGACGGACGGACAAGAAGTAGAATATCATGACAAATAAGACAACAGACTGTATTCATTGGCCTAAAATGCCAATACAAATATGACCAGACAAAACAATTGTATTAGGTTGATATGCATCATGTGCTTAAAAAAAGGTCGATATGCATCGTGTGCTTAAAAAAAGGTTGATATGCATCGCATGCTTAAAAAAAGGTCGTTATGCATCGCAACCGAACAGCCCATCTAGAGCGAGACTAGACAGTTTAGAGAGAACGTGTATTTTTACTTTTAAGTTTTAATTTCCAAAAACACTAAGTTTTATAGAAGTGAAATGCACTTTCTGAAAACTGTGAAAATACCTTTCCTTGTACACCATTTGCTCTCTGTGCATGAAGAAGGTCCATGAGATGGCTTCTCTTGTCAGACTCTTGAACGTACTCAACTCTTTGGTCAATTAAATCGGTACTTGATCCAACTCTTCCAACAGCCAGAAAAATGTAATTTGAAAGGAAATCAGAGGCTAGTCTCTGCACATCACCAGTAAATCGCAACAAAAGTCAAAGGTGTAATGAGGAAGATATATGTCTGGCAAATAATATAAATATGTTATTTAAACCTGCAAGTAACTTATTGCCTCAACTCATAAACAATTCCGTAATTAAACTCTAACAGCACTTAAGCTTAGTAAGAATTAAGATGGAAGGAGCGTCTGAAGGCCAAAAGAGCACCAGATGCAAATATATGATGTACAGACACAAGGAAAATGATCTCAAACACCCTTCAATAGTAAGGGTACGTTTCTCTAACATAGATGAATGTATCTTCATGAAATTTCAACCAACGGTGAAAAGTAAAACCTAAAACAAACTACACACATGCATATGAAAGGATGTTCCGCTGATTTCCTTTTTGCGTAATGAATCAAATCAAACCTGTATCTCTTTAGGAAAAGTGGCACTGAACAGCATAGTTTGTCTGGCACCTGCTGGGGGCATGTCCATTTGTTCTACAATCTTCCTAATCTGGGGTTCAAAACCCATGTCCAGCATCCTATCTGCCTCATCTAAGGCCAGATACCTAATCATCTGCAGTGAAACTCTAGCTCTCTCCAGCAAATCTACTAGTCTTCCTGGAGTTGCAACAAGAATGTCCACCCCTCTCTCAAGCTCTCGTAGCTGGAAAATTATATTATGTTAGAATCTATACCAAAATATAAATGTTTTCTTCTGGCATTAAAAAATATAATATAATTGACGATTCCAGAACTATACTCTAGAGTCTAGTCCAAACTGGATCATTTGGCACAAAAAGGAAGAACAGCAAAATCGATAGGAGCATACCAGCTAGAGAGACATATTAACTTTACACGGATAAAAAATCTCAAGCTTTATTCAGAAAATTATAAGCTGTTTGTCTTCAAAAAATTTGAAAGGATGTAGTGATTGAAAGCACATATCAGAACCTCTGATATACAAGACAAAAAACCTTGAATGTGACTAGTGGACATGATAATCTAAAAGCTTTACAACAGAAGTTTAAGAATCAACAGAACCTCCCGTGACAATAACAACTGACTGAGCTTTATACCACTATGGTGGGTTAGCTATGTGGATCAATCATTAACAAAAAAGATAACAACTGAATCACCATATTTCAAGAATACACAAAAATAAAAGATAGGACATAAACCTGCTGGTTAATTGGAGCTCCGCCATAAGCAACAACCACCCTAACCCCTGTCTGGTATGCAAATTTCTTAGCCTCTTCATGTATCTGAAACCAAATGACAACAATTCCCAATAAATCCTTTTTCACTGCAAAGCTACACCCAATAAAAACAAATGTCACAATTCGAAGTTTTTAATTACACAACAAACTCACCTGCATTGATAGCTCCCTAGTTGGTGAGAGAACAAGAGCAAGTGGGCACACCGTACGCACCCCACGAGGCGGCCTCTGTGCAGGTTGACCCGTCATAATACCACTGATAATTGGAAAACAGAAAGCTGCTGTTTTCCCCGAACCAGTCTGCGCACAAGCCATCAAATCCCTTCCTGCAAGAGATATCGGTATTGCATGCCGCTGAACAGGTGTCGGCCTAACATATTTGCATCGCCTTATATTCTGATTAAGTGCTTCACCCAAGTCAATCTCTGCAAAAGTATTAACCGGAGGAGGAACATTACCACCACTAGTCTCCACCGGAATATCTTCATAAGCATCAAAGTTTATCCCCGTATTCTCCTGCTCCTGTTGAGTAAGAGGCTCTTCAGAATCATCCTGATCTGCAAAGGGATTGGCTTCACGACGATCCCAACCACCACCACCACCAGTTCTGTTCCCAAAACCAGCAGGACGACCACGGTAGTCGTTTCTAGGCGGCGGTGCCCAACGCGATCCAACGTTGTCAGAAAGAGGAGGAGCAGAAAATTTGTCTGATGATGATGCTGAAGCAGATGCAGGTACAGGTTGTGTAGGTCCACGGTTCCTCAAATGAGGAGGAACATAAACAGGTCGAGAAGGAGCTTGAGTGTTGTTTGCATTGTTAGCAGTAGGTGCATTTTCGGCCGCGGAATTCGCAGCCAAATCAGCCCATGAAGATCGCATAGTATCAAACCCTGAAATTCCAAATTTTGAAATAAAGCATTCGGATCTATGTCGATAATTTCATATGCAATAAACAGGATCGAATAAAAATTTGATAAATATCAAACGGAAACCTATCTAAGCATAAGCAATGCGTTGAGGGAAGCAACAAAAAAAAAAGTTGAAAAAAAAATGGAAAAGGTGTGGAATGGAGAATGAAGAGAAGAGAAGAGAATAGAACCTGTGTTGAGAAGAGTAAAACCCTGAGACGGAGAGAAGGAAAAGAGGATTGTTGACGAAGATCGAGAAACCCTAAACGCCACACGCGAGAGAAAGAAACGCCTTCAAATTTGGGATTAATGGATACAAAAATATCTACTTTGCCTCACCCCACGCCTTCTCTTTCTCTATTTTTTTATTTTATTATTATTATTATTTTATTCATTTTTTTCCTATTTTTCTTTTTAGATTTTTTTAGGAGAACAAAATATAAAATGTAACGTAAATAACTCTCCGATTCTCTCCCTTTCAAACCAAATTAAGACTAAAAACATTTGCGGCTACCGTAAATCTCTTTTAGCTATTCTTTACTTTCAGATCCAACGTGCTCGAATAAACCCGGGATCTTTCTACCAAACGATCTTACTCGCTAAATTACAGCTTTTTCAAATCATTTTTTTTCTTGGTGTTCAATTTTATAAAACTGATTAAAACCAAAGAAAAATAAAAAATATGTATAGTGTAATTTAACTTAATAAAATATCGATATTATTTTATTAAATATTATATTTCAGTTTTGAATTCGATACTATAATTATATACAAATTTATTTATTATTTAATCTAATAAAATAATAAATGAGAAAAAAAATAATAGAAAAGAGAAAAAAAAGAGATAATAAAATTTACTTTGTATATATTTTCTATTATAATGTGAGTCATTTTATGTTGCACAAGTAATTAAGTGAATTTTATGTCATAAAATGCCTCGTTAAAAACTTATCCATAGCACTCCATTTAATCTTACGAAAAAAAAAAACCATTGTGGAGGAAAAATTAGTACATAAGTACATTTATTTATTTTGTTGCTAAC
>JBBPBR010000004.1:63395327-63415311 GCA_037974775.1 Cicer pinnatifidum | reverse complement strand
TTATTATTTTTTATTTATTAAATTAATAATTATTTAATTGTTAAAATTAAAAATAAAAAAATCAAAGGCTTGTACACCTTCAAATGATCGCGGAGTGAAAATGCAATCTCTTAAAAGTAAATATATATATATATTTTCTTTTTAAAGTGGAGGTATTTTGGTGACTTTGAAAAAAAATAGGAATATTTAAAAAATAAAAAAATAAAAAACTTGAACTGTATCCTTTTAAAAAATAAGCACGTGAAGCTAGAAACAATTAAAACAAATTGTAAAGAGTAAAATAAATTAAGTAAAATAACACTAAATAAATGACAGAAGAATTAAATAACTGAATATAAAATAGCAAGAAATTAAATGACAACAAATAAATGACAGAAAATAAAACGCACGAGATATTTATTCTGATGCAGCCACAAAAAGCTCGGTGGCCTAGGTTTAGTCCCCAAGACAAATCACTAAGGGATTTCAAACAATAAAAGGTTATGAAAACGGCTTAAATTTGAAACATTTACAACCAAAGAAAGAGTACTCTCCGCATAAATATAGGATGTCACCCAATAAAACAAGAAAAATAAATAACATTACACCCAAAGTGTGGACAACATAAATGGAAGTACATAAAATTACAGCTCAAATTATGCAGTATAAAAAAGCTTTAAAGAAAACTAATAAAGTTATTAAATGATAATTAGAATGAGAGTAGAGTAAAATATTGATAGAGTTTTTCTAAGCCGTGAGTTGTGAAAATCACTTAGTGGTGCCTCGTATTAATTTATAGAAAAAGTCAACTGTTTGGGCCAAGGGTTTATGCCTGGAAAGACCACCGTTTTGCTACGTTAACCTACTCATAATCGATTATGTAAGTTCAATAATCGGCTATTCGTGATGTGCAGCTCAAATTCAAAGATATTTATGAAGCCCGTCACATTATAATTTGCAGCACCTTAGAACTCCTCTCAATCCGAACTTGGTGAATTTTCTTAAGTCTATGCACGCACATCTTAAACTTCTTATGAAAATGTAGTTGATACTTGGCAAGCTGAGGAGAATGGTTGTAGGTGCTAGTTAAAAACTGCACTGTGCACAACATTTTTGCTCTTGGTCCGGGTAATATTTGCCCACGTTGAAATTTATTTTTATTTTTAATCAACATTTTTTGAAATGTTTAAAATGAACATCACCTACATTTTTTTAAAAAATTTATCTCCTTTCTCTGATTTCAATGACAAAAGGGATAGTATCATTCAGAAGTGCTATCTCTTATGCTCTTTCTAATTCATCTTTGAAACCTAGCTGACCTGAGACTAGAGCAAACGAACAACAATGATTAGAATAGATAATGCAAAAATATTGGATTGAAATTAAATATTTCAGAACAATCTCCTAGTGAACAGTGTGACTGATAAATTCTAACATAAAACGCACCCTTCTCCAAGCCTCATATAAGTCCTTACAAACTCCCATGCAATAACGCCCAAAGAAATGAAGAAATGTCTCATAATATTTTTAGAAAAATAATGAAAATATCCATAACACAATTTGTGACACAAATGTTGTCATGTTGAAAGGTCAGGAATTTTGTAACATTTACAATCAAACTGAACTGAGTGCATAATGGACAATCCTGTCGCACAAATTTAAACAAAGCACAACAGCAACGTGGGCTTTGGCCACAAAAGATTGTAAGGATGAAAATTTGACATTTGATTGTATGACACCGCATTGTACATTCAATACCTCGTTACATGTTGGAAAAATGGTATACAATATGTGGCAGTTGCTTTAAACTCACCTGCAATGATGTATCTCTCTCTCCTAAATTTAGTAAACCTTTATATCTAACTCAAATATAAGTAAATACCTAAAAAGTAGATGGTTCACTCAATTTCTTTCATAGAACAAAATGTATGCCTCACAGCGAAGAACTTCATCAAGAGAAACTTCACGCACATATGCATCACTCGCATGATACCATGTGGAAGTCTCACATTCTTTATTATCAACCTTCCCTCTGTTCCTCAGGCCCCCTTTCACATAGGCAACATAATGACCCCCTCTCATGGTTCCTGAGTGCTCCACTAGACCAACCAAGTTGTATTCATACTTCTCTTCATTTATACACCTTTTTGAAACAGAATTTGAAGTGAATCACATGTCAGTGGACCAATACAAAGTATAAAGAAGGGAAGAAAAAAAGTAAAATCTACAACAAAAGGCAAAGCTTAAGGTAAAAACTGAATTCAGAAATTCGAATTGTAGGCGATGATTTTCAATCAGTTCCAAAATATTTCCCTAATTAAAACAAAATGATAATTTTTAACACTTCACAGAAAAAACAAATTGGAGAAGATAATTGGGTAAATGTATGAAATAGATGCATTAGGAATTGTAAGTTGTTCCAATAGGGATCTAGCAAGAAAGAAATTACCTGGGATCAATATACGGTCTAAGATCCATTGTTTCTCTGAAGGTGACATGACCGTTTAACTTACTTAAGCGGCCACGTGCATCTTGGCTGAATCTCTTCATATGAATGGTCAAGACAGGCGGAGCTTTGTAAATGAGGACCTTCTTAGTTGCATCCCTCTTCACTTTCATACTATCTAAGTCGGCCTCGTTCTCGCTGCATTCTTCTGCGTCATTGTTATCATTACCTAACACTGGAGCATCTTGTTGGACATTTCCAGTATTACAAGAATCAGTGGCAGCTGAACTATTACAGCTTTCTTCATTGCAAGCTTTATGAGAACAAGAAGACTTGTTCAGTTTCAGCTCATCTGTTTGACTGTTTTCAAGCACTGTGCCATGTTGAACATGTGAAACTGAACCTTCTACATTATTTTCATTTTGAAAATCTCCATTTTCTGTGCTACTGACTTTAAAAGAACACGAGTTAGATGCATGTGATGATTCTTCATGACTACCAGTTTCATTTCCATTGGATACAGTTCTTGTCTTCTCTTTCACTTCCTTCTTTTGACGTTGGAGGATTTTTGAACAGTTCTCACAATGCCAAGCATTTTCATCTGAAAGAAGCTCAGGTTTTATAAAATGTGCCAAGCAACTTTCTACAGAGACTGGAGAATCTGTATGATCTACTTCATCTGGATCAGACTCGCTGTTGTTTCTAGTGATAATGCCAGCTTCCACATCACCAGATGAAGAAGGCCTGGGAGCAGGCCCAGCAACAACTTCAGGCTCATTAAATAAGCCACCAAATCCGTCAAACTCCGCTTCTTCTGGACCACCACCCAAAACAGATGAGGAGTCCTCATATCTTCCAATGTTGTCCCCAGCTGAGGAACTTTCTTCTTTGTATGGAAGTAACAGCACTTCTGAATTTTGAACTTGTAAAGGAACCTCATCTTCCCAGCCATTCACTGAAGAAAAATCGGGTTTTAGGTTTTGCTCCTCCTGAAGAAAACAAACTGGACCACTGGTTTCACAACTAGCTTGTTCAGGTAACACATTCAGGCTTTCATCTTTGTTCTCAGTGTCATGTGCATCTGGTTCATCCTCCTTCTGGGAAATGGAAGCATAATCATCATTTGTGGTTTCAGCTTCCACATAATCCAACCATACAAAATCATCTGATAATTCTGACGTTTTATTTGCATCATTGTCAAGCACTTGCATTTGTTGAGACTCTACAACAGTAACCAAACTAGGTGGCGATAAGTCCTCTTTATTGGCCACACTGCTTACTTCTTCAGAACCTAATACTGTAGAATCACCAGAAGAAGCCACCATTTCATCAGCATTTGATATGACAGACTGATCAGGGCAGGATGATTCATGGCTGGAAGATTGGCTTGGTACATTTTCAACAGGTAAGAGATCAGCATCCTTGCTAACTTTGACTCGAGACTTTCCTCCTTTCTTTGGTGGAAGTTTTGTCTTTTTGGTTCGGGATACTTGTTGAGCCTTCCGAGGTGGAGGTTTCTTAGTTGGAACAGGGAGGGAAAGATCTAAAAAAGGCTCATACACTGTTGAGGAGTGCCCACATTCATTGCAACACACAGTACTAGATATCTGACCCCCAAATAAAGCATCAACTAAAGTATTGGAAGAGGCCCTATCTGTCTTGAGAGAACCATTCTGCTTCCTTCCAGCTAGTTCTTCAGTACTCAACCCATCCAGTAAACAACGGAGTAATTCGTGACTGTCATGTTGTTGATATCCTCGAAATTGGGGAGACTTAGTACATACAGAACCAAAAAAGGATCTCGGATTTATAGTGTTTTTGAATCCTAATTCTGGGTTAGTTTCAGTGAACAACTTCTTCAACGAACTAATCAGTGGCCCAACAGGAGCATCTAGCTCTAGAAAATTGTCCCGCAATTTATTCATAGCAAGCAGATTTTGCATAATTGAATTAAAGAAACATGTATTCCCAAGATTAACCATGCCTCGAACTACATAAGAACCTTGTCCATATGAATCACTTGTGATCGAAGATTTTGACTTAATTTCTGAAGTAACACTGCCATCCCCAATGGAAACATCCTCAATATCCACTGACGATTTTTCCGATGATCGTCCTTTAAACAATTTCACAACATCAGATATAGAATGACTTGCTTCATCAGTTTTTTCAATTTTATCAACTTGGATAAGCATATTGCAAGGAAAGCACCAACACAGTTGAGGTTTTTCAAAATGAACCACTAATGGGTGTCGAGTTTTCCTCGCATGCCCAACTGCATGACAATGAGGGGTTGTTGGTAACCCTACACCTCCACAGGTATGTTGACCACACTCCAAGCAGACCCATATAGACTTCAAATCAGATTTTGAGTCTAATGATGCACTGCCTTTCTTCTTCCCATGTTTACCTTTTCCTCTTCCACCCCTCCTATCAACCGCCCCTTGTCTACAATCTTCACACCTTATGGATCCAGAAGACTTAATCTTATCAGACAATTTATCTAAATTAACACCTTTAACAAGATGAGGACAAGAATTTGTCTCTTTTGCAACTGAAACCCCCTCATCAACAGACTCAATAGCTGGGTTGCAGGATTCCGTAACATTTTTTGGCGATGAACCAATAGCAACCACCTTCTCTTTAACAGCACTTCGAGTCTTCCTATTCACTTTTTTCCCCATTGTTCCTATAATCCAAAACAAATCAATGAACTACGCCATCAAGCAACAGACATGAAGGAAATCGGATACACACAAACATCGCAAACAAACAAAAATGGGGGAATTAAAAACACTGTTAAAATAATTATACCTGCAAAATCAGGAGGGGCAAGAGGAATTTGAAACAAGAGTCTTGAAACTTCAAAAAGATTGCCAGTTCACTAGAATTTACAATAAGCAATATTCAATAATAGGTCAATAGAATCCAAGTATAAGGAGAGTTATAAAGAATAAAACATGAAAAGAGCATTTCAGCTAACAATAATATAATGGAAATGGTTAGGTTAAGGAGTGTGCAAACAAGAGTATATATAAGTTTTGCATCGAAATGCAATCTAATTGGTCATCAGTGAAGACATATATTGGTTAGTAATCCGTAGTGATTTGATTGCGTGTATAATAATGTAGAGAGTACGAGAATCAGATCGAGAAGTGAAAGAAGAAAAATAGGGAAATGAAGCAATTGATGAATAAAGAATGATAAAGAAAGAAGAGATAAGTAGAGTACCTGTGTGTGGAAGTGGAAGGAGAATGAAGAGAATCGAAAAAAGGAGATTGAAAGATGCGGAGTGAGTGAGGAGGAAGAGCCCCTCTCTCCCCTGTCCGCTGTGAGGAGAGAGAGAGAGAGAGAGACGTGCAAGGTTTGTTTTACCGCTCTGGTCGGGTCTCTGCCCGATCCAACCTCTTTCAAGATTTAATATACCCTAATTGCTTTCACTCTTTTCACAATCACCACTAGGGATCACAAGGAAAAAAAATTATAGTATTTGAGTATTTGTTGAGTGAGAAAATAGTTGTTACTTTGTCGTTAAGAGTAGATTTTGCATACGACCGTTTTAAGAAATTATCAAAAATAATAAAAATGTTATTCACATTTCTAAATATTCATACAAAACTAAAGTGGTACGGTAAATCATGAGATTTTATTTCCTGAAATAGAGACCAAAGATGGGTGTTAAATAGTTTGTATAAGAATGTATTACAGAGGTTAGTTGTTTGTTTCATTAAAAAAACAAAGTTCAATATATTTATTTTATTAAATGATATGGTTAGAGTGAAGAAGTTTTGAAGGGTCGCAAGTATTTAAACACATTTTTAAATATATATTTAAAAAGAATACAGAGAAAAATATTAAATAATTTGTATTTTTAAAATAAATAAACGATATGTATTTTTGTATGTATGTCTAAATAATTACGTTCAATCAAGTTTTTTTTAGAAGTTTAATTTTAATATAGGGTCTATAATATTGAAATTTTAAAATATTATTTTAATAATAAAAAATTAAGATTTTAAAAGATTATACAAAAATATAGCGACGTTTTTAAAATATTTTTTAAATTCAGGATATTATACTTCAAATTTATAACACATATATTTGTGTACTTTTTAAGATTGTTATATATATATATATATAATTGATGCATAACTTGATTGCTAGAGGTAGTTATCTAAATATTTTTTAATTAGATCTTATAACTTAAAAATAAATTTTCACTTAAGAAATAATAATTATAATTTAACTCAATAAATTTTAAATTCTAAATAACTTTTATGCATGTCATTTCGTTCACTTACATAATCACTACATAGTCTTTAATAGACTAATGCCACCACAAAATCGAAAAAAGTATAGATAATATCAGATTTTGTAAAATTGACGTAAAATTTATTTAATAATCAAGTCAAATTAATACTAATATGTCCCTATTTAAAAGAATAATCTAAATTTGTTTAATAATTCATAGAATGAGAAGGGAGATAATCTCTTGAAGAAGAGGTTGGAGGACAAAGACAATGACAATATCTCTCAAACCATCTTTAGAGATCCAACAAAATTGATACTAATTACTCAAACATAAAACATAATGTTCAACTCAAACTACAGAACAAGAACCCAAACCACCGTAGAAAGATTTGACACAAATATCATTCTCATTTCTAATAAGACCACCCCAATATAAACTTCCCAAAGATCCCTTGTGAGACCCATCACCCCCCTTATATCAACTGGAAGGAGGGGGCTACCAATAAACTTCAATAAGATGTTTTGAGTTGAGCTTGATTGGTTCATACCTTTAATAAGAGGGCAAGCGCTAACATTAATCACTCATACTTTTGAACAGAAGTGTTGGTATTACAGTATTACAGAGATCTATTCTAATAAAAAACATTACATAAGATATTAACTGAAAAAAAGTTGCTAAAACTGTTATACCCCGTTTGAGAGTGTAAATTACATTCACACCCAAATACACCACACAAATCTGAAGAACAAATCTATCAGAAACTTTGAAAAGAAAGAAAATTTAATGAAAACTACATTCCAATGACCATTGAATTGCAAGCTAAAAGGGCATCACCTTTCTGGTCATAACAACATCATACCCAAAAGTAGAATAGTAAAAGAGAATGCATAGTGAAGGTTGGACACTTGCATCTTCAAACCTACACCAACAGGACCTACAGGTCCAAGTGCCAAAGAAGGCAAGCTCCCATCACCAGTGCTTAAATTAGAACTGGTATCAAAATATTCAATGCCAATATTAGTTAGACAAGAATATATAAATAAATATTACAAGTAACTCTAATTCATAATGGATATACAAGATAGTCAAATTCTCACCTTCCTGCATATATACATGATCCATAACCTGTATAACATAGTAAACAATAGTAGTTGCTTAATTCTCTACACAAATCTTCAACATAGGCATGTCAACAATCAGAAACAAACATTTCAGTGACAAACACAAAAAAAGCAAACTAGAAACTTAAAGTTCGTCTTCTTATTAACGATTGAAATTACTTACTTTGCTCTCTATTACGAAGTTCTCCAAATTATGCAATGAGTGCATAATTTGAAAAACATGTGATTATATGACAGTACAAATTAAGGAATGACTTGACATGTTTCAAAAGTAACAACATACAAGAACATTGGAGTTAAAACACAATGCAAGAAGTTACATTAACTTACTTGGATCCTCGGTAGTTATTATTGCAGTATCATCGAAATCACATGTTCCACCAGCACTATGCATTTTCTGATAATAATCATTATAAGCATAAGAGGCATGACTTTGCACATTATTAGGGAAAAAGCAAGGTCTCCCTGCTTGAATAGCTGCACAGTTAGCCCTGCCTTGTCCACAAGCCCAGTCCAAACCAGCTTCGATCTTTTCAGCGTCCGCGCCATCTTTAGCCACACAAAAAGACATTGAAGAGTTTCCAAAACTCTTGTCAGAACCAGTAAAACTCAAAGGGTAAACAGAACTTCCATTAGAATAAAAAAGTCCCCAATGTCTTTCAGATATAGGTCCTTTCCTCATGTCTTCATCAAACAATTCATATATGTAGGTATTAATCGGTATCTTTGGTTGACTAGGAGGACCTGAATCGTTGAGTACTCGGCGAATCAAATTATTAATATAGGTCTCAGCATTTTCTACATTAGCATCTTGTTCATTTGATCCACCTAAAGATGGCCAGCCAGATTCCGTGACAACAATCGGTATATCATTGAAATTTAAGGCATGTATAGAATAATAAGTAGCATCAACCATAGCATCAAACATACTATCATAATGTAATAATGTATTTGGATCAACAATTTTGTTAACCAAAGGAAGGGATCTAAGTAAAGCATATTCAATTGGGAAAATGCCATCATCTTTAGTATATCCATAATAAGGATAAGCATTTAACATATAAGAAGAATTAGTGTTCTTCAAAAACTGAAGGAGTTGGTGAATTGTGGAGTTCCAAGACGAGTTAAAAGTTGCAGTTGAAGGAGGAAAAGGCTTAGGGATTAAATCCATGGACTGAGGCGTGGAAACTTTAACACGAAAGTGAAGATTTGAAGCAACCAAGGCACTGTGAAGATGATTCATTGCAGGAACAAGAACAGGAGCAACATTTGGGATTGAAGTAAGAACTTGACTACCAACAGCTATTGATGTGATATTTGTATGAGGCATATATGCAGCAACATTTTTGGTGATCCATGATGCAGCAACAGATGGAGATTTTCCAATTGTTAGTATCTCCTCATCAGTGACACCAACAAGGACTTCAATGCCTGTGTTTGAAAGTGCTTGTAGCATGTGAGCATTGGCATCATAGAGACGCACATGAGTAATTTGATGAGATTTTAGAATAGTAACCACATTTGAAGCTGATGGTAGATCAGAAACATCACTGCCTATGTTTACCCCCACAAATGCACCTACATAATACATAATTAATCACAACAATACATGACTAGACTATCCAACATTTTATAAACCATAGTATTTGAATTGAAAGCAAATATAAAATTACCTAATACGTTGTTTAGAGTAGTAACAGTGAGCAACAAAACAGTGGTGAGCAATATTTGAAGCTTCATATCATCGAAGAACAGCAATGGCAGGTTGAGTTGGGTGAGTGGAGGGTTGTCCTTTTGTTTTGAGAATGGAGAGTTTTATGCCATCAGTGTCCTTGTGTTTTCCCTCCAATCCCAAAACAAAACTAAAAAGTCATCACATACTGTCACACTGCTCAACACAAAAGTGAAAACGGACCCCAAAGGTCAAACACGCGTTACAATATTTATATCATTATTATTACTATGTATATGTACCACTCTTCATTGGTTTCTGTGATCGCCTTTGAAGTGGTATCAAAATCAACATTGCCAGAGCCTACAGCTACTACTACATTGCATTCACTTTTTTTTATATAAAACAATCACTTTTAAAACTTATAATCCATTGTTACAACTTTTTTTAAAAAAATATAAATATTATTTCTTTGTTTTTCGGTGGCTTCTTTAAAAAATCATATTTTTAGACTAAAATAAACTTTTCTCCTCCAAATTTCAAAATTTGGAAATTTTGATTCTCTTAATTTCAAAATAACAATTTTAGCCTTTTAATTTTATCCTCTTTTACCTTTTTTTTTTATTATTTTTAATGATTAATTAGACTCATTTTTTAAATAAAAGTGCAACTTCATTTCTTTTAAGAAAAATCAGAATGAAATATGGGGTCGAAAGTGTATTTTTATCTTTCTTTAAAAAATTATATATTATTGTGATTCTTTATACACTTTTTATTTGTTTTTATTATAATATCTATATTTACTAAAACTTTTGCTGGTTTTTAAAAAAAAAAATGATTTTAAGTACAACAGACAATAGAAAATCTAATTTAAAAGATCATTTTCTACAACTTTATAATTTACCCCAAAAGAACAAAATTACAAGAACCGAAAGTTTTGGATTTACCGTAACCTTTCCTTTATTTGAGAGAAAATAAACATATAGAAGCTACTTTCATAGGGGGGTGTGAAACTGAAAAGCTTTGTTGATGGTCAAAAGCTACTTTTGACCTGCTAGAATATATGAGATTTTGTTGTTGTTGACCCAAAATACTACTAGTATAAGTTAAACTCAGCCTGTGCGAGATTATAATACATGTAAAAATTATAACTACATATATAAAATTTATAAGACGAATTCACTAGATTATATAATATGTTAGGAGGGGTTAGTCTTGTTGGACCAACAAATAAATATGCTTGGCGCTAAAGTTATACGTAACCACTTACGCGGAGGTACGAGACTACTTCTAGTTACAATTATCTTGCATGACGTAAGCAGTGACAAAATTGGATTGCACAAAACTCATAACAATAATTATAATAAATTTTCATATAAGACTGAGACAAATAGACAATACTAGTAGTTCAGTAGTTACCATGACCAAAACCAATCATTCAAACTAAATTAAGACTTATGTCATGTCGTGCGTCCAAAGTATTAGGAATAATGTTTTTTTACCAACAAAAAAGTCAACAGCACCGTGGTTGAGAAAATGGAACATTGTCTTTCTCTGTCTCTCACAACTTCACCTTCACTTTCATCCATGCTATGCTATATATATATAAATGAAGCTACAAAGTAACCTCATCTGTAATTTTAACAATCACAAACAGCTACTTGAGTAAACACACTTATTTCCTACTTGATTTCTGTTTTCTTTGTTGTCTTATGGGGGTTTCTTTCTCATTTCCATTTGCTAATTGCAGTCATTTGGAAGATAGTTTTGACTCAATTATTGCAAATTCTTTAACATTTGCTTTTGATCAAATCAAAACTCCATTACATTCAGCCAATTTCAACTATGAAGGTCAAAAAACAAAAGAGATGGATGATCAGTCCCTTGAATCAACACTTCTGACTCAAGAGGACAATCCTAAACACATAGCTGCAATTAAATTGCAGAAAGTATACAAGAGTTTTCGCACGCGAAGAAAGCTAGCAGATTATGCAATTCTTATTGAACAAAGCTGGTATGTAACATTATTGTTTACTTATAAATACTGGAAACTTTCTTTTTCTTCTTGCACACACAAGTTTCATGTGTTTTAATTTAGTTATTTTGTTTTAACTATAGGTGGAAGCTTTTAGATTTTGCGGAATTAAAGCGCAGTTCGATATCTTTCTTCGATATTGAGAAACATGAAACTGCAATTTCGCGTTGGTCTAGAGCTAGAACAAGAGTTGCTAAGGTAAAATACTTTTAACATTAATTTGGAGGATTTTATTTTGCTTATTTATTTGAGAAGGTACTTTAAATGTTTTCAAGTTTTAAGCAAATGATCAATTTATGCATCATTTTGTCATTATAGGTTGGTAAAGGTTTATCAAAAGATGTTAAAGCTAGGAAACTTGCATTGCTGCATTGGCTTGAAGCAGTAAGTCAAAACACTTGATCATACTATTTCTGTATATGTACTTGTGAATTGATATGTCTGTTATTTATCCATCAATCATTATTTACTTAAATACTTTCAATGTGCATGAAACAGATCGATCCACGGCATCGGTATGGACATAATCTACACTTTTATTATGATAAATGGCTTAAGTGTCAGAGTAGAGAACCCTTTTTCTATTGGTAATATTCTTTAGCAAAATACATTACTACAATTCATTATGCATATATATGTTTGTAAAATCACCAAGGTTGAAATTAATCTTATTCTTTGAAATTGTAGGCTAGATATAGGAGAAGGAAAGGAAATAAATCTTGAGAAATGCAATCGAGCTAAACTTCAACAGCAGTGTGTTAAATATCTTAGTCCTGTAAGTTTCCATTTTCCATTTATATGAACATTAACTTTGTGCTATTTTTTATGTAAAATAATAGTATTCATTATCATTATTTACATTCTTCTTTCTTGTAGATGGAAAGGCTAGCTTATGAAGTTGTTGTAGAGGATGGAAAGCTATTGTACAAGCAATCAGGAGAACTCCTTCACACTATAAGAGAAGGGTCACGTGCCAAGTGGATTTTTGTTCTTAGCACATCTAAGACATTATATGTTGCTAAAAAGAAGAAAGGTTCATTTCAGCATTCTAGTTTTTTGGCTGGAGGAGCTACATCTTGTGCTGGAAGACTAGTTGTTGATAATGGTGTCTTGAAGGTATAAATCTAACACAAGGCTTGTAAAAAATTTACCATATTTTAGCTTGATTCCTATTACTGTTAGTTGCAAGTATTTGATTTGCTACACGAGTAAACAAAATAATTTTAATTGACAAATGTTAAGTTGTTATTATGTATGTCAGTAGTCAGAATTTAATCTGCTTCAAGTGTTGCAGCTTAACCACTTGAACTATGCATAATTAAGAACAATTTTTTCTTTCAACAGGCTGTTTGGCCTCACAGTGGTCATTATCGTCCTACAGAAGAGAATTTTAAGGAATTTATTTCATTCCTTGAGAAGAACAATGTGAACCTGTCCAATGTCAAGGTATGAGAATTTAAAGTTTTTATAGAAAAAGTTTTTAGTGGTTTGGAACTTTGCATTTACTTAAAAGATATGAGAACATATTCTAAAGAGATTCTATTTGCTATACATATATTCAGATGGCTTCAGTTGATGATGGTCATCATGGAGTCCACTCATCTGAAGAGGACTTGACTGGGAACATGAGTGGCTTGGAGGATGAAGAAGAGGCTAGTGTTGAAAACTCAATTACAGAGAAGGTTAATTTGATTAAAACTGTGACTGAGTTTGCACCTAAGTCAAGGAAATTCAATAATTTTGGAAGACCACTTACCAAACTTAAAATGACCAAAAGGGGTCAAGTGTTTGGAGGACTAGAAAATGAGAAAGATGGTGTTGAGCTGAATAATGAGAGTTTCCAAATAGATTCTCCTACAACAATTGGTCAAAAAACATCACAATCTTTTGCATTAGAGCTAGATCACACTGATGAAAAACATGATGATAGATATGTAGGCACTATTCCAAAAGTGTCAACATTTAAAAGGATGTCCTCTCATAAACAAGATCATAATAGTTCACTGTGATTATCAGGCATAATTGATATAATTCTTATGCCATGTGTGAATAGAATAGCAAATTCATTTGTTCTTTTGTTTAAATAAAAAAGTATAGGATTTTTGTAATGGTAAAACATGGGAGTTTTGGTCTCATTTCCCATTATTTCATGTAGTTTATTTTGTCCTAAAAAGATGTAGGTAATTTTTTATTCATTTTGCCGTTCATGTATATATTGAACAAGATGAAATTTGACCATTTTTTGAGGTAAACGCATTGTAATTTATGAAGGAAACAAATTAATTATCTCCTTATGGAGATCAATCAATCATTATTTCAACATATCCATGATTTATTAATTATTATACATGTAAATATACTAGTCACCCTAATTTGCTAATAATTATTAATGACATATGGAAATACTATTTTCTCACAAAATCAATTCTCAACTCATTAACCTCCAAAAGAGGAGGAAGTCTATTGGATGAAAAACCAAGATTTAAACTTGTTTGTATTCCAGAAACCAATATTTGATGCGAAGTCGTCACATTAATAATCAATCAGGAATATATTTCTTTCCGGCACATATGACATTTCTAGATCTCTAGTTTTACCTTAAACTTACAAGAAAATTTTTGGAATTTAGGTAGAGCTATGAAACTTAATATGAAAAATCGCTCCTACTTGAGAGAAGAAATTTAAATCATAAAAACTAACCTATCGACAAATTTTAGAAATATACATACAAAATCTTAAAAATATTATAAAGTTACATATCTTCTCATAGATGATCATAATAATAACAATACGATAATTTACTGCTACAAAAAGATAAATAATATTATGTCGCATGCCAACCTCAAACCATAACTAGACTCCAAAAACTCGACACATTAAAAGCAAAATCAAGTAGAGTATAAAAATTAAGTATTTATATTATCGTCGTCGTCGTGATATATTCTTTTATCATTTGTCTTACGCCGCTTTATCAACTTATTTTAAACCAATTCAAAGCAACCAAATTTATTTTGTTGAATTTTTCATATAGTCATTATTTTTCAAATCAAACTGCATTCTATTGCCAAAAAAATTGAAAACACTAATAGAAGTGATGATCAACCCTTCAACATTTTGAATGATAAGATTTTGAGTTGGAGTAAAATGGAGTCAACGGCCCAAAGTGTAGGGTAAGCAAAAGAATGATTGGGCCGGGTCGGAAGTATCCATAAATTGATCGGTAACCCTAGCATAGGAAAAGGAAAATTTTGGAAGAAAAGAATCCTATATAATCCGGCGCCGGTGTTAACGTTGTCTTCGCAACCACTGCAGTAACTTATCAAGAGATGTAAGTTATCTTTCAACCGAAACTCTATCGTGATAACTGAGTTCAGTTATTCATCGTTTAATTTTAACTGCAATTGCAGATTAAGAGAAGATGAGAGGAAGAAGCTACACTCCATCTCCTCCACCACGTTACAACAGAAGAGGAGGAGGAGGAGGAGGAAGAAGAAGTCCTAGTCCGCGTGGTCGTTACGCGCCTCGTGAAAGAGATCTACCTACCAGTCTTCTTGTTCGTAACCTTCGCCATGACTGTAGGCATGTTTATTCGTTTCACCTCTTTTTCCATCTAAGTTTTTTTATTTTATTTTATTTATTGAAAATTATATTAAATATTGCAATTGTTTTCTTTTTTATCTTTCAGGCCTGAAGATCTTCGTAGACCTTTTGGTCAATTTGGTCCTCTTAAGGATATTTATCTCCCTAAGGATTATTACACTGGGTGAGTACAATTTTGCAATCATCATTGTGTTCTTTTGTGATTCGATTTTTTTTTAATTATTTGTTAGTTTTAAAATATACAAAATGATGTTTTTTTAGGGCTATGTTATTAGGGTTTTTTTTTTTAATTATTATGAGACTGCTATATTGTAATAGTCAGTTTCTTAGGTTTTTATCAGTGATTTAGAGTTTTGAAGACATGTTTCAAGTAAGTAGAAGATGTTATTGGTAGTGAAGATTTCAATGATCTTCCAAGTCATTATGAAGATGTTATTAGTAGAAGACTTTATGAAGATCTTCCAAGTCTTGAAGATTTTTCCAATGATCTTAATTTCAAACGAAAGGTCAGCAGCCTAGTGCTTGCTTGCTTTTATTATACTGTCCATATGATTCGGGACTATTTCGACAACTTCTTAGTAACAAACTATTAATCCCTGCACGTGGTTCTGGATCCCATTTTGGTCTACAACCTGTGTTGATGATGTTTTGGGTTTTCCTTTTTTTGGGGATTTCTTTCTACAGGCAACCTCGTGGTTTTGGTTTTGTCCAATTTGTCGATCCTGCTGATGCTGCCGATGCTAAATATCATATGGATGGTTCAGTTCTTCTTGGAAGGGAGCTCACTGTTGTGTTTGCTGAGGAAAACAGAAAGAAGCCAACTGAGATGAGGACCAGAGAAAGAAGGTTAGATTTGCGTCTTCATATCCTTTGTTAATTTTGGAACTTTTGTTGAGCTCTGATTAGATTCTGTAACTTCTGGTTGTATTTATAATTTATAAAAGTAACATTTCATAACATAATTTAAAATAACATTTGATGAGTGTGTAATGTTGTTAAATAGCGGCTATTGAGCTGTTGTGTAGTGGAATTTACGCCAACCGCACTTGTTCCGGGATACCCCATTTAGTACAAAATGTTGTCGAATAGTGACACTAGCTATAGCACTGTTGCATATTGGAATTTGAACAAAATGTTATTTTTCGAGATCCTTATTTGACAACAATGTCCTTTTAAGGGAAATGCTCAGCCTGAATTTGTTGTTTGACTGTTTTATTTATTGAAAATATAACTATCAATGGCTGCAATGCAACTAAATTATTCCGGGTCCAACTATTGTTTTGACGAGATATTAGAATGTCCTTGTTTCTCCTATGTTCCTTTGTTCCTTATTTATTTTCAATACCGAAGTATGCTGTTTTACCTTCATTAAGATACTATATTTTTAAGTTTCTGATTGACTATTTTATTGTTTATGTTTTCTTAGTGGTCGATCTTCTGACCGACGGAGGTCCCCCCAGCGTTATTCTCGTTCGCCCCGCTATTCCCGATCACCACCACGTCACAGATCTCGATATGATTCCCCTCCTCCTAAAAGAAGGGAATATTCAAGGTACTGGTCCGATACTAATTCATTTTTTTTTTGCTGTGCATTTGCATTTGTTTCAACATTCTGTTGTAGTGTTGGCCTATACATTCTGTTGTGGAATGTGTTTGTAACTTGACTATTATGGATGGGTTTGTTCTGTGCTCATTTCTTTCAGTATATGGTCTTTTAAATACATTGCTTGTTTTGTAGATCTGTATCACCTGAGGATAGAAGGCGCAGTAGAGAAAGATCATATTCCCAGCACAGCAGAGAGAGGTCATACTCACACTCTCCACCCAATAATGGAGATGCTAGAAGCCGCAGTCCGAGTCCAGTCAAAGACCCAGGTCAGAGCAGAAGTCCAAGTCCGGTTCGCGATGTCAGGGGATCAGTTCACAGTAGGTCTCCCAGTCGGTGAAGAGAATAATTGGACAATTAAATGCTTGGTTTTGTTTGAATATTCAGCTAATACTTGTATTTGGTGTTTGTTCTGGCTCTGATACAATGGAGTTGGATCTTTTTTAGTCATTGTCATATCATATATCAGAGTTGTTTGTTGCTTGACATTTAATTAAATGTTATATTAGTGTTAGTAGGATGTTGATTTTGGAAGTGAAAAAGTTGCAAGACCGGTTATTTCCCCATAGATATGTCCAGAAATACACATCCTGATGGTTCCCGAAGTGGGTTTTGCGACCTTTTTCATATCCTACTGCTGCCCTTTCCTAAAAGCTGCGAAAGTAATTTGAGTTTGGCAACGTTGATATTACGCGAAGCAATAATTTTAAAGAATAAATTCTATCAACTGGTTTTACCTTTGAGCAATTCTATCAACTTTGATTAATTTTTTAGATTTTAATGTTGTTGAGAAAAGTTACTTTTTCCTTCCAAATAAATTATATCAGAAAAATTATAATCTTGTTGAAAAAATACATATTGAAAGGAAAGTTAAGGGTGGAAGTACATATTGAAAAAATACATATTGAAAATAAGGGTGGAAGTAGCAACTACACATAAAATTACTTTAGAATGGTAAAGTGTATTTCACCCTAAGATTGTTTTCCTATAATTTTATTAACTTGCCGTAATTTTAGTTTTGAGAGGGACATGGTCTACCTCGTCCTAAGAATGTTGATGGTAGTAAAGATCCCATTACATATTGAATAGTCATGTACAAAAGTTGGTGGAGCCGTGGGTTTTGACATTACTATAATCAAATATATTAATTACTCCCTCCTGATTTCGAATATAAAAAATAAAAAATAAATAGACAGTCTAATATATAAGCAACTTTTAATAATTATTACTATAATAAATATTATTTTTCTTATAATATTTTTTTTTTAAATTTAAACTTTTTTACTTATTTTCAATATCATAATTAATGCATTTATATTTACAAAATATTCTGAGTAATTTTAAAAATTTATTTATTTACTTTTCAATACCAATAAAAGTTAGTTGATTACTTAATATGAGTTTTTTTTTTAATAAAAAATGAATAAATAAAATGATGTGACAATAACAGACAAAAAAAAAATGGTGTGAGAATATGTTACCTAGTTGTATAAATCAGCATATTGCATATGAAACTAATAGTGCGAATTGGAGCAAAGAATGATGTTGGAGCGAAGAATGAGGTTGTTGATTTCATAGACAAGGAACGTTGGTTTGGTTTGGTTTGGTTGGTCCAAAGAACGTTTGGTTGGTCATACTCATAGTCACTGCCGTGGTGAATCAATCTTACATTCCTAGTTTGATACTTCCAAATCTAACGGTCAAATCTAACATTACAGCACCATACATACATATTTTATTTTTTTCTACTCCTTGGAGTTTACTACAACATCTCAATTTGTTGCTTGGAACATTCGGAGATTAAGTTTTTCTGTCTCACCCACACAGGTACCCTCTATGACAACTTTTAAATTTTCTATGATGCTACTTAACTGAAATTGTTGTTTAGTGATTTGGCATATGGTTAATTATTAAATATGTATTATGTGTAAACAATCATATTTTGTTCTATATCGATCACAACCTACTAGTAGTAAAGTATATCAAATCAAATGCTTGTGAAACAGGTTGGAGCTCAATCTCATCCATTGGTGAAATTGAAGGGAAAAAAAAAAGACATGATTAAGAATTATGGTAAGGATACATTCCTTATTTTAATGTTGAGTTGTGACTAATTGAGTCATTTGTATAGACATCTTTCTATTTCTTTTTATTGGAAATAGTCTAAAGAGAGCGAGTTTTTTTTTTTGTTGTTGAAATTTTTAGAGACCATGGATCTCAGAGTTTGGTCTGAGACACAAGAATGAACGTGTTAGGCCAAAACTAAAAGGGACGAAAGGTACGCACCATTTCATTGTGTATTTTGAAATTATCTTAATTAATTGAATTTGTTTTTTAAGTGATTACCCAAAAAACAATTGAAGTTACTTTTTTTTATTAGTTGTGATTTAACTTAGTTTTAGTTAAACATATGACCTCAAATTTAAGGATTTTGGCCATTTTTATTCTCCTAAAATGCTTTTAGATTTTCCTTTGGATCCTATGATCCCAGACCCCCACTCTTCATGGTTCTACAATTCAGACTCATTGATTCAATTGGGCCATGAATCATTATATTGTAGAGAGTTTCTAAAACAATCACACACGCTTTTGGAAGTTTACATTTTTGGAAGAAAAATAAAATTGTTTTCGAAGTATACTTCCTGAGATATGAAAACTGTGTTTTTTTAAAGGAAAATGTTTTGTATCGATTCACCACTTGAGAGAGAAACAAATAGGTAATTTTCATATACCACATGTGTTGATGATGTAGTAGAAACAGAGAGAAAGAAATAAAATAATGTGAATAAATATACGAAAACTTTGAATTTCAAAATATAAGAATTGTTTTACAAAATATAAATTTTGGAGGTAGGAAAAGAAGTTTCAATGTAACATTCAATAATTTTGCGTCTAGCAAACGTAAAGTAATAGTATAAATATGGGAGTAAGTATAAAGTAAAACTTTCTAGTTGTTATATATCATTTTTTGAAGAATCTACCGTACACCCAATATATACCTCTTATCCCAAAAATGCATAAAAAATTAAAAATATCATTATTTCATTTTTACCCTATCATTTTAAAGAGTCAAAAATTTTGAACCTTTTAACATATAAAACTTTTCAATTTTTATTTTTTTTAAAAAAACTTAAAAAAAATCGTATTTCAAAAATTTCGTCTCCGTCTAAAATTTTAAAAAAATTATGAAAAACTTTACATTTAAAAAGTTTCGTGTTCAATCAAAGATTCGATTATTTTTTAAATTTTAAAAAATAAATTTTTTGAAATTTC
>JBBPBR010000004.1:63359786-63369894 GCA_037974775.1 Cicer pinnatifidum | reverse complement strand
TCATTTATTTAAAATTAACAAATGATTCGAAATCTAACGTGACTGTTTCAACAAAAACAAAAACAAAAATTTTAAATTAATAATTACAAAATATATATCTATTACATCAACGTTAATATGTATTGATTAATGTATCCCTACCTTTGGTTATTATACTATTCTCTCACTCTAAAATTTCTTCATAAAAAAATTTACTCAAAATTTTAAAATTTAGATAATTTTCAAGATATAAAATTTCAACCTCTATATAAATATATATTGTAAAATATTTATTCAATAAGAATATTTTTATTAACAGAATCGAATATAATACTCCATCTAAAGTTTACAAAACAGTTAATTTTGAGGGTAGGATTTGGTTTTGCCCTATTTTTTTTAATATATTAGAAAATGCAATGTAATAATTGCATGAGTGTAATTTCATAATTCCTCCGTCTATATATATGAAAATAAATCATACACTTCTCATCATGCATACCCCCGCAAATTTGGCGAGTTGAGTTAAGCGGTCTAAACTCGTTTTCTCGGTAAAGAAATAAAAAAAAAAAAAAACCCTATTCGAGTGGTTTTTGCGGGAATTCCGAATGCCACTATTCTTGATACATAAAACGGTGATTAGTTTTCGGTGGTAGCCGTAAGCGAAGTAGGATCAGAGTGAGTTGTGCATTCTGATTCAAGATTCCGAATTTCGCATTTTCGGTTTCCCATTTAAACAAGTTCTGAAGAACGTTAACGCTTGCTTCATAAGTCTCACCCTACTCAAACAGATCGAACTCATCATCATATTCACCAATCCAAAACCCTATTCATTTCTGCCCAAGGGTTTTCATCAGCTTGTCCCAGCTATGTGGACCAACGTTTTCAAAATTGTAGGTTTTTTCTACATCTCAACACTCTTTATTGTTATTATTATTATTATTATTTGTGATTACGTTTTGTGTTGTAGCTGGAATATCATTAATTCTAGATCGAATTTCGTTTTACCCTATTTAGCATATTACAAAGTACTCATTGATTTTTATATTGATAATAATAATCTCATGAATAAATAATTGAACGTCTTTAAGCATTATAGATTATCACATGTGTATTTGATACAGGGTTTTATTGTTCTTTTAAGTTGACTTGGTTTATGAATGTTTGAATTTTACTTCTAGAGACATGTTTTATACAAAAGAAAAACCCACAAGCTTTAACAAAACTAATTTATCTTCGATTTTGTTGCATATTTTTTTCCTATTTGATCATATACTGGAATTGCGATTTTTCCAATCTAGTTGCTAGGGTTGACCGAAGAATACTTCGTTGTTACGTAACCACATCCTTGGACATTCAATTGCTGTAGGCTGAAACACCGTTGATAATGTGTTTCGGACTTTCGGCCCCTTTCCAAAATGGAAGAACAATTTCAATATCTGACGATGTTTATGATTATGTTTGGTATTGGTTCTATTGGATTATGTTAATGAAACTACATTACTCTTTGATAATTACCTATATCACCTTAGTTGGTATGTGGATGGCCTGATCCAGAACTCGACTTATCTATAAGACTTCATTTATTTTTTATCCCTACTAGTAGCAATGAAAACTCGTGTTATTACACACGTATGAAAAATAAAGGGTATTGCACGGGCGGACGAATCACTAGGAGGTGACACGTGCCCTATCCGACCATTCTTTTAATTATTAATTAAATGAATAAATAAATAGTAAATAGAAGTAAATAGATTAGCAGAACAAGAAAATAGTGGCTCTTTTGAATGCTAGGACAACTACTACAAATTGTTTAATTGCTTGATATGTTAGTTAATGGCAAGGATAGATATCAACCTCGGTCTTGGCACACCTTTTTTCATAAAAAGTAAGCAGAAATACATAAAACTTCATATTAGAAATAGGTGCAAAATGTTATACCTCAATGCTGCATTTTTAGTTAGTTTTTACCATAAATTAATATCTCCAGCTGCTCTATTTTTGTTAAGAATTTTCTTGGTTGTCTTTGTATGTATATAACTATATATATTGTAAATTTGTACAGGGTGGTCTGCATCAAATAACATGGTTTCAGTTTCTCCCTCATGAACCTGATCTGAACCCTCTACCTGACAAAAGGTTGTAATATATTTTCTATTTTCTTTTTCTTTCTGGTTCACTATATTAATATTACTGGGGCCATCTTATGTTCAAACAGTTTAAAATCGGACCAAAAGGATGCTGCAATGTTACTGGTTCTTTCATCACATCTGCAACTGCAAAAGGAAGGGTTTCTCAGCACATGGACCAATTCTTTCGTTGGTCCCTGGGATCCATCCCAGGGTTTGCATAATCCAGGTAGAGATTGCTGACTTAGTGGTTTTGTCATTTGTTATCATTTGCAATTTCTACTGTCTTTTTACAAGAAGGAATGGAAATGTTATCAATTTTCTAGTTACTTAAATTTCTGCTTTGCTCTAAACATGCAGATGAAAAGATTAAGCTGTGGCTTTTTCTTCCTGGGCGTCATTCATCAGTTTCGGAGACTGCTCAGCCAGCATTATCTGGCTTAAGAGGTATCATGCTTAACAGAATGTTGTATTGGGCATATCTCTAACACTCGGTGAAATAAAAGATCAAAACAGTATCAACTAATATTTAATAATATAATAATCCCATTTATAGAAATTGGGATGTTACAATATACATTTCTTTCATCGAAGGTAGTGGCTTTGGAGCTTTTACACTTTTGTGCTTTCTGATTATACTTTACGTGGGAAACCTTTTTTTGATGAAGTTGTCGCATCTGGGCTTTGGGTTGCTCCTGGGGATTCAGAAGAGGTTGCATCTGCTCTCTCTCAGGCTTTAAGGAATTGCATAGAAAGGTTTCTCCCCCCCCAATTCTTCAAACTAATGTTCATTTTGGTCATATCTTGCCATTTTTTCTTATATTGAATTTGACAGAGCACTGCTTGGGCTTTATTACATGAGATTTGGAGATGTATTTTCAAAGGTTCATCAATTTCAAAGTGAAGAACTGCTCAGGTATGCTTTTGCTATATTTAGATTTAGCACTTTTGGCTAAATTAAATCTGAATATTTCACTAATGTTCATAGGGATATGTAGAAATATATAATTTTGGGATCAAATCATTTATCCCTATCTAAGGTAACTATGAAAGCTAATAATAATAAAACTAATCGCAATTAACAGTATAGAATATATTAACTTGTGGTAGACCAACAAATGATGTGTATTCGGTTAAAAATGTATAAATTTATGATAAATAATCATTAACAAGTCACATGTAACCAAAAGATAATCTTTGGTTACTTGTATGTTTCAAATCCCATTATACAAGGCTGGCTACTGTTCTCCTGAGTCAGTAGATGGAATCATAGGTAAAACAAAAATTGAATGATTCGGTAGTTGATGTTGGTTTTCAAATCACTGCTCCAATTTGTTCCTGGCAGTGTTATTATCAATCCCAGATAGCGGCTGACCCCAAAAATGCTATAGCGAAATAGTGGATAGTGGGGTGACGGCTATTTTGAAATCATACGATTTTATAATTTTTTCAGGTCTCGGCGATCTCGTTCCTGCACAAACGATTGGTTGAATTACGGCTCAAGATCGTGAAATCAATGAAATCTGCGATCTTGTATGTGCTTAGTTTCTAGGTCACGCTCACTGCCTGTTTGCTTAAAACAAAGGTTTCTGATTTTAAAACATGCGACCTATTTCTTAAAATTGCTGAGCCCTAAGTATTCACAAACCTTGGAAAATCAAACGTTCACTTCTTCTCTTGCGACCCAGTTTCTACCCGTTACCTTCTTCCTGACTTGCGACCAAGTTCTCTGCTGGTGGTTCACCACTGGGCCACCATTTTTCATCCGCCAGAGGTGCACTCTGTCTTCTCTCTTCAGTTCTCTCTCTCACGCGGTTCTCCTGTGTCCTGGTTTAGGAGTTAGAGGCACACATTTTTTTTCCTTTTTTTAATTTTTATTTTGTTTATAATTTTCCTTCATTTTGTTTTTGCTTTTAAACGGTTTTGTAGTTGGGTCTGTCTGCACAGTTTGGGTTGAGTCTGTTTAGAAAAGGCCCAATTAAATTTAGTGATGGTTGGATCTTTTTGTTTAGCTAGCTTAAGTTGTTGATTTTTGACCTATCAGCTGTGTATAACATCCTTATTAGTTATTATTTTGAATTTAAGTTTAATCAAGTGTTTGTAGTAAGATTTAAATATTTTTCTTCTTATGTTTGTTCATATGTGTGCGCGTGTATTCGTCTGGGAATTTATTTGCACAAATATATTAATTATGAATTTTGTAGGATCTTACGATCTGTGTTACGATTCCACGATTTACGATCTCGACTCCATCTCCCGATCTTAGGTAGGATCTCGCTTTTAACTACGTTGATTTTAGGGATTGATTGTCCAATTACTGCCTAGAATCTTTTCTTATTCAATACATTACAAATCATAATGAATTAAAAAATATATACCATATAACAAATCTTAATGAATTTAAAAGCATATACAATAAAATTAAGAAATATGATATTTATGTAGTGGAGAATCGAGAAAGTATTTATATAGCGAGAAATATGAAGATCTCTTCAAGGTAATAATAGTATCAACATTATCAACAAAAATAATGAGGAATACCTAATTTTTTTCCAAACTACAATATTTTGTGTTCCCAAATTGAGTGCCTATTTTTTATTTATTTTTTATATGTTCCTGGTATGTACCCATAAGAGTCCAACTTGTTCGTATGCATTATCTGCACGACTTTAATTTTGGAGTATCCGTGATTCATAAAACAGCATCCATGTGTACCCACACTAAGTGCCTATTTTTTTTAATATGCTCTTGATATGTACCCATAAAAGTCCAACTTGTACGTACACATTATCTGCACGACTTGAATTTTGGAGTACCCGTTTTTCATAAGTTTGGATGAACGTGTTGTGTTTCTGTCTTATGTTCTGTGTATACTGCAAGACTAAGCTGCGTAGAACTTTCAGTTCAATAATAACATGATTCAACTGTATAGTGCAAGTTAATATAACTATCTACACCTAAATAGCTCTACATATTTTACGTTGGAACAACTTTCCCAACTATAAACTGTACCATAGCAGACTTCTTTCCCAACAAACCTTTAAGTATTTTATACATTTAGGCTGTTTGCATTGACCTCAGCTAAGATTGAAAAATCCAAATCCCACCGAAACTGATTGACTGGACCAAGCTATTTGTCTGCATTCTGTGTTGGTTTGCCTCTGCATTGCTTTTTGACTGTGACCCTGCTATTGCATATTTTTGATATTTACAGGAAAGGACACCCTGCATTTGAGTTTGTCTTTGCTGCAACAGAGGAGGCAATCTTTATACATGTCATAGTGTCCTCAAAGTACGATGGTGCTAGATTTTTTTAGTTGGCCAATTGATTAGCTTGTATTGAAGTATTTACCTATTGTTTCCCCCTTTTCGTCAGGAATATCCGGATGCTTTCCACCAGTGATCTGGAAAAACTATTGAAAAATTCTACGGAGGCGACATATAGACTTCCAGGTTGGCATGATCTTTGTGCATGAATTTTGTTTGTTCTGTCAGAACTAATTTTCTTTTTATTATGCTATTCATCTGTTGTTGGTGGCATTAAATATTTGGGTTATGCCGGCTTTTTGTTTGGTGTGTAATGATATGGGCAATGGTTGGATTACAAGGATGGGCTTATGGAGACTCCTTTCTTTTGGATAGCATTTTGCTTTTCAATGCATTTGCTAATGTGTTCAAGGTATTGTTGGTTTATTACAGAAGGTCAGAAGGATGGATTTGGAGAGCTTTGTTGTAATGAGTTTTGTTTGTTAGGAAATTTGTTCTTGTTACTGATAATCAGATCATTTAATGGGTCAGGACATGCATCCCCCGCATGTTTATCTATGTTATTTTCTTCCAAATATAATTCTTTCTTTGCTTTTGCAACAGAGAAGTTAATCTTTTCTTTCTCTGTTCACCTTTATGTTGAGTTGTTGTCATTATATCTTCGTCATTGATTTCTCTGTCTTCAGGTGTCATATCATGATTCATATGTTAATGCATATGTATTCGTACTTGCCAATATCCAGAGGGTTACTCAGTTCCTGTTAGTTTTTCAGATGGCGTTTCTTGATACCATATTTGATTTAATTTTACATTATTATGTGGCAGTGGTTGTTTCTCCGCATGGGGTGCGTGGCAGCCTGACTGGTTGTTCTTCGAGTGATCTTGTCAAGCAAAGTTATTTCAGGTCCTTTTAATAATCCTGTGTACAATCGATGTATGATTGTGAAGATATCACCACTGACTTTACTCCATTTTTTTATTCTTTAGCAGTTCTGCCAAATTTAGGGTGTCAAATGGAATTATAGGTCTCCCGTATCATGTTTCCCAGGGTGTTGGTTGCCAGCTGAGGGGGCAGAACTGTTTTGTTGAAGTAAGCCTTGGCTTCCCTAGATCTGGAACCGACAAGGCATTGCAGACAAACAGAAATATTGTTAGGAATTTACCTAAATCTCCTGTCATGGGACAAAGTGATCACAAGGGATCACCAGATCATTTGCTAGTTAATGAGAAAACATTTCTCTATCCAGCTGAGGCAGTGCTTGTACCAGTTTTTCAAACATCATTAGCCAGGTCTTCTTTGAGAAGGTATTTTTTTCCACATGTCTTAATTTTCCCCTTTCTTCAATTAAGAGCTGTATGTGGCTTTTAAGACAATCTGGTCAAGCTCGTTTTCCTGTTTGCTTCTTTGTTGATGTAAGATAATGTTTTTTAGCAGTCTTTAAGACACAAAAATTAACATGGGAATTGGAGAATAAGGGGTTGTCCTTAAAGAAAATGGAAAAATAAAGCAACTAAGTTAAATACCTAACATGCAATGTTAATGTCCCACTATATTAACCAGTGCACTTCAATTAGCTAAAAGAGCTCTGATTCATACTCTATTAATGTGAACATGCAGATTTTGGCTGCAGAATTGGATGGGTCCATCGCTGACTGGTTCTTCATCCTTTATTCACTGGTTTGTTGCGCTCTATCTCTGTATTTTTTCTCCTTGCATTCTTACATCTTTGATTATTGAGTTTAATTGTGAGCTGTGTTATGTGTGTGGTAGGGGTATTTGTGGTGTGGTTTTATCGGTTATGAGACAAAAACCCATCCGATCCAAAGATAAAATTTACATGTGGTTCGGTTTGGATGACAAGTTTTAAAAAAAATTAAATCTGATCCAATTTTGAGTGGTTTAATTTAGATCGGTTTTTGGATATCCAAATTACAATTGTAAAAAAAACTTATTATATTATAAAAACACGGTAAAATAGTAGGTTTGTTACAAAATTTAACATTATGGAATATCAATGATCCACTATATTTGAAATAGCAAATAGATAGATTAAATTAAACTATTATTAGGAAACAAATTAAAAATCAACAAATAATATATAAATGCAATATATCATATTCATAAAAAAAATAAGATTTATGATTGCATTTTGGTTTGGTTTTGAAAAAGAAATCCGATCTGATCCGTGCGGTTTTCACAAAAGATCATCCAAAAATA
Organism: Cicer pinnatifidum; assembly: GCA_037974775.1. Lineage (NCBI taxonomy): Eukaryota > Viridiplantae > Streptophyta > Magnoliopsida > Fabales > Fabaceae > Cicer > Cicer pinnatifidum. The sequence continues at coordinate 63,362,304 of JBBPBR010000004.1, read as the reverse complement.
TTCAAAAGTATTTGGTTTTATGCGGTTTTCGGTTTTTTTGGGTCGGTTTGCGTTTTTTTTTGGATCGGTTTGGATGTGAGCGTCCCTAGTGTGTGGCTTCTCTTATGTCTTCTGTTCATGACTGTTTCATGAGAGTTACTATTTATGAGCATATAGAGAGACTGGGAAGCCTTGTTGCATTTTGTCCCCATGTTTATTATACCTAGAATTTTCTGTGTTGGTGCATATCTTGCTCTCTCAATTATTTTCTTTCTATTCTCACTTTCTATCACTTTACAATTCTTACATGTATGTAGCAATGGTTTATTGATAAATTTTTCTCTCACTTATATTCCCCTTGGCAAATATTATCCCATATTTTTTGGTTAATTTTTCAAACTCATAAGTATGCTCAATTTTCTCTGGTTTTGGTTAAAGCCTAAATTTTCATACCTTGGACGATTAAACTTTTCTTGCTTCTGCAGTGCTGGTAATGTGGAATCTACTGAAGATCCTTGGACAGAAATCAATGGATCCCGCACGCAAAATAGTTATGATAGTAGTAGCAACAGTAACAGTAGCAGTATTAGTAGCTTAAGTGCCAGCTCTAGTGATAGTGATTACAAAACTACAGGACTAAGTGAACTAGAGGCAGATGCTGATTCTTTAACGTGTAGACAGTCTATGGTATCTTCTGGTCGATTGGGAAGTGATGGCTCCATATTGGTATGTTGTTATCTATTTCTGAAAAAATATTTATGATTTTTTTAACAAGAAAATTTATCGAGATGAGTAAAAGAAAATTACAAAGAACTTGGAGGATAATCTATTATCCAAAAAGAAAAATAATGGAAAAATAAAGCAAGAAGAAACAAACACCAATTGAACAAAGCCACCAAATTGCTCTGTATGTCTGGAAGGGACCCCTTAAGAAAACCATTTGCTTTTTACACCAAATAGAAGCAATTGCCCAATCTCCAGTCTTTCGTGAGCAAACACTGCTAAATTACTATTGCCATAAAAATTTAGCTCCTCTGCTAAATTACTATTTACTAATACCAAAACTACTAAAGCTAGGCACCAAAATTTCCCCTTTTTATATTCTTGATGCTGTTAGCAGTTATGGTTTTTCCTTGGATTAAAAAGAAGCATAATATTGGTTTAACATTTTTCTCAAGTGTAATGTTTGAACGCATCTGTTACTCTGATATGGGTGAGAGTATAAATATTCTCCTCAGGTGCCATGTATGAGCACTTGGTCACTGTAAGTTCTGGAATTTGGATACAGGTACTTATTATTTAGCAGTATAACAGTATTCCTACAACATAGTAGTATCCATACTTGCCACTACATAAGTTGGCCACTTATTTGGTTGTATTCACAGGAAGATGGCTAACTTACTGCATTTATTAAATAAATTGAGAAAATTGATAGTAGTTTTTTTTTTTGAAAAGATGAAAGATTTTTCTTTTTAATGAGAAAATGATGAAAGATTATTTGACATATCATAGTTTTTTTTTGGGAGAGCAAATGTTTTTTAATTTGTCAATTTGTCCAGTCTTAACTTTTGTACAATTGGGCACTAATAATGACTCTTATGCTGTGCAGGGCTCTAAGCGGTCTCGAACAGGAGTGACACAGTCATTAAGTATGACTACACATATTCCTGGGCAAGATGCGTACATGTCTGATTTTGGTTCCATGGAAGTTAACAATTCAGCCATTACAAGGGTAGGGAACGAGCCAATTGGCTCTATCTGGGACTGGGATGATGAGGAAGATAAAGGCATGGAAATGGATATTCAAGCACTATTATCTGAATTTGGGGATTTTGGTGACTTCTTTGAAAATGATGTTTTGCCTTTTGGAGAGGTATCCAAATATTTCTACTACTATATTTACAGGATTCCTTCTATTGATTTCCACTATTTTCTCTTTATAAAAAAGTAAGAGCTATTAAGTTACGCTTCCCCGTTTAAACTATTGCGTAACACATTTAAACTCTTAAATTGTCCATGGTTTAAATAGTTACTTTTAACATTTTGACATCTATTAGCACGCATCTTTCCTTTAGCACAATAAATGTTTAAACGTTTACTTTTAACCTTGTTCAGTTTCTGGTCATAATAAAATAGAATTTTGATAATAGTGTGGTTTCTTTATTTTAGGCATTTATAAATTTGATCAAATATCAAAATAAGTTTACGTTTCCTTTAAAAAAAACATTGTACATACATATTTTGTTCCAATAAGGTTGTTTACTTTGTTCTCTCTTTTATTTTTATTTTTTTTATGGGGTGGGGGGAGGTATGCTCTTAATTTCACATGTCTCTTCTTTCTTTCACATTTTAGTATACATGTATGGCAACAAACCTTCTTTAATTTATTTTTTTGGTAATATCTTTTTAAATTGTAATTTGGATTCGAGGTTGACTTTTGGTTGATTGCATTGATTGTACTATTTTCAAAGTTACTCTGAATATTATTCTTTAAATAACGAATGCTGAAAATTTATAAGCTTTTTTTTTTTTTTTTTTT
>JBBPBR010000004.1:63342419-63359688 GCA_037974775.1 Cicer pinnatifidum | reverse complement strand
TTTTTTTTTATTTTTTATTTTTTATTATTATTATTCTAATATTATAATTAGTTCTCTCTGCTTCTTGGTCTCTAATATACCAGTTTCTTATTGTGCGATAAATTTTCTGTCAAAGCCCCCAGGAACTGCTGAATCTCAGGCACTTTTGTTGTCTGCCCCAGATTGTGGAGATGTCAACAGCAGTCCAGCTGGTGCCAGTGCGATGGATGTTTCTGATCAAATGCTTTTACCTATTGGGTTTTCTTCCTTTGAGAGCTTTGATCCAACTCCTCCATCAGTCATGGAGGAATGTCTTAACAAAGGTCAAGATAACTTGAGTAACTCCATGCAAATGGGTCCAACCAATCAAACTCAAATGATGTATACAAGGGAGTATGATCATGTAATGAAAGCTGAAGCAATGATGACATTTGCTCAGGAATTTGGAGCTGTCGAGGCCCCTACTAGTGGGTTGTCCACAGCATTGTTCAGAAGCCCATATTTTCCGAAGTCTCGAAAAGCGGAGAGTTCAAATTCATGTTCTAACAATTACTTGTATGGTGCAGAGCCACCCTCTTCTCCCTATGTTGAAGGATCAGAGGGAAAGAATGGACTGGTCATCAATACAAAAACATGTTCCGGAAAACACGATACTAGTATGACTCTCCACTCCAAAAATTATTATACGTTTGTGGATAGTAGAAAAGACATAAATGACAAAAAACCACTCACATGTATTGATAACAGCATTGCAAAATCTGAGGGGATAGTACAACCTCCGTTCTCGAACATTGGTTCTAATGCTTCTGTCAAGTCTGTTCTCAGGAAGATGACTGGAGGCACAAAGGAAGCAGAGCATTTCGTTCTATCTGCAAAGAATTTATTGGCAACTGATGTCACCTGTGCTATGTTGCAAGCTTCCATGTGCAGGTTACGACACACACTCTTATCTTCTGGTAACAACCTCCTTTCTGTTGGTTTGAGTAGGTCAACTGGGGTTACATTTTCTAATCAGCTTCCTGCTGACCCAAGTACCGCCACAGACATATCTGGCAAGTATGAGGTGAAAAAGAAAGAAAATATACCGGTTAGGATTGCAGGTGATATTGATGGAGGAATGCTTGATGGGCACCTTAATGCACCTGTTGGTGTTTGGCGCTCTGTAGGAGCTTCAAAAGTCGTAAAACCTTCCAATTCACCTAACATAGACGCTGGCTCTTCCTTTTCCCATAATTCATTCAATGAAGAAAGCCTCCTTTCTTATGGTCAAAGAAAACCACTTCAGGAGCTTCTTGATGGGATTGCATTGCTTGTCCAACAAGCTACTTCCTTTGTTGATCTTGCCTTGGATGCAGATTGTGGTGATGGTCCTTATGGTCTGCTTGCGATGCAAGAGCAGTGGAGGCGTGGGTTTTGTTGTGGGCCTTCAATGGTCCATGCTGGTTGTGGGGGAACTCTTGCCTCTTCTCATTCGCTTGACATTGCTGGGTTGGAGTTGGTGGATCCACTTTCTTCTGATGTAAGCTTTTATTGCATATATTTTTCTTAAATGTTTCTTCTCCTAATCCATGCTAATTTGTCAATTCCTGAACCATTGATTTCTCTCTCCTTAGGGGCATGGTTTTAGGATTTGGTCTTTGGTAATTGAACTAAATAGCTAAGGACATGTTAGGTTGTAGTCTTGAAGTTATACTTGTTGAGGTTGTAAAAATATTATGTCTTTGATGCAAGGGCACAAGATGTGTAATAAGGTGTTCTAATTCCTGTCACAGCACTTTCTGGCTGTTGTTAACTTTTGATAGTCTTTTAGGGTTACCAATTCCAGGTTAATGATGCCTTGAATTTGTTAGAAATGTAATTTAAACCATGCACGTGTCTTCATCTAACAGATTAAGCTTTTGGGATAATTGGTTCATGACATGGTATAGGAGCCTCTGTGACCAAGTGGTCTAGAGTTCGGGCTTTGTCGCCTCTATTCTTCTCACCATTAATTGAATTCGAGGACAATGTAGGCTGGCCTTGTATTGCTCATGCTCAACTCTCAAAGAGCTTTTGTATGAGGGGGCATTAGAAATAAATCTAATATAAAACCATTAAAAGATTAAGCTTTTAGGATGGTTGGTCCATGACAGCACCAATGGTGCTGTTGATTAACTGATTTTTCATTTTATACTTATCATTGCAGTCTTCTGAATTTTCAGGTTCATGCTTCTACTGTGATAAGTTTGCTGCAATCTGATATCAAAACAGCTTTAAAATCAGCATTTTCCAATCTGGAAGGGCCATTATCAGTGACTGATTGGTGCAAAGGACGCAACCAATTGGTTGATACTGGAAGTATAGTTGATGGAGTTTCTGCTGAATCCAGCATTAGTGAATGTAGGGATTCTTCAGAATCTATGAGTCCATCCCAATCATCTGTTTGTGGATCATCCAGTATTAAAGGTATATTCTCGTTTTAACAGTATGATGGAAGTCACTATGTTCAGTCTACTAATAAATTTTGAATGTAACTGCAGTTTCCAGCATCATGGATAATGCTAAGGTGGATGAGACTTCCCAAAGGAGATCCGGTCAAGATTCAGAATCAGAGCAGCACCCGTCTTCCCGGCTTAAACCGACCCTCATTGCTGTTCCATTACCTTCTATACTTGTAGGGTATGTACACTTGTTGTCATTTATGTTTAAAGACAAGCATGCTTGAATACGTAAATACCTTGGACACGAGGCTATCGTATTTGAGTGCCTTTGATGTAGATTAGTGTTGCCAAGATTGTGTGTTTACTCATAAATATTGAGGATTGTTACGTGGCATGATCCAGGTAAAATCTCTTAGAATTGGGGCTTTAAGCCAAACTCAACCTAAAAAATGTGCTTGCACAGTAAGGACTGCCCAATCCTTTATAAGTTATAAGCACCACCTAGGCCATATATCTGGTTGATGTCGGACACCTCTCCATGTTCATGGATGGACATCTGAAGCATGGATGCAAGTTGAATTACTGGGATGTCAACAATCCCCTTGATGACGAAGATATGGGCAAAAATGGGAAATGAAAACAAAGAGCCACCTTCTCTACTCTTTCTCTGCTGGTATATGAAGAAATAGAAAACGAGTGGGTCCCACTTTTTTTCTTTCTTTCTCATTTCTCTTCATAACAAGCCAGAGTAGTGAGGTCTTTCTCAGCCACCTCTCTATCTCTCTCTCTCCACCTTCTCCCCTATTTCACCCATACCAAACACACAGTTAAAGGAATTGATCCATAATTACAGTGTTCAACTCCACTGGCTACCATGGGCTATTTGATCAGCTCTCTGCCCATCTGATGCATCTCCTTTATAGTATCTGCACATGTGTAATATCTGAAAAGCAGCATATGCCTGTGAGAAATGAATAAAAAAAGATTTTACCAAAAATAATATAATTTTTTAGACTTTCATGTAAAGAAGACACTTATTTGTTTTTGTTTACAATCATTACAAAATCTTTTGAACTCTCTTTCATCTGCTACACACTTATTAAAATTATTCTGACTTCAAAAATTACTAAGAATAACTTTGAATTATAACCAGACTTCAGATTCTGATAATTTCCAAAACTAAAACAAACAGATAGAAAATCCTGACAATTTATTTTTTTAAAAGTGATTTTTTCATAAAATTATCTGAAACACTATTAATACTTCTTTCATTTGTATATATCTACATATTACTATATATAAAACTTGGAATTTTAAAGTCAAGTATTTTCCCTTCATATTGACTGTTGTTTGTTTAATAAAGAAAGAACTTTTAGTTGAGCTTTATTAAGCCTGAGCTATTTTGAATATTATTTAATATATCATTAGTTTTTAGAAACTAGACACTTACCGTATATTGAATATCTGTTTTTAATTTAATTATTTAATTAATTGGGCTGTAATCCCTGTAATTATGGGATGTGATTATATATGTTTATGCATGTAATTGTAAGTATAACTATACATATGCTGGGAGACGGTATCTCAGGGAATTAAACTACAAACAGTTTGGGTTGGTTTTTCAAGTGTTGCAAATAACCTAGTAGATTGATCTCTTGCCTACTTGCTGACATATCACAATATGTTAACTTTGATTAATTAACAAAGATGCCATTTGGTACTGTAAAGTTTTGCATTTAACTAACCACTCATGCGAATACAACATGCAATAGGTATCAGGATGATTGGCTCAAGGCATCGGCAAACTGTCTGCAGCACTGGGAAAAGGCTCCCCTAGAACCTTATGCTCTGCAGAAACCTGTAAGCTTATATAATAACTAGTAGATGCCGTTGCTAGTTATACTCTGTTGAATACCATATAATACGACTTAATTACCTGTTGGAAAATAAGTTTAACGACTTGCTTTTGTTTATGTCATTATATGCATTGTTGGTTGCAGATTACATATCATGTTGTATGTCCTGACATTGATCCTCTTACTTCTGCTGCTGCTGATTTTTTTCAACAACTAGGAACAGGTGAGTAATGGTAAAATTTGAGCTATAAGGTGTGTTTGATGACACATTTGATATTGCATAGTTGAAATCTATTATCCTTACATACTCACTATAGCAAACTTATATACATGTCTAATTATTTATAATGGATGCATTATTGACGGTAAAAAGGATGAAAGAAAATGTGGAGAAATCATAGTTGGATCGTTTCTCTTGGGAAAGAAAAAACATTTATTTTAATGGAGATAGTTTCTATTTGAAATGCTTAGAGTTGTTTGTGTGCCTGTACTTAACTGTGTCACACTAATTAATTGTAACTAGAGTATTCTTTGCCAGCAGTGTGCTACTGGAATTTTATGCACTACAATTGTTGATTTACTTTCCATGTATTTGTTCCTTCACTCTGACTTTCAGCATCAAGTTGTTCTATCATTCTTATTTTGCTTTTATTCTTTTCAGTTTATGAGACGTGCAAGCTAGGTACTCATTTACCTCTGGGCTTGGGGAATCAGATGGAGATAGAGCCTGCAAAGTCGTCAACTTGTGGTTTTGTTTTACTTGATTGCCCTCAATCAATGAAGATTGAGAGTAGCAATGCATCTCTTGTTGGTTCAGTAAGTGATTATTTTTTGTCTCTATCTAATGGCTGGGATCTGACCAGTTATCTCAAGTCTCTTTCGAAGGCGCTGAGAGCTTTGAACCTGAGCTCTTGTTTTTCAGCGAACCCCACAGAAGGAAGTAACAGTTCAAGTTTGGTAAGCAACCTGTTTATTAGTTTGATCTTGTAGGTTGAAGGCCATTATGCATCCTTAACTACTAATGAAATGACATCATGATAACACAGTACTGTTCATATAAGAAATTGCATATTCTCGTCACTATTTTTTTGGTAGATCTACATGTGTATTGTGGTAATTTCTCAACCTTTTTGTTAATTTCTTTACATTTAGGTAATCTATGTGGTGTGCCCGTTTCCTGATCCTACTGCAATTTTGCAAACTGTTATTGAATCTTCTGTTGCCATTGGTTCGGTTATCCAACAGTCTGATAGAGAGAGAAGATCTAGTTTGCATAGTCAGGTTGTGAAGGCATTGAGTGGTTGGGCAACTGTTGATGAGGCTTCGGCATCTAATATCCTTGTGCTTTCTGGGTGTAGTATTCCCAAATTGGTCTTGCAGATAGTTACAGTCGATGCCATTTTCAGAGTCACAAGTCCATCAGTGAGTGAGCTTGTCATTTTAAAAGAGACTGCCTTTACTGTGTATAACAAGGCTCGTCGCATTTCACGTGGCATCTCTAGTGATTTAGCTCAATTGGCATTTTCCAGCAGATCTCAGTCTGCTTTGGCACAAATGCCTTCTCCCATCTCTGGGATGTGGAAAGACTGTGTCGGTCCTCGAATGGTAGGACATTCTCTTCCAAGAGAGAGTGACATTGATGCTAGCTTGAGACCTGGTAATTGGGATAATTCTTGGCAACCAGCGAGGTCTGGGGTTCTGAACTGCGATCCAAGTAGAACTGGGGATATTTTTCTCCATGATGAAATTCGCTACATGTTTGAACCGCTTTTCATTCTTGCTGAACCAGGTTCTCCTGAACATGGTATCTCAGTTATTAGTAGCCCTAGTTCAGAATCTTCCAAGGCATTGGCAGATGACAGTAGTGGTAACCATGGGCAGAGCACAAATACAGCTGGGAATGTGGATTCTGCTTCAAGCATTGATGGATCTGGGTCTGATCAAAAGACTCATCCAAGCTTACATTGTTGCTATGGATGGACAGAGGACTGGCGTTGGCTTGTATGCATCTGGACAGATTCAAGGGGAGAATTGCTGGACTGCAATATTTTCCCATTTGGTGGAATAAGCAGTAGGCAGGATACAAAAGGTCTACAGTGCCTTTTTGTCCAAGTTCTTCAGCAAGGTTGTCTGATACTCCAATCTTGTGATCCTGGCCTTGCAAAGCCTCGAGATTTTATGATAGCACGCATTGGAGGTTTCTATGAGCTTGAGTACCTCGGTAAGATTTCTGTCTCTATATTTACTGTATTGTGCGGTTGGTTTTGGGACATGGCAGACATTTTCTTAGACGACCTTGGGTAAAAATTTAATTGAAAAACACTTCTATGTCCTCTAGCGAGTGGCCCATAGTCACACAATGTTATAAGCTTGAGTGCATATTGTCCCATATCTGCTGAAAATTGGCCAACCAAGTCTTGCCTTTACTAGTTTGTGTGTGTGTGAGAGAGAGATTGCATGCGTAAATTTAAACTATACGGAAAAAAGTTCAAGATGTGGATAGTTGACTTGGTGAAGGATCAAACCTCAATCATTATGATCAAACTTTGGTTGATGCTTGCTAAGTGAGAATCATTGCAAAGCCCCTATTCACAATGTTTTGAGTGGTTAGTTAATAATCATGTTTTATGAAATTGTTGGTGGGTTATTTTTCTGAAATATCCTGTGGTCCTTCTCAATAATCCTAAAATATTAAACTAGTTTCATTGAAATTTAGGTTGGTCCAGGTTTAGGTTCTGATAAGTTCAGAATTCAGATGTTGCTTGCTAGAGCACTAGATTATGAACCTGATATAAAGCAGTGAAGCTGCACAGTTATTGGAATCAAATCCTAAATAGTCCATGATCTGGCAGGTTTATACTCGATAAACATAAAAAGTTGTGGGGGGAGAGAATTGGTTAGGCCGCTGGATTGTCTATACTCAATAAACGAAAAAAGAGTCCATGATCTGCTGCATGGTTTTAGGGGGGCAATTAGTAGTTGGAGAGGATGTTAGTTATTGTTTTGTTTTTTCGACTGAAATTCTTTTAGGAACTGAGAATCTGGTTTTCCCTTGTAAGAGCTTGGGCTATCCTTTCTGTTTAAAATAATAATAATCTTACTCAAGTTCTTGTTCTGGGTGCTCTGCCTTGCCATGTGTAGAATCTGTAGATGTATCAGCGGTCTTCAATTACGAATTGTGCAATGCAACATGTCAGAACAAATAAGCAATTCAATTGTAATAATGAAATTTAGCTGCCTCTATTTCTTTTACTTTAGTACATTCGAAATATTGATTCTGGATTTCAGGGGACCAACGTTCGATTATTTAATAGTAGTATTGTTTCATAATAATGTATGATGTGTAAATAAGTGATCGCACCTCTGAAAGGGGTAATAAAATAAAATAGAAAATATATCATCTATGCTGTTCTTTTTTATATTAAAAGAGATTTGCATTTTATAAGTGATCGCACCTCTGAAAGGGGTAATAATCTGTGCTGTATAAAAGAGATTTGCATTTTATATATTTAATATTATTTTATTCATATCTTTGGAACATCCACTGTTTAGTCTATCAAACTGAGCCATATTCCTTGCTATGGGTAATGATGACAGGTATTGTTCCAGTCATATTTAGATGTCTGCTTTTAGACCATGTTCAATCTGTTCCAACATTCAAGTTATTCATATATACTTGCATTCAGTTGTAAATTTGTATTTCTCATATTGTTGAGATAGCAGTCAATAGATACTAAGGTAGCTGATTGGATCATATTCACTTCTTATTTCGTCCTTGATAAACGTATATTTACTGATATTTTATTCAAACAGAGTGGCAGAAAGCTATTTATTCAGTTGGCGGATCTGAGATGAAGAGATGGCCCCTGCAACTCCGTAAATCTCTGTCTGATGGGGCGTCCTCGACTAGTAACGGCTCTTCTTTGCAACAAACAGATATGAGTTTGATTCCAGAAAGAACTCTTCCTTCCTCCCCTAGTCCTTTGTACAGCCCTCATGCGAAACAAACTGGTTTTATAAAAGGCAGTTTAGGCGGGCAACCTGCTGCAAGAAAGCAGTTAATGAGCGGACATTCTATGGTTGACAGTTCAAGGGGTTTGCTCCATTGGGCACAAAGCATTAGTTTTGTTGCAGTTTCTATGGACCATACGTTACAGTTAGTTCTCCCAGCAGATTCTTCATCTCCTGGTGAGTGATCTTTAACTCAATAATGTGTTTCTATCTCTCTCTCTCTCTCTCCTTCTATATATATATATTTTCATTAAATGGCATTCACGAGTTGTGAGTTTTTAGAATTTGAACTAGGCCCACCTCAACCTAAAGACAAGTTCAAGGTGTCTAATTGGGACTACTTTTGATCTCTAGTTGATGTAGATCTCTATTCTCCACACACCTCCTCATGCCTAGGGTTCGACTTCTAGTGTGGGCAAATGCCCGTGACTTAATAACAAATATAAGATAGACTTTGATACTATCTTAGAATATGGACTATGCCTAACTCAACTCCAAAAGTCAGCTCACTGGATCAGAATTGCCTAACCCCTAAACAAACTACATAGCTATATATCTTCAATTGATTTGGGATCTCATGAAAAGTGTTACAAAGTATGAGTGAACATGAGAACAGTAAGATCATAAATGAGTGTGTTTGAGAAAAAGGAGTAGGACCTATTTAGGAAAAGATGATAGTGTGCACTTAAGATGGTTTGTCCATGTGAGAAGATGACTAATAGAAATCCCAAATAAGAGGAGTTGATTAGATGTACAATGGCCTAATATTTAGAGGTAAAGGAAGACTAAGAAAAACTCTAACTGGAAACATTAAAAGGACCTATATCTAAATGTCTTCTTCATAAGCCTAGTTTTGACATAATAAGATTGCATCATTTGATCCATGTATCTTTCCCAATCTGTGGGAAGAAAAGGCTTTTGTTGTCTTTCAGCAAATCACGTTGAGCATTAAAACCATTGGTTGGAAAACTATTAACATTCGAAGGTGTATAATGAACCCAGGGAAGCTGGGAGAAGGCATCTGACATTGTGAGATTGTTGAAAGCTTTTTCTTCATGTAAAATTAGAGAGATGCCTTAGCACAAAATAACTAGAGAGAGATCTAAGGGTTTGGAAAAGAGAGAGTGAAATAGTCAAAGGATGGATTGCACTTTGCTTGTGGCACACCCCTAACAGTGGTCAATCACTTGAAATCGATCGCCCAAACGATTACCTCATATTTAATTGTCATCAATACCCTTGAATATTTTAAAACTTATACTCGTGAACTATTATGAACTGTTATATAGAATTTCATTTGGAATTCAAATTCAGATTTCTATTTGTCTTGAGCATGGTATACCTTGACATTTTTTATCAAATTGAAATCTTGGAATATGCATATTCTCTTCTATTAAAAAATTTGTATTTTGGTTTTTTGAGAAATGCCAAATTCTATTTTTCTTCTATGAAATCCCAAAAAACCAAAATTCTTATTTTTGTGATGGTAATTCATACGTGAATGTTCATTACGAAGTAAATCATTCAAGTATTGATAGCAAAAACTACTGGGAGGAACTGAAACTGATGGTGGGATGTCTATTTTTACGAAATCCCAAAAAACCAAAATTCTTATTTTTGAATTTTTGTGATGGTAATTCATACGTGAATGTTCATTATGAAGTAAATCATTCAAGTATTGATAGCAAAAACTACTGGGAGGAACTGAAACTGATGGTGGGATGTCTATTTTAGGTTATGTAGAAGGTTTCACTCCAGTGAAGTCTCTTGGTTCTGCATCTTCTGCATATATTCTTATTCCTTCTCCCAGCATGCGGTCCATTCCTCCAACAGCTCTTCAACTCCCCACATGCCTGACCGCTGAGTCTCCACCTCTAGCTCATCTGCTTCACAGCAAGGGTTCTGCTCTTCCACTATCCACAGGGTTTGTGGTTTCAAAAGCAGTACCTTCCATGAGGAAAGACTATAGAAGCAACCTGAAAGAAGAATGGCCTTCGGTACTTTCAGTGAGCCTCATTGATTATTATGGAGGTTCTAACATCCCCCAAGAGAAGATTGTTCGAGGAGTTAACAAGCAAGGTGGTAGAGGTTTGAGCTGGGATGCTAAAGATTTTGAAACTGAGACACACCTGATTTTGGAATCCCTTGCAGCAGAGCTTCATGCCTTATCATGGATGACAGTCAGCCCTGCATACCTAGAACGCCGAACAGCTCTTCCTTTCCATTGTGACATGGTTCTAAGACTTAGACGACTTCTTCACTTTGCTGACAAAGAGCTCTCCAAGCAGTCGGAGAAATCTTGACTTAAATTTGTATACAATCATGGGACAACATTACTCATTGGTTTGAGAGGAAAGACAGCTAGACAGAGCTGATAGACTGTATCATACTAGATCTGCTGCAACTTTGTAAATTAAATGTAAAGCCTGCTGGTGTATTCATGGAAGAAATAGATTTAGCTATAGTTGAGAGTGTACATGAGCTTCCTAGAATAGCCGACATTAACTCGGATTAGCATAATTGATAGAAACTGTTGATTGTACAATAGAATATACCATATTCTATATATTGGGTTGGGGCATTCGGAATTTCATCTCCCTTGTAATTATTTTATATTTTGTAAGGCAATAATGTGCCAATACCTACCTATCTTTATGCTTAATTTTGGTTTCCTGGCCATTTTAATTCTTGTGCTGAATGTTAAAAATATGAAACGATCGCCCCATTTTTAGTGGCCTGTTCTTTAAATACTATTACTCATGCTTTGTATGCAGTCAGTCTGATGCTGATAAAATTGAATTCGTTTTCTACCACAGTAATATCCAAGTTGCCGTTCCTGGGCATCATTTCTGATTCATTTCTTTGATGCATCCTTCTGACCAAAAAAGAAAGGAAAGTTCATTGAGGGATCGTATTAAGATTTCAATCGAGTTCATGGTTAAGTCTATTTTATTTTCTTTAAGCAGGACGCTACCTGTAAACTACTAGTTCATCGTTGCCTTCTTCATATAGTAGACTAGACATGTGATCCGAGAGCTTTTCCCACTCTCATATACTAGTAGTAATCTAGTATCTCCGGAAAGTGGTTCATGTACCAAGTTTAGCCGCTACGCTGAAATAATTTGACACAGCAAACAGGAAAAAGTACTAGCTATATAACCATTTATTATGGTGTCTAAGTTTTTGTTAGTACGTATGTTGAAGTTTTGCTACAATAATACATGATTAATGAGAAGGAAGGACTGCAAAAAATACAACATTACCAGATAGAACGAGTTAACCATTTCAAATGTTCATTGCCACTATAAGACGGGTTATTCCTCTCCTTTACGTCTAAAGTTTTTGGCATTTATTTATTTATTGTTTTAAATTATCGAAATACCCCTTTTGAAAGGCTAGTTGGAGAGGAAAAGGGATATGGGAAAACAAAGTGAAAAGGGAAATGAATTATTTGAGAGCGGATGTTGTAGTTAGGGCTGTGCATGGTTGGTTTTAAAAAAAAATCAAACCATATCCATTTAAAAACCAATATATGGATTTGGATTTATAACCAAATCAATTATTTGGTTTAAAACCGGTTATAAAACCAATTATAAAAGTGGTTATGGTTAAATAACCGGTTGTTTTTATGCAACCAATTTTAAAAAATCAATTTTAAAAAATGTTTGATTATTTTCGATAAAAAATTTCTGATTTTTTTTTCGATAAAAAATTTTCGATAAAAAAATTTCCGATTTTTTTTCGATAAAAAATGTTCGATTTTTTTTCGATAAAAAATGTCCGATTTTTTTTCGACAAAAAATATCTAATTTTTTTCGATAAAAAATTTCTGATTTTTTTTCGATAAAAAATTCTAATTTTTTTCGATAATTTTTTTTGTTTTTGTATAAAACGTTTTTAAAAAAAAACTCAAAATTAACAAAACATTGGGGCTAAAAATAGAGGTTTAATAAGAAATTTTTATCGAAAAAAAAAATCGAAAACTTTTTATCAAAAAAAAAATCAAAAATTTTTTATCAAAAAAATCTGGACATTTTTTTATCAAAAAAAAATCGAAGATTTTTTATCGAAAAAAATCGAAAAATTTTTATAGAAAAAAATCAAAAAAATTTTATAGAAAAAAATCAAAAAATTTTTATAGAAAAAAATCAAAAATTATTTATCGGTGAAAATATTGAAATCAAAAAATAAAATCGATTTTTTTTAAAAAAAGTTGGCCTATGGGCATAAAATTTGGGTGGATAAAATCCGGTTTAAATCCAAATCCAAAAATAAAATGTGGATGGTTATCCAACCAGTTATAAATAAATTGGTTTATAACCATATTATTTTAACCGGATTTTTAAAATGGTTTTGGATACGGTTATGGATTTGGACCTAAAAACCGGTTTTTTTGCACAGCCCTAGTTGTAGTGGTGCGTATTGAGAGTGAAGTTTTGCCACCTCCATTCGGATTGTTGTTGGAGATAGAAAATAATAATCAATCTTTTATTTCGGCGGGAATGATTGTTGCTCCACTAAACTATTTATATATATTATAAGAAACTCTAAATTTTATTGGTTGACATCTCACACACCTATGTGTTACGTCACTATGTTTATGTCATCACATATATTTCTTTGTGGCATCCTTTACAATTTATTTTATATTTTCCATATCTCTATGTAGTTTTTACATTTCATACACTATATAGATATATCCACAAAGTTATATTCTTATATAATACCCTTTGCAAGCCTCTACAATTCATCTCATATTTTTCAAACCTTTATTTTGCTTTTGCATTTCACATACCATATTACATCTCTATTGAAAATCCACAAATAGTTATGATGAAAATAATTTTACTATCTTCCCACTCTCAACAACTTTCACAACTTATCCATTTTCTCTTTTTAATTTCAATAAGACTACTCCTCCAATTCTAACTATGCTTATCCCTACTGATTAGTCGGTGACAAAAGTTTCGTATATTAATATTATCTCATCTCAAATGTTTTAGTGATCAATTGCAAATATAGACTCATTTTCATGAAGTCATATTTACGCTACTCATTGAATGAAAAATTTGTCTCTCTATGAGTATGATCAAACCTCTCTACAACTAAGGAGTTTTTCTAACTGAAAATTGTCCACACATATTGGACATACATGCGGTGTTCTATTTTGAGTCATTTTATTGTCACCAAAGACAAACAATGGGGAAACTATACACATTTCAAAGTACATACTTTAATAATACATAAAAAAAAAATTCAAGCCGTCATTTTCAATCCTCTTTCATTCTTTCACACTTCCATCACATATTTTCTACTAACTTCTTATTCTACATCGAGTCTGCAAATTATAAGTAAAATTGTTTATATACATCTACAAATTTGATATGATAAAATTTAAATCTATTTCACACCATAAATTAATCATGATTAAATATTAGTTAAAAATAATGTGAATTTAATTTTTTCTAACTATTTTATTAATAAAAAAGTTGATCAATGATATTATATTCTTCAACACTTACTCAAAATAAACTAATTAATATTGCATTTCAACAAATAAATACATATATAATACTAGTTCTATACATAATATGAAAAATTGATTACGTTATTATTTTATTTAGTTTTTAATCAAACATAAAGTAGTTACGATACTTTCTTAATACAAATATAATTAGTTATGATAATTTATTGTCTAATAAATACAAATAAAGTATCACGTAAGTTACAACGATAAAACTTAAATTCAAATAAATATGAAGAAAAAAAAAATAACCTTAGAAGTCATAACAATTGACAACATTAATAACCATAAATTCACACAATAAAAAATTATTAATAATCTTCTTTAATAAAAACAAGACCAGGCCCATACTTGTTTTTGCTTATTAAAGAGGACTAGTCTCTTTAGTTAGGTTTATGTGCATTTGAATGAACTGCGATTCCTTCGATCCTTCTTTGCCCAATGTCAATGGATGCACTCTTGCTCGGCGTCACCCAATCACCCCCGGAAATCTGCGATGACAAGCAGCTGAAATCGATACTGGATAGGCCATCGGAACTGGTACTGGAACCTTATATTGCATCGGATACCGAATCCGATTATGAATTTGAATCCGGATCGGAATCGGAGTCGGAGTCGGAACAGGAACCAGAACTGGTACCGGAACAGGAACCAGAACTGGTATCGGAACAGGAAACGGAATCTGAATCTGAACCGGAATTGGACCCGAGAGAGGATTGGCAGTTAATACCAATTGAAAAGCTGACGGTGAATGATTTGGCTAGCCGTTATGACGATGACCCTTATCAATTTTGTTTTGGATGTCCGCAATTTGTGTATAAGAATAAAGCCTATATTAAAAGAGAGGAGGCCATAAAGAAAGCCTTCGCTGAGTATAAAGAGCTCTCTCGTGACCTATCTGTACGTATCTTTCTATTTCTATCTAATTTTGTGTTTCATTTAATTGTTTGTATGATTATTAATATCTTACTCTCATTCTGCACAGCCCTACGATGCTATTCGGATTCCACCCTTAGCAATTGCTGATCGTTGTGGCTGTAACCTTCCCTCTCCCACTAATATAACAAAAGAATGTCGCCTTCTTACTCACCTCTCCAATCTTGCTCTGGAAATGTTTAATGCTGAGAATAAGGTTTTAAACTACTTATTTAACTATCAATATACATAATAGTTTATTCATTCATCAACTTAATTAATCTTTCTCTCTTATTTAGGGTTCAAATTTCGTGTTTGATGAACTTGTGAAGGCAGCCGATAGTCCATTTCCCCGTACTTATTACATTACCTTTAAAGCAAAAGATGCTGCCCATCCTCAACCTTCCGATAGCCCTGCAACAACTTTCCAG
Organism: Cicer pinnatifidum; assembly: GCA_037974775.1. Lineage (NCBI taxonomy): Eukaryota > Viridiplantae > Streptophyta > Magnoliopsida > Fabales > Fabaceae > Cicer > Cicer pinnatifidum. The sequence continues at coordinate 63,344,552 of JBBPBR010000004.1, read as the reverse complement.
GCCCAAGTCGTGAAGAAGGTGGCTAGAAAGGGTCCAGATATGGTCAAATCCTGTTCCATTAAAACCTAACACCCGCACCATGGTAATAATGTTGCATTATTATTATGTATGCTTAAATTTTTAGTATATTCAATTTAGATTGTGTGCACTGTGATTGCATGCTTTGGTGGTCCACAATTCTTTGTTTTTTTTTTTTTTTATATCTATATAATACCAAGTTTGAAATATCCACTATTGGAACTTGTTCAAATGTGTTTGTGTGCATGCAGTTTTAGGGTTGTGACTTCACCTAACCGCATCCATTCTATTCTAGGATAATCAGTTTTCTTAGAGATTTTTTTTTTTTTGTTTTGAAAAGAAAAGTTTAAGGACTTCAAATTGGTAAAAATATATAGTTCTTTTGAACTAGTATTTAATTACGATATTGAAAATTGACAAATTATAGAGTAGGGAACTACCCCACGTGGTCCATTGTGAACCAATTTTTTCAACCATTCATTTAAATTCATTTCCATGATCATATTATCCTCACTATGCATCACACATATCTTTCCCCAACCATCTCTCTCCCACATATCTTTAAATGTGGTGATTTTCCTCCAGAGCGTGTCAAGGGTGAGATTTGAATTAAGAAATGCAAATAGACAACAGTGGCAGTCGGGAAAGCTGGTTTTTATCAACTTACTATCATAAAGAGACTACTTGCAAAAGAAACATTTAGCCTTGTAATAGTTAGTTAGATGAGTTTTCCAACCAATGATATCTCTCAGGATTAGAATAAGGGTCCCTTTTCTTGACTAGTTAGCAATTTTTGGTTTAGATCAATGGGGCTATCAACTTATGTACAACCATACCCATTTCTTTAAGTATGTCTAGTGCATACTTCCTTTGTGAATTATTTGAGTGTGGATGTTGTAGTGGTGCGTATTGAGAGTGAAGTTTTGCCACATCCATTCAGATTGTTGTTGGAGATAGAAAATATGAATCAATCTCTTATTTCGGCGAACTCTAAATTTTATTGATTGACATCTCACACACCTATGTGTTACGTTATTATGTTTATGTCACATCACATATATTTCTTTGTGGCATCCTTTACAATTTATTTTATATTTTCCATATCTCTATGTAGTTTTTGCATTTCAGACACTATGTAGATATATCCACAAAGTTATATTCTTATATAACACTCTTTGCAAGCCTCTACAATTCATCTCGTATTTTTCAAACCTTTATTTTGCTTTTGCATTTCACACACCATATCACATCTCTATTGAAAATCCACAAATAGTTACTAATGAAACTAATTTTACTATCCTCCCACTCTCAACAACTTATCCATTTTCTCCTTTTAATTTCACTAAGACTATTCCTCCAATTCTAACTATGTTTATTCCTACAGATTAGTCGGTGATAAAAGTTTCGTATATTAATATTATCTCATCTCAAATGTTTTAGTGATCAATTGCAAATATAAACTCATTTTCATGAAGTCATACTTACTCTACTGTAAATTGTCCACGCATATTGGGCATACATGAAATGTTCTATTTTGAGTCATTTTATTGTCACCAAAGACAAACAATGGGGAAACTATACACATTTCAAAGTACATACTTGAATAATAGGTAAGGAAAAAATTCAAGTATTTTCAATCCTCTTTTATTCTTTCACACTTCCATCACATATTTTCTACTAACTTCTTATTCTACATAAGTCTTCAAATTATAAGTAAAATTGTTTATATACATCTACAAATTTGATATGATAAAATCTAAATTCATTTCACACCATCAATTAATCATGATTAAATATTAGTTAAAAATAATGTGTATTTAATTTTTTCTAACTATTTTATTAATAAAAAAGTTGATCAATGATATTATATTCTTCAACACTTACTCAAAATAAACTAATTAATATTGCATTTCAACAAATAAATACATATATAACACTAGTTCTATACATAATATGAAAAATTGATTACGTTATTATTTTATTTATTTTTTAATCAAACATAAAGTAGTTACGATACTTTCTTAATATAAATATAATTAGTTATGATAATTTATTGTCTAATAAATACAAATAAAGTATTCTGTAAGTTACAATAATAAAACTTAAATTCAAATA
>JBBPBR010000004.1:63331001-63341958 GCA_037974775.1 Cicer pinnatifidum | reverse complement strand
TCTCATTTTATATTTAATTATTATAATTTTAATTTATTTATACAAATAATATATTTATAACACAATAATTACAAATATATATAGCATTACGTGCTGGTCACATTCTATAGTTAGGTAGTTAAAAACCAACTTGAAAAAAAAGAAATATAACATAAATAAGTAGATTAGTTCAAAAGGGAGTAGTAAGTAGCTCATAGGAAGATGATGGTTAAAAAATCCTGAGAGAAACTAATATAAAAGATTTAAAAGTTAATATTCTTTTTTGTTCTAACTTTTCAATTAGCTAATATACGAATTTGAATTCTCCCAAATTATTTATCTTTAACAGAAGTTTGTTAATTATTTAAGTCAAATTACTTCATTAAAGGATAATAATTTGATTAGAGATAACATGTGAAATCTTGTATCTATCCTCAGTTTTCCTTGAACTGAATCCATTGCATATTTAGAATCAATCATACCTAGTCAATGTAAATCATGACATGATATGAGAAATATCTTCAAAATAATGTGTAGCGTACCGTACTATATGAAATTAGAACTTCTAAGCATAATTAGTGAGCATCGTACTCAAACAATTACAATTATTTGGTTATAAGAATTAATTTTTAATAACCAATGTCAAAATAGTCAGGGCCAAGATTGAAGGGTTGGAGACTTGAATATGTATATGCCTCACTTATCTCGATACGTTTGCAATTTTAAGTTCTTGTGATGCCAAACCAATTCTTCACAAGAGATTAACCAATAATCAAGCAAAGAGTAAATGATTGAAAACAATTACTATAAAAATTCAGACTGTGTTAGATATAACACTAATTTCAACGCATTTTCTTTTGCTTAATTCTCATTTAAGATTTAAATATTGAGATTTAGCATGCAAATTGTACATCTCAGATTAGTTATAGATTTTGTATGCAGTTATTGCTTTTGTATTAACTTCAATAATTTAGAATATATTGATATGTGATATTTTCAGATTTGATTGAATTTGTGACATTAATTTATTTGGGTGAATTTATTGTTTGAACTTTGAAACATTCTTTTGCTACTTGGATTTATTTTACTTGATATTTGGGATTTAGAGAATTATTATTTATACAGAAATGATATTGGAATATATTTTTGGAACACAAAAATGTGACTCTGCACACCTAAAAACTATGTTTGCACATTACTCTCTCTTTCTCCCCCTTTTCTTTCACTTTTCCTTTCTTCTCATTCACTGCAAAAGTAAATTGAATTTCGAATAGTTCTTCTTCTTCTTCAATTTTTTCATTTGTATTTTTGTTAAACCTTGAAATAGAGAGGAAGAGAATGAATTAAGAAAGAGAATGATTTAAGAGGAAGAGGAATAATAAAAGGATGAAAATCACATCTTTAAGGAAATAACAATGACAGTGGTGAAAAATGCATCATGTTTATCTATTTTTGTTGTTTATTATTTCAACTTTTCATACATTTACCTCTACTTAAGGTTTATAGTTTTCGCCCTCATTTTTTAAATTTCTAATTTTATCCTTGCAATGCAGTGGAAATTGATAGCGATCTTTAGAAAATGATTGTGAATTTTCTTTGTTTTAAGAGTTAAAAGTGTATTTTTTTTGCATAGTAATGCCTGAACAAATATTATACTGATATGATGTTAATTTATACAATTCTTCATAAATAAAATGATGTTAACATTATGGTCTTACAAATCTTTATCAAAGTGGTTACTAATGTATAAATTTCTGGTTAATGAAGTATATAAGGTGATTAATGAGTTAACTTTGTGCACAATATAACTTTGAGATATATTTACTACACATGAATTTATAAAATTATGAGTATTCTGTTTGTCTGTTAAACTCCAATAAAGTTTTAGGATTGTTAAGTTCTTGAGATGTTTAATTGATTTCGACAAATATACTTTTTACAAATTAATAACTCTAATTTTAATACGAAAGTGATTAATGACTTAAAATTAATTAAAGAACCTGTCCATTTTTGTCCATTTTTGTTACAAATTAATTGATTTTTTGAACTACATTAACCATATTCCTCAGTTTTAAGTCATTAATCATTTTCTGAACTACATTAACCATGTTTATTCAAATCATTCTCCGTATTTTTTACTTGTGATAAAAATGACAAGTTTCTAAGTTTTACGTCATTAACCTCATTGGAGACTACATTTATCATTTTGTGGACTACATTAACCAATGTTGTTCAAGCCATTAACCAAATTTTTAATGAAAAATCCTATAGAAAGCGAATTTAAAAAATATTTCATTTAATGGTTAATGCAAAACTTTATATATTTGTAATCACTTTTATAATAAGTTAAAAATGTGGATAATGCCTTGTCAAAAAGTGGTTAATGTAGTTATTAAGGTTAATGGAGTTTTTTATACTTGGAGTTTTTTATAGCATGTTAAAAATGTGGTTAATAGGAATTTTAATCACGCAAGTTATACTTTTTGTACATTGTGATTATGTAGTTTTGGAATTAACTAGTATTCGCTACCTGAAATTAATTATTAATAAGAATAATTGATATAACTATTCATCAATAAATAAGTAGACAATTCATTGCTCATGTTAATTATAGTGTAGAATTGTTTACAGTGACGATGCACGACCATTAAACTCTATTTGAATTGTATTGTTTTGATTTTAATTTTGAGTTTTTATTTTGTTCATAGGATTAATAAATGTAAGGTTTAATTTTGTGAAAAAAATAAGATGTTAAAAAAATTGAAGAATTAAATTGTATTTTCACATTAATTGAGGAAGTGATAGATTTAAGTACGGTAAGATAAAATCTTCTTTTTATTAAAATAATCATATATTACATGTCATTTCAATATTACTTAATAAAAAAATAAAAATAAAAATGATAACTTGTAAGTCTTTTAAAAGATAAAAGAGTTATACCCAAATATTATAATTACATAAGATAAAAATGTAACTTTTACAAATAAATCACCCACATTGAAGAAGAAGGGAAAATGTGATAAATAGATAAAAACAATTAAAGATGCAAAAAGAGATAATATGTGATGTTATTGGGCGAATAAAAAACAAGATGCATTTGAATGAATTGCGATTCCTTCGATCATTCTTCTCCAATGTCGATGGATTCACTCTTGTAGATCAAATGGAGCAAGTTTGCTATGCACATGTTACCACAACTAGAACCAAACTTTTTCTTTCTCTTCTCCCTTTACTGGCTTGTTACGGCTGCCTTCTTTATTTACAAAAATAGGGATTTCAAATCCTTTTATTTTTCCTTCATATGGGTCAAGTCCAATAAAACACTTTGTTTTTTTTTTTTTTAAATTTTATTTTAATAATAATAATAAAAATTGATAGGTTCCACTAGGGGAGTGATCTCACCCAACAAATCTCTCTCCCACGATTCAAGTGGGAAGGTACAATTCAACCATGTCAACTTTCTTTCTACAACATATCATCTTCGACACAGGCAAGGTCTTCGTCCTAATTGAAGGTGCAAACACGAGAAAATGGAATATTGATTACTAAGACACAACTCCCATTGCAAACATCATAATATAACATGAAGTAGATTTTCTAGAATCAAGATCACCTGTCATATCTGAATCTGTGTAGCCATCCAACACAAGTTCACCACCTCCATAACATAAACACACTTTGGAAGTGCCTCTAAGGTATTTAAAAATCCATTTCACTGCTTGCCAATGATCTTTACCAGGATTAGAGAGAAACCAACTAACAACTCCAACTGCATGAGCAATATCTAGTCTTGTGCGTACCATAGCATACATCAAACTACCAATTGTGGATGCATAAGGAACCTTCTTCATCTCTTCTTTGTCTTTCTCATTTCTAGGACATTGATCATAATTCAATATAAAATGAGTAGCAAATAGAATACTAACATGTTTATAATTGCTCGTGTTGAACCTCTCTAACACTTTCTGAATGTAATTGTGTTGAGACAACCACAATTTATTATTCTTACTATCACGAGTAATTCTCATGCCCATACTTTTCTTTGCAAGACCCAAGTCTTTCGTTGCAAAAGACTTGTTCGAATCTTTATTTAGAGATTGAATCATCTTAGTGTCATGACCAACAATCAACATGTCATCCATATATAACAAGAGAATAATATAATCCCCATCACAGAATTTTTTGACAAACACATAATGGTTATAAGTAGTTTTAACGAGCCCATGATTCTCCATGAAAGAATCAAATTTTTTGTACCATTGTCGAGGTACCTGCTTGAGCCTATACAAGTTTTTCTTCAATTTACACACAAGTTTCTCTTTACCTTTGTCTTCGAAACCCTCTGGTTGCTCCATATATATCTCTTCCTCCAAATCGCCATGAAGGAATGCAGTTTTCACATTAAGTTGTTCAACTTCTAGGTTTAAACTAGCTACTAACCCAAGCACAACTCGGATAGAAGACATCTTCACTATAGGTGCAATTTTTTTCATCAAAGTAAATATCTTTTCTCTGATTAAAATCTTTCACAACCAATATTGTTTTGTATCTTGATTGAGAACTATTCTCATGAAAGGAATTTATCTCTTCTTGCATTGCCTTCAACCACTTTTCTTTATCAACATTTATAATAGCTTCTTAATAGTACTTTGATTATCCTCTATCAGTGATCATCACATACTCATGTGGATTATATCTTTGAGAAGGTTGACGTTCTCTAGTAGATCTTCTCATCTCAAACTCGATTGGTGTCTCAACTGAAACCTATTTATCATGGTGAGGTACATGATCATCAGTTACATTCTCATCATCTACCTATATATCTCCCCTCATCAAACAAGTTTTCTGGAGAAGGTTTAGGCGCAATATCAATGTAACTTCTGGAATTTGATTTTTGTTTCTCAGCTTTATCAAAATCTTCAATATTCTAGTCTTCAAGAAATATCACATCTCAGCTTATGATGATTTTATTGTCAACCGGATCACACAATCTATAACCAAATTCTTCATCACCATAACCTACGAATATACACTATTTGGATTTACTATCAAGCTTGGACATCTCATCTCTTGGAACATGAACAAAACATATGTAGCCAAAAACTTGCAAATGACGGTAAGAGACATTTTTCCCTATCTACACACTATTTGAAATATCACCATCAAGTAGGATAAAAGGAGAAATATTAATTAAATCCACTACAGTTTTCATTGCTTCACCCCAAAAGGATTTCGATAATTTTGCATGAGAGAGCATAAATATGATTCTGTTATTAATTGTTCGATTCATTCTCTCTACAACACCATTATGATGAGGTGTCTTTGGAACTGTTTTCTTAAGCCTGATTCCATGTTATCTACAATACTCTTCAAACGGACCTCTATATTCACCACCGTTATCTGATCAAACACATTTCAATTTCCTTCCCTTTTCTCTTTCAACACTTGCATGAAAGTGCTCGAAGACTCCAAGTACTTGATCTTTAGATTTTAAAGGAAATTTCCACACTTTTCTAGAGTGATCGTCAATAAAAGTAACAAAATACGAATGACCACCAAGAGATTTACTATCCATCATACAAATACCAATAAGAACTAAATCAAGAATATTTTGCCTCCTATGATGACTAGTATTATAAAAAGAAACTCTATGCTTTTTCCAACAAAACTATATTGAGTCATTTCTCACTCAAGTGACCAAGGGGCATATGCCATAAATCAGAAGATGCATCTTCACTTGCATTCACTTCTTCCTTGCATAGCTTGGTAGACATCCTATATAGAGAAGTGGAACTTTGTTCCCTTGCAACCACTAGGGACCCTTTGGTGATTTTACGTATACCACCACCATTAAAGGAAGTGTGATAACTATCAATATCCCAGGCTTTGACCGAAATAAAATTGAGACGAATATCATGAACATGTCTAACATTCTTCAATTGAAGCTTGCAATCCCACTTTCAACCCAAACATCTCTCATACTGATAATTTTACATACTCCTTATCTCACATTTTTACCATGTCAAAATCAGAAGCACTGTAAGATCAGAAGAAATTACGCCTAGGAGTAACATGATATGAGGCACCCAAATCAATAATCCAAGTTGAATCCTGACATGCAACGTTTATGGAATTATTATCACAAATAATGTAGACATTATTAATAGATACAACTGTTATTGTATTTTTATCATTTTTATTCTCTTTGTCTTCATTTCTTTCCCTTGATTGATCTTTCTTAATGAACGTGCAATTTCTTTTTAACTGATCTGTTTTGCCACAATGATAAGATATCACTTATTTTCTAGTACTCTACTTGCTACGACTTTTAGAGTTGTCGCATCTATGAAAGTTTCTAGATTGACTTCTCCTCCATGGTGTATGTAGTGCTTCTAAATTTGAGGAAGAACCAATCAAACCACGTTCCTACTTCTAGCTTCTTCATTCAACATGCTCTCTTTAACTGATGATATTTTCAACTTTCCACTTGAAGCTGAATCGGTCAACGTCACAACAAGAATTTCTCAATTATCAGGCAATGAACTCAACAATAACAACGGTTGCAACTCATCATCTAATTAATTTCTGCGATTGTCAACTGATTCACTGTATTATGAAAAATACTCATATGTTCTATCATTGAAACCCCATCTTTGTATTTCATATTCACTAGCTTATGAATCAATAATGTTTTATTTTGCGCACTCTTTCGTTCATACAACTCTTTTAATTTTTCTCACATCTTGTTAGCATTTATTTCAGTTTCAACATGTGAATATACACTCAAATGCAACCATTGTTTGATCAATATCAATGTCTTTCTATTCATCTTCTTCTAATCAGCGTCAGATTTATATGTGGGTTTAGCTGTTTCACCTTCAATGGGATTATACAAATGTTTACTATATAACATGTCTTTCATGAGAGTCTTCCAAAGTGTGTAACTAGAAAAGTTGAGTTTAATCATATTCGAACCTTTATTTTGCTCCTCTATTTAAATGCACACATCAAATCAACCGAGCTCTAGATACCACTTTATTGGGAAAAAAACAAAGACAATTATCTCAATAATGCAGAATATTTTTCCTTTACATGTGCAGATAAATAGTCAAATAGAAAATATAATATCATAGAACAAACATAATTGACATAAAATTAAATATGAGACAAATACAATTTTTAAAGAGGAAAACTTTCCTCAACTTGAGAAAATAAAAACCTTAGACTTAGTCCAGTAAAAACTTACACTATAAAAAGTAATGGATAAACTAGAGTCTTCCTAATAACAATAAAACATCAATCAACAATAACAACCTTGTAACCTTCCACTAAAGTGGGTATGTCAAAGTAACTCTCGAAGAAGGTAAAATTACTCAGATTGTATATTGAAATAATAAACTCAGTGGTACGAATAATATATTAAATTTGTAGATCAAACGAAACAAGTTTGCTACACACATGTTACCATCATCGGAACCAAACTTTTTATTTCTCTTCCTTTAGTGGCTTGTTATGGCTGCCTTCTTTCTTTACAAAAATAAGGATTTCAAATCCTTTTATTTTTCCTTCAAATGGGTCAAGTTCAATAAAATACTTTATTTTTTTTCTTTTCTTTGAATAATAATAATAATATTAATAAAATTGATGGATTTCACTTGGCGAGTGAGCACACTTAGCAAACTATTTTGCCCAAATAAAATGAGAGTAGATGGGAATTTTTAGGGATCATTTTAGATGGGAATTTTTAGGGATCATTTTAGTGATTGTTTTCAAGAACCATTGGTATAAGGTCGTGCAGCTGTGATTCTTTTATTAAGCTGGGCAACATAGAGTTAAAATGTTTTTTAAAACTACTACTAAAATAATGTTTTGAAAAGTGTAAAATATTATTAAGATATAAGTAAAACTATGAAAATATTATTATTATTTTTCTGCACATTTATATAAATTTTGTTTATTAATACAATTGTTTTCTATTATATATTTCAATTACTTATTTGTTGTATGTATCTCTAAATTTTAAATAAAATATTTTTATTTTATTCTTTAGCAACATATATTTGTTTTGTTTATGGTTTGCAAATTAGTTTTTTGTTTTGTTTTTATTTCCTTTGATTACATTGTCGTCTGTTTACAACATCTTTGTTTTCGTTCGTTTTGATGCGGTGTTCGTTTGATTTATAGGGGTAGGATAACTTTGTACAGATATATATCAATGAATGACTTTGATGTCAGTGTTACAGATTTAGAGACATAAATATTTCGAACATCAAATTTTGTCATATTTATAGATATAATGTCGTTTTGAGCTATTAACTTGAAAGATGTAAGTTTATTCGAAGATTCACCATTTTTTATTTTAATGATTTTAAATTTGTTTTATATCGATGTAATTTACCAATTTAAATGAACGAGTATCTTCTTTGTTTTTTTTAATAAGAAAAACTAAGGTAATATTTTTTTTATCAATACATTTGTTTTGTTGCCTATTCAATTTCCTCCGTTTAATACTCTAAACATTGGTCATTCACTTTAATAAGCTTTGTCTTAAATCTCTTTTTCTTGTCAACGGGTTGTGGTTACGCTGTTTATTGCTTGTATTTCGTTACTTGATTTTGAGTTAATCAATTTGCATGGAATTATTTCACCATTTGTTTGGCTTAACTCATTTTTTTAACATAATCAGATTGAGTTTAATTTACCACAATATTTTGCCAAAAAAATAAGGAACTATTTGAATAAGTTGCAATACTAGTGACCAATGTTACAGATTAATACAATACACTAGTATTTTAATATATCCAGCAGAAGAGCTTATAAAATATTTTGCCAAAGCTATGAATTTAAGAAAAGTTTGACACTCCCTATTTAGTAAAACATGATTTTTTTTAATGAAAATAAAGGAAGAAATATATAGATTCCATACGTGAAAAGAACCAACCACACTGGTTCGTAGATAAATAAGGAATACACATAAACAAAAACAACAATTGGACCGGAGAATGCAATTGAACAAGAGTAAATTCAAATTGAGTAACATAAAATATAATAATCGGAAAGCAACCTGAAGAGCAACAAATTAAAGTCACAGACCACCTAATAATTGACACTAACGGATAAAATCTTGTTGTGCTTCAAGACACCAAAGCAACAACAAAGAATGTGCTAAACAATAGTGCATACTAGAAAACAATAACAGCAGTTAAGAAGTTAAAATAGACCAATTCAATTTTCTAAATTAGATATGAGGTGGCATATTAGACTAATAACAATTGAAGTTCAATATGATTCACCGCTTGGTTTCTCATATGTTACGCCAGGAATGATCCAAACGCATTCGACCAATAACCTGCCATGGCACGGTGCTGCATCAATTTTTCCATAGCCTTTATCACCCCAGCTTCGTCCGTAAGAGTTCCTAATCAACCAGTAATTCTTCGATTGATTATTCTTAAGTTCTTGTCCTTATCCCACTATTACAACGTCTTAATTGCTCGTCAGGATCAACAACAAAAGCAGTTGCATCTTTAGGACCAGAATACACGCCATTCTAAGATTATAATAAAATTAAATTAAACCACATTCAGTCAATTGAGAAAAAGATACCAGTAAATTAATTTAAAAACTACACCTACCCCCTTCAAACTACTCATCTCTTTTATCCATAGCATTTGTGCCGCCACAGAATTCCTAATTGCTAGTCGTACTTGTTTGTGCAGCACTTTGTCTTTATCATTGAACGATATTTCTGGTGTGAGGTTTATGAATCGTGAAGCGGCTATCCTTAAATACGACTAAATATATCGGCGTATGAAAACAAAATAAAAATAAAGTGTATAAAAATAAAGGTTAAAAAATGAGAAAAACAAAATAAAAATAATGTATACAATAATAAAGGTTATAATACGAGAAAAAAAGTATACCTTGCGCTCAAGAATCGCCGGCTTAAATATTCCTTTGTATGGACAACTTTCATGCATCCATTCTCTTTAATCCAGTTGATTGTGGTAGTAAGAGAACATCCACCATTGTTTTCTTTTTTAGTTTTAATAAGATTGTTATAAAGATCTTGGGTAAATAAGATAATTCGTTCACCTTTTTCTTTGTGGTGTAATGTTTCTAATACACCACAAATAGCAAAAGCAAAACAACAAGCTAGAGAAAGAAAGAGAGACACAATTTAATTTTCTAACTCAAATTCCTTAAACCATATATATATATAACAACAAACTAGAAAATGAATATTAATCACCTAAACACTTTTTTTTATCTAAAAAAAACATTTTTCACTTATCTCAAACAATTTTAAACAAAGAATAATTCGTCAATTTCATGATATTTTAAATAAAATATCACAAACTTATCTTCTCAATTTCTATTGTATGATTATAGTAATGTTTATTAGTTTATCAATATTATTAACTAAAGAAGGGCCACTGAAACATTCTCGTGAACTATGCAAGAATTATTTTATAAAAATAATGACACCAATTTTCAATCATACATACATATATAAGAATAAGATAAACATTAAAACAATAATTAAATAATAAATCAAGCTAACTTAGAAACAATATGAATGAATAAATCAAGCTAACTTAGTAAAACATGATTTTTTATGTAATATTATGTAATATTGTTACCATTGGTGTATACATTCCTTTTTATTCCTTTTAATATATTTTAATTATAAAAAACAAAATTAAAATGTTCAAGTGCTCACGCTAAAATCAACATAGGTCTGTCCCATAAGAACACCCATCTATCTATTATTATCTGATTTTGACCCAAAAAATTTATTACTATCTAAATCAAGGATTAATTCCATACATATGTGCCCTCAATGAATAATGGAATACATACTACCGCCAATCTATCATTATATATTGATAAAATAATATATTATATATTATATACCCCTTGTTATTTATATATATATATATATATATATATATATATTATATAACAAATAAAAAAC
>JBBPBR010000004.1:63271050-63295152 GCA_037974775.1 Cicer pinnatifidum | reverse complement strand
GAATATAGCAAAATATAAAAAATTATTTTTAAAATTAATATATAGAACTTAATTGGTTGTCACAAAAATTCATTTTTTTACTTAGTTATATAAAATGTAAATTAAATTAGTGCAAAAAAAATCTGATAATAGTCATTTTTGAAAATTGAATTTAACGATGCTTTAAATATTCAAATTGACCTTCTACTCCTAACTAAACTAAAAATTATTTTCCTTTTCATTTAAATAACTAAATTATTTGCAACAAATACACAGTCCAATTTATTTATTAATTGTCTTAATAGTTTTTATTGCTTACAAAGCTCTCGCTATAGTTATTTAGAGACTAAAAATTACAAAACAAGATAAATGAAAATAAACTTACAAAAGAAAATTAAATGAGAAACGTGATGAACCACTACTACATCAAAAGATTAAAATATACCCGGAAGTCTGTCCAGGCTTTCACCTCGACATATCAGTCTAATACAACCAAAACTAGTTTCACAACAGGTGGATGCAATGCAATGGACATGATTTCCTACAAAAGAAATAAAGAATCAGTAAGGTAAGCTATGGGAATAATCTCCCATTTGATTACTAGCATTTGTTACATTGCATAATCTGTATTGTGAGTTGTGACTCGTTGAAGGTAGAGCCAGTAACCTGTGTTATGTATGTAGTTAGCCATGTACCTAGGTATTATAACATTCATGCACTTACATAGTAGTAATATCATTATTTTTCTTGTAAATTCAAATTTTATTTATCATAAAGAGTATATATATAGAGAAAATGATGAATGTAAATAGCTCGAAATTGTTGGTTTAATCCCACTCCAACTTTTCTTATTGCACACTATTGTCACAATAAGTCTCGGTTGTCTCTGACATGTCAGTAGTTTGCACTCATTTAGCTTTTTCCAAACAAAGGATTTGAGGAGTTACAAATATCATTCTTAGAAGTGAAGTTGCTCTTTCAAAGAATAGGATTATCATTTCAAAAGGGATGTATGCATTACACATAGTTAAAAAAACGGGTATGTGGTTGTAGATCAATTGATAGCCCCATGGATATAAACCAAAAATTGCTAACAAGTCGAGAGAAGGGAGCCTTATTCTGATCATGGGATATATCAAAGATTGGTTGGAAAACTCATCTAACTCACTATTACAAGGCTATATGTTTCTTTTGCATGTAGTCTCTTTATGATAGTAGGTTGATAAAAATCAGCTTTCCCAAATGCCACTGTTGTCTCTATTTGCATTTTCTAATTCAAATCTCACCCTTGACATGCTCTTGAGGAACAACCACATTTGGCTCCCCTATTTGTGACAAACTGTGACTCATCTTGATGGTCATAGATGGTGATTTCAAAATAGATATGACACTAGAAGAAATGGTGTGAAGAGAGTTGTTGTCGGAGTTTTGTGTTTCACTAAATGATTAAAGATGTGTGGGTCAGAATGGTTAGGGAATTTTCAACATTGTAATCAAATACTAGTTCAAAAGACCTATAAATTGTTACCAATTTTAAGTCTCTAAATTCGAACCGTCAATATTTAAAAAAACTCAAAGAAATATGGACCACCAAAGCAGGCAGTCACACGCAGTCACAACACACAATCTAAATTGAATATACTAAATTTTTTAGGATACATAATAATAATGAAACACAATTACCATGGTGTGGGTGTTAGATTTTAAAGGAACACGACTTGACCACAGACGTTCTAGACCGCTTATTCCGGACGTGGGTCTGGAAAGTTGTCACAAGGCTGTTGGAAGTATGATGATGGGCAACATCTTTTGCTTTGAAGGTAATGTAATAAGTAACAAGAGGAATTCGACGACGGGTTGCCTTAACAAGTTCATCAAACACATAATTTGAACTCTAAATAAGAGAGAAAGATTAATGAAGTAGATAAATGAATAAACTATTATATATACTGGTAGTTAAGTAAGTAATTTAGAACCTTATTCTTAGCATTAAACTTTTTCAGAGCAAGATTGGAGAGGTAAGTAAGATTGGAGAGCATTAAACTTTCTTAGCATTAAAATGAAATTGACAAATTTATTCTTTATTTTAAACTGTTTTTGATAGGCGAAGAATGTGTTTTTTTTTTTCAAATAAAAATAATGTGTTTAGATAATTAATATATACTTTCTAGTGTTAGATATGTATTTGAATGATAAAATTTAATTATGTCTCTACCTATTTCTCTATATTGTTTTTATTGTTTGTGGTGTGTTATAGATATTTCACCACAATCTTCACAAATAATCTCATAAAATATATGGAAGAAAACAAATATGGACGTTATATGACTGAGACACTGAATGGATCAGAGATAATGATAATATGTTAAAAGAAGTTGTTTCTACCATGAAGCGTTTATGCTGACTGTTGATCCGCGCAAAGTACATTATTTTTCTCATTTTTTTTTTGTCTTTATTATTATCCACCTAGTCGTATTTAAGGATGACCACTACCGAGTGATAAATGTCAGGGAAGAAATATTGTTTAGAGGGAAAAATAAAGTGCTCCCCAAGCAATGGATAAAAGAGATGAATCACTTGAAGGGTTTTCCAATTAATTTATTAGAATCTACATTTAAAAGTAAGTGTCTTAATTTAACTCCACTATTGTATAATTGTATAGGATGGTCTATATTCTAGTTCTATAGATGCAACATAAAAAATTGAATTAATCTATTTTAATACATGGATCTATGCCGTTTTTCTTTTATGTTCGTTAAAAAAATAATAAAAAATTAAATTAGTCTATTTTAATACATGGATCTATGCCGTTTTTCTTTTATGTTCGTTAAAAAAATAATGTAACGATAAAATAAACAAGTTATCTTGTTTAAATTCATAGCTACGACAAAATGTTGACGATACAATGCAAGACAGAGCGAGCACTTTAAAGTGTAATACTGACTTTATTATTTATTTTGATTTTTTTTAATTGAGGGTCTCTTTAATGTGACTCGATAGTGGATCTAAATAATTTAATCACGTTCAATGTAAATTTTATGATAAATTAATTTTGAGAAATTGTGATGAAACTAAGAAATGTTAGAATATAGTAAAATATAAAAATTATTTTTTAAATTAATATATAAAACTTAATTGATTGTCACAAAAATATATTTTTTTACTTAGTTATGACAATAGCTATTTTTGAAAATTGAATTTAACAATGTTTTAGATATTCAAATTGACCTTTTACTCTCAAATAAACTAAAAATGATTTTATTTTAAATTTAAACAACTAAATTAATTGCAACAAACTAGTAGTCCATTTTATATATTAAGTTTGTCTTAATAGTTTTTATATATAGTTATTTTAGAGACTAAAAATGACAAAACATGATAAATGGATTTATCAATTAAGTGGTAGATTTTTTATTTTTCTATTTTTTATTAATCTTTGACAAATAAATTTATTTGAAGTATATATATATATATATATATATATATATATATATATATATATATATATATATATATATATATATATATATATATATATATATATATATATATATATATTATTGTGCTAATTTGGTACAAAAAATTAAAAATATACTTGCTAATTTACTAAAATTTATTGTTTTCATAAAATTGATATGTTTCCCTCTTGAATAGAAACTTACAAAATAAAATTAAATGAGACACGTGATGAACTACTACTTTCACCTTGACATGTCTAATACAGCCAAATCCAGTTTCACAACATGTGGATGCAATGCAATGGACATGATTTCCTGCAAAAGAAACAAAGAATCAGACTCGTCGAAGGTGGATCTGGAACTTGCATAACCTGTCTTGTGAGTTGTGACTCTGAAGGTGGATCTGGAACTTGCATAACCTGTCTTGTGAGTTGTGACTCTGAAGGTAGAGATAGTAACCTCTGTTATGTATATAGTTAGTCATGTACCTAGGTATTGAGTGCAATTAGATTCATATACATAAGTAGCCATGTACCTAGGTATTATAACATGCACTTAAGTAGTAGTAATATCATTAATTTTCTTGTAAATGGAAATTTTATTTATCATAAAGAGTATATAGATAGAGAAAATGATGAATGCAAACAGCTCAAGCAGTTCTCATTTTCCTCAATCAAAATCTCCTAAATTGTTCTCCTCCACTTGGTATCAAAGTGGGTTTGATCCCACTCCAACTTTTCTTATTGCGCAGTATTGTCACAATTAGTTTTGGTTGTCTCTGACAATATGAGAGCAGTTTGTACTCATTTAGTTTTTCCAAACAAATGATTTGGGAAGTTACAAATATGTTCTTGGAAGTGAAGTTGCTCATTTAAAGAATGGGATTATCATTTCACAAAGGAATTATGCATTAGACATATTTAATGAAACAAGTATGTGACTGTAGATCAATTGATAGCCCCATGGATCTAAACCAAAAATTGCTAACAAGAGAGAAGAGAGCCTTATTCTGATTTTGAGAGACACAAGAGATTGTTGGAAAACTCATCTAACTCACTATTACAAGGCTATATGTTTCTTTTGCATCTAACTCACTATTACAAGGCTATATGTTTCTTTTGCAGGTAGTCTTTTATAATAGTAAGTTGATAAAAATCAGCTTTCCCAAATGAAACTTGTCTCTATTTGCATTTCCTAATTCAAATCTCACCCTTGACATGCTCTTGAGGAACAGCCACTGTGGCTCCCCTGCTTGCGACAACTGTGACTCATCTTGATGGTCATAGATGGTGATTTCAAAATGGATATGACACCGAAAGAAATGGTGTGAAGAACATAGGATGGAGAGTTTTGTCGGAGCTTTGTGTGGGTCAGAATGGTTAGGGAAAGATATGCATATGATGTAGAGTGATCATAATATGATCATGAAAATGAATTTAAATGAATACTTGAAAAAATTGATTCACAATGGACGGGAACTTCCCAACTCTAGAATTTGTGAATTTTCAACATTGTAATCAAATACTAATTCAAAAGAACTATAAATTGTTGCCAATTTTAAGTCTCAAAGACTTTTCTTTTAAAAAAAAATAAGTCTCTAAAAAATTGATTATCCTAGAAAAAAATGTATGCTATTGGATGCAGTCACAACCCTAGGATTGCATTGCGATTGCAATAGATAGAATTCGATATTTCAAACTTGATATTATATAGATTTAGAAAAAAAAAACAAAGAAATGTGGACCGCCAAAGCAGGCAGTCACACTGCACACAATCTAAATTGAAAATACAAAAAAATTTAGCATACATAATAATAACAAAACACAATTACCATGGTGTGGATGTTAGGTTTTAATGGAACACGAATTGACCACAGACTTTCTACCCAGCTTATTCCAAACGTGCGCCTGGAAAGTTGTCGCAGGGCTGTCGGAAGTATGAGGATGGGCAGCATCTTTTGCTTTAAAGGTAATGTAATAAGTAGCAAGAGGAATTCGACGACGGGTTGCCTTAACAAGTTCATCAAACACATAATTTGAACCCTAAATAAGAGTGAAAGATTAATGAAGTGGATGAATGAATAAACTATTATATATATTGGTAGTTAAGTAAGTAATTTAGAACCTTATTCTTAGCATTAAACTTTTTCAGAGCAAGATTGGAGAGGTAAGTAAGAAGGCGGCGATTTCGTTTTGTTATTGTCATGGGTTGGGCAAAGTTACTGCCACCCTGACGTGCTAAGAGTGGAACAGGAAGAGCATCGAAGGGCTGTGCAGGATGAGATTAAGATATTAAAAATAAAATAAAAAATAAAATGAAATGAAATGAAACACAAAATAAGATATACGTACAGATACGTCACTAGAGAGTTCTGCATACTCATCCTTGGCTTTCTTTATGTCCTCCTCTTTTTTAATAAAAGCTTTATTCATATACACAAATCGCCGACATCCAAAACAAAAAGGAGAAGGGTCATCGTCGTAACGGCTAGCGAAATCATTCACCGTCAGTTTTTCAATTGGTATAAACTCCCAATCCTCTCTCGGGTCCAAATCCGCTTCCGATTCCGATTCCGATTCCGATTCCTGTTCCGGTTCCAATTTCGTATCCGATTGTGGTTCCGGTTCCGATTCCGATTCCGGTTCCGGCTCCGGTTCCGATGCCGTATCCGTATCCGATCCCGATGCAATATATGGTTCCAGTAGCAGTTCCGATAGCTTATCCGGTACCGATTTCAGCTGGTTTTCATCGGAGATTTCAGGGGGTGGTTGGGTGACGGCGAGCGAGAGTGCATCCATTGACATTGGGCAAAGAAGGATCGAATGAATCGCAGTTCATTCAAATGCACATAAACCTAACTAAAGAGACTAGTCCTCTTTTAATAAGCAAAAATATATAACAATATATATATAAACATGAGTAGTGTACCTAAGGGCAAAATGGGAACGAAATTTTTTTACATTTGCCTAGTAGGAGGTCGCATCCCCAGGATGCGACCATGTGAAGAAGTAAAAAAAAAAAAAACATTTCAAGAGGTCGCACCCCCAGGTTGCGACCAACAACTGGGGAAAAAATTAGGGCATTTTGGTATATATTTTTGAAAGTGGGGGTAGTTTGGTATATAAAATTGAAAAAAGGGATATTCAAATGCAAAACCCTAAGAAAATAACTACAGTATTTTATAACCAAGTTTGAAGTTAAACAAAAACTCAATGCAAATTAATAAGTGTGGCACATGTAAGGTGATGATTTCTAATTAAATAGATAAAATTATATAAGTTGACACAATTGATTTTCAAGGTTGTGTCTCAGTGTTTAACCCAATAATAAACAAATTATATGACAAATACAGTTGGGCATCCACTATGTTTCAATTTTTAAAAAATGTAAAGTATTCTTATAATTTTAAATATATTAAAATTACTTAAACAAACATAAATATATTTTTATTAATTATTTTTATTTTTAAATGTACCTTTATTTAATTAGTTTAGGTTTAAATATAATTTTTGGTAATTAATTTAGTTTATAATAACTATTTACTCGTTTTTATATGTAGCAACAGTTGAGAAATATATAGTATTTCAACTACTCAATATTTAGATCCATATTTGATAAAGTTATATTTCAAATAAAATGTCAAAACTATAACACTTAGTTTTTTATTTGTTATATAATATATATATATATATATATAACAAGGGGTATATAATATATAATATATTATTTTATCAATATATAATGATAGATTGGCGGTAGTATGTATTCCATTATTCATTGAGGGCACATATGTATGGAATTAATCCTTGATTAGATAGTAATAAATTTTTTGGGTCAAAATCAGATAATAATAGATAGATGGGTGTTCTTATGGGACAGACCTATGTTGATTTTAGCGTGAGCACTTGAACATTTTAATTTTGTTTTTTATAATTAAAATATATTAAAAGGAATAAAAAGGAATGTATACACCAATGGTAACAATATTACATAAATATTTAAGTTTTTTTAGCATTTTAGACGTTACAGCAGATCTAAGCACTTATCATGATTTTTAGGAAAATTTATTTGTTGGTTTGTACATTTTATTAGATGTTAACTTAGTCGGGATGTTTTGGTTATTTCATAATGTCTTTGCACTCTAAATGTGGGAGTTAATTTTTTTCTTTTGTATAATAAGAATTAAACAAATATACAGAATAATTTTGAAAAATTATCATGTGATACAATCCATAATCACATAGACCAACTGACAATTGAAGACATGTCTAACTTTCTTTTAACGTTTAGCCGAAAAAATACTACTAGGATGTTGGTTGAAAATCAATGACATGAGTATTATGTAATTTTGATTTTCTACTATTATTATTTAATATTAATTTTATATTTTACATCTCTATTTTCTATGAATATAGAAAGATCTCACTCGGTATGATTGGAGAGACACCAACCACCTAACTCCAATTAGAAGTCAACTCCGAGGAAGTAAGTTGTTTTATTGATCGTTAAAAAATAGATAATGTATAAAAGTGATTTACATATTTTTTATTTGGACACAACATCCTACCATTTATTTTACAAATTTAATGGAGGAGTATTGTTGGAAATGATGGAAGCATTGATGATGGCTTTTAATATGGTTGTGAATTGAAAAATGAGAAGTCCCACATAGGAGGGAACACACTCATTTAAAGCCTTTATAAGGTGTTACTTTCACACTTGGGTTGGGCCCCAAGGGGTACCCCAATTTTGTGAAGGAGGGAGAACGCAAGCAAATGGACCACCACACGCGCGCGCGCCGCCGCCGCCCGCCCGTCCGGCCGGCTCGGCTCGGCTCGGCTCGGCTCAAAGCCTGGGATATTGATAGTTATCACACTTTTGTTATTGTTGAGTTCATTGCCTGATAATTGAGATGTTCTTGTTGTGACGTTGACCGATTCAGCTTCAAGTGGAAAGTTGAAAATGTCATCAGTTAAAGAGAGCATGTTGAATGAAGAAGCTAGAAGTAGGAACGTGGTTTGATTGGTTCTTCCTCAAATTTAGAAGCACTACATACACCACGGAGGAGAAGTCAATCTAGAAACTTTCATAGATGCGACAACTCTAAAAGTCGTAGCAAGTAGAGAACTAGAAAATAAGTGATATCTTATCATTGTGGCAAAACAGATCAGTTAAAAAGAAATTGCACGTTCATTAAGAAAGATCAATCAAGGGAAAGAAATGAAGACAAAGAGAATAAAAATGATAAAAATACTATAACAGTTGCATCTATTAATAATGTCTACATTATTTGTGATAATAATTCCATAAATGTTGCATGTCAGGATTCAACTTGGATTATTGATTTGGGTGCCTCATATCATGTTACTCCTAGGCGTAATTTCTTTTGATCTTACAGTGCTGCTGATTTTGGCATGGTAAAAATGTGAGATAAGGAGTATGTAAAATTATCAGTATGAGAGATGTTTGGGTTGAAAGTGGGATTGCAAGCTTCAATTGAAGAATGTTAGACATGTTCATGATATTCGTCTCAATTTTATTTCGGTCAAAGCCTGGGATATTGATAGTTATCACACTTCCTTTAATGGTGGTGGTATACGTAAAATCACCAAAGGGTCCCTAGTGGTTGCAAGGGAACAAAGTTCCACTTCTCTCTATAGGATGTCTACCAAGCTATGCAAGGAAGAAGTGAATGCAAGTGAAGATGCATCTTCTGATTTATGGCATGTTCCCCTTGGTCACTTGAGTGAGAAATGACTCAATATAGTTTTGTTGGAAAAAGCATAGAGTTTCTTTTTATAATACTAGTCATCATAGGAGGCAAAATATTCTTGATTTAGTTCTTATTGGTATTTGTATGATGGATAGTAAATCTCTTGGTGGTCATTCGTATTTTGTTACTTTTATTGACGATCACTCTAGAAAAGTGTGGAAATTTCCTTTAAAATCTAAAGATCAAGTACTTGGAGTCTTCGAGCACTTTCATGCAAGTGTTGAAAGAGAAAAGGGAAGGAAATTGAAATGTGTTTGATCAGATAACGGTGGTGAATATAGAGGTCCGTTTGAAGAGTATTGTAGATAACATGGAATCAGGCTTAAGAAAACAGTTCCAAAGACACCTCATCATAATGGTGTTGTAGAGAGAATGAATCGAACAATTAATAACAAAATCATATTTATGCTCTCTCATGCAAAATTATCGAAATCCTTTTGGGGTGAAGCAATGAAAACTGTAGTGGATTTAATTAATATTTCTCCTTTTATCCTACTTGATGGTGATATTTCAAATAGTGTGTAGATAGGGAAAAATGTCTCTTACCGTTATTTGCAAGTTTTTGGCTACATATGTTTTGTTCATGTTCCAAGAGATGAGATGTCCAAGCTTGATAGTAAATCCAAATAGTGTATATTCGTAGGTTATGGTGATGAAGAATTTGGTTATAGATTGTGTGATCCGGTTGACAATAAAATCATCATAAGCTGAGATGTGATATTTCTTGAAGACTAGAATATTGAAGATTTTGATAAAGCTGAGAAACCAAAATCAAATTCCAGAAGTTACATTGATATTGCGCCTAAACCTTCTCCAGAAAACTTGTTTGATGAGGGGAGATATATAGGTAGATGATGAGAATGTAACTGATGATCATGTACCTCACCATGATAAATAGGTTTCAGTTGAGACACCAATCGAGTTTGAGTTGAGAAGATCTACTAGAGAACGTCAACCTTCTCAAAGATATCATCCACATGAGTATGTGATGATCACTAATAGAGGATAATCAAAGTACTATTAAGAAGCTATTATAAATGTTGATAAAGAAAAGTGGTTGAAGGCAATGCAAGAAGAGATAAATTCCTTTCATGAGAATAGTTCTCAATCAAGATACAAAACAATATTGGTTGTGAAAGATTTTAATCAGAGAAAAGATATTTACTTTGATGAAAAAAATTGCACCTGTAGTGAAGATGTCTTCTATCCGAGTTGTGCTTGGGTTAGTAGCTAGTTTAAACCTAGAAGTTGAACAACTTAATGTGAAAACTGCATTCCTTCATGGCGATTTGGAGGAAGAGATATATATGGAGCAACCAGAGGGTTTCGAAGACAAAGGTAAAGAGAAACTTGTGTGTAAATTGAAGAAAAACTTGTATAGGCTCAAGCAGGTACCTCGACAATGGTACAAGAAATTTGATTCTTTCATGGAGAATCATGGGCTCGTTAAAACTACTTATAACCATTATGTGTTTGTCAAAAAATTTTGTGATGGGGATTATATTATTCTCTTGTTATATATGGATGACATGTTGATTGTTGGTCATGACACTAAGATGATTCAATCTCTAAATAAAGATTCGAACAAGTCTTTTGCAACGAAAGACTTGGGTCTTGCAAAGAAAAGTATGGGCATGAGAATTACTCGTGATAGTAAGAATAATAAATTGTGGTTGTCTCAACACAATTACATTCAGAAAGTGTTAGAGAGGTTCAACACGAGCAATTATAAACATGTTAGTATTCTATTTGCTACTCATTTTATATTGAATTATGATCAATGTCCTAGAAATGAGAAAGACAAAGAAGAGATGAAGAATGTTCCTTATGCATCCACAATTGGTAGTTTGATGTATGCTATGGTACGCACAAGACTAGATATTGCTCATGCAGTTGGAGTTGTTAGTTGGTTTCTCTCTAATCCTGGTAAAGATCATTGGCAAGCAGTGAAATGGATTTTTAAATACCTTAGAGGCACTTCCAAAGTGTGTTTATGTTATGGAGGTGGTGAACTTGTGTTGGATGGCTACACAGATTCAGATATGACAGGTGATCTTGATTCTAGAAAATCTACTTCATGTTATATTATGATGTTTGCAATGGGAGTTGTGTCTTAGTAATCAATATTCCATTTTCTCGTGTTTGCACCTTCAATTAGGACGAAGACCTTGCCTGTGTCGAAGATGATATGTTGTAGAAAGAAAATTGACATGGTTGAATTGTACCTTCCCACTTGAATCGTGGGAGAGAGATTTGTTGGGTGAGATCACTCCCCTAGTGGAACCTATCAATTTTTATTATTATTATTAAAATAAAATTTAAAAAAAAAAAAACAAAGTGTTTTATTGGACTTGACCCATATGAAGGAAAAATAAAAGGATTTGAAATCCCTATTTTTGTAAATAAAGAAGGCAGCCGTAACAAGCCAGTAAAGGGAGAAGAGAAAGAAAAAGTTTGGTTCTGGTTGTGGTAACATGTGCATAGCAAACTTGCTCCCTTTGAGCTACAAATTTAGTATATTATTCGTACCACTGAAGAGTTACTTTGGCATACCCACTTTAGTAGAAAGTTATAAGATTGTTATTGTTGATTGATATTCTATTGTTAATAGGAAGACTCTTTGTACTCATTAATTATTATAGGGGAAGTTTTTATTGAACTAAGTTCGTGGTTTTTATTCTCTCAAGTTGAGAGAAATTTCCCACGTTAAAAATTATGTTTGTTTCATATTTAATTTTCTATCAATTACTTTTGCTATGTGGACTTGTATTTTTTATTTGACCATTTATCTACAAAAATGAGGAAAAAATATTATGTATTATTAAAATAATTATATATGGTTTTTCCCAACAAAATGCACTAATATTATATCCACTTGGAATGCTACACATGCTACTAATATGCAATCTCATATCCTTTACCGAAAACAAATGAACGATTTTGATCGATGCACCTCAATCTATGTGGAAAATATACTAAGAATTAGATCAAGTATTATAAAGTGATAAGTGAAAAATATACTAAGAATTAAATCATTATCTATACAAATAAGTTTTATTTGAAGTTTCTTATCTTTATCTTGGAACTCTCTTATGAAATTTTGTGTAATATGTCAGATGTGTGTGTTGACGGAGGATCATGTCAACCATTATTCTAAAAATGATGGAGGAGCAAATCAACCATTATTTTATAATACTTTTTAAAATGCAGACTATGTCGGTTAATTCATCATACTAAAAAACATTGTCCACATATTACAAGCAACTCTAGTCAATCTATGTATTTAAAAATTACTTGAAAGAAGTCGCCTTTTTAAACGACCTTCTTAAAAAAATTGTCATTTGCAAAGGCGACTTATAGAAGAAAAAATTTTTATATTTTGATATATAGTTTTAAAAAGAGAATAATTTGATAAATATTTTTAGAATACAGGGTATTAAAAAAAAAAAAAACAAACCCTGTTCTTTTGTGGTCCATGCTATAACCCACCTTTAATTCAAAAACAAATGTTCACTATTCAAAATATTAGAAACCCATGTCCCTTGTCAATTTGAAGTAGTAGAACAAATTCAGACAGATGTAAGAGTAAAAGAATTAAGACTTGGAAGTTAAATAATAATATATATTAATATCAAATGTTAAGAACGCTCGTCCGATTGTAAAGATAATTAACAAACATAAGATGGCTTGAAATTACAAAAGAAAATTATGAAGCCAAAATATCCCAAGATGTTCTAGCACAATAAACCCCCGTACAAAAACACCAACAAATTAAAATACACCCAGAAGTCTGTCCACGCTCTCACCTCGACATGTTAGTCTAACACAACCAAAACCAGCTTCACAACATGTAGATGCAATGCAATCAATGGACATGATTTCCTGCAAAAAGTATAAAGAATCAGTATGGTAAACTATGAGAATGACCTCATTGCAAGTTGTGACTTGTAGAAGGTAGATCTAAATCTTGCATTTGATTACTAGCATTTGTTACATTGCATAACCTGTGTTGTGAGTTGTCACTCATTGAAGGTAGAGCTAATAACATGTGTTGTGTATGGATGTAACATACATTTACATCTATATGTACTCAAACACTCACTCTCCTCAAAGCTTTGTCGTTTAGATTTTGTATAAAATTAAGTATCGATAAGAAAATGCAATGGTTTTGTTAGATGGCACAAAGAGTTGTGACATAGCAAATGTGAAATTTGTGGATATTACTATTGGAGCTGGGGTTGAGGGAAGAGGTAAGTAAGAGATAGGGGGAGGGAAGAGAGAGTAATACGGTGTGGCAAACTAAATTTATTTATTTATTAGCGATGTGAGTTGTGTGGGGTTCAACCGTGGTTCACCATTCAACCAGTTGAAACAAGACACAAAAAGTATATGGCTAGCTATTTTGAGTACATCCATTTGCAACTAACCCCAAATGATCTATTAGGTAAAAACCAAATACTACAAGTTCAATTATGTGTATATTGCAACTGATATTTTTGCATTTCTTACTCTCGTAACGAAGATCTTGATTTACCCATTGCTCTAAGGAAAAGTACACAGTCAACACAAAATTCTTATCATGTTTTAACTTTTTAAGTTATCATTGTTTCCCTCCTCATGGTTATTTGTGAGGCACTTGATCATCCAGGATGGCAACAAGCCATGATTGATGAGGTGTAAGCTTTGGAGCATGACGGTACTTGGGACCTAGTTCCACTTCTCCTAGCAAAAAATTTGTAGATTGTCGATATGTATTTACTATCACAGTTGGGCACGATAGTCAGAGTATTGTCTCAATGCTCGACTAGTGGCCAAAGGTTTATACCCAAATTAATGACCTTGATTATGGTGATACTTTCTCCCCTTTGGCAAAAATGAATTATGTCTGATTATCTATTTCCAAAGTTGCCATTTGACATTAGCCTGTGCATTTCATCATGGGGAAATAGAAGAGGAGATTTATATGGAGCAACTGCCTAGCTTTATTGCTCAAGGGGAGATTGGTCTAGTTTGCAAACTAGGGAGATCTCTCTATAGGCTGAAGCAGTCCTCAAGAGCAAGGTTTCGAAGGTTCAATTCTTCTGTTAAAAGATGACAATCATCATAGTAAATGACCATGGAAAAGTTTCCCAACTAAAGAAGCACTCATTTTGCTTTTTCCAAACAAAGGATTTGGAGAGTTACAAATATGTTCTTGGGAGTGAAGTTGCTCATTCAAAGAATAGGATTATCATTTCACAAAGGAAGTATGCACTAGACATACTTACAGAAACGGGTATGAGGTTGTATACCAGTTGATAGCCCCATTGATCTAAACCAAAAATTGCTAACTAGTCAAAAGAAGGGAGCCTTATTCTAATCCTGAGAGATATCAGAGATTGGTTGGAAAACTCATCTAACTCACTATCACAAGGCCAGATGTTTCTTTTGCAAGTAGTCTCTTTATGATAGTAAGTTGATAAAAATCAGCTTTCCCAACTGCCACTATTGTCTATTTGCAATTCCTAATTCAAATCTCACCCTTGACACGCTCTTGAGGAAAATCACCACATTTGGCTCCCTTGCGTGCGACAAATTGTGACTCATCTTGATGGTCATAGATGGTGATTTCAAAATGGATATGACATTAGAAGAATGGTGTGAAGAATATAGGAT
This sequence comes from Cicer pinnatifidum, assembly GCA_037974775.1. Taxonomy (NCBI): domain Eukaryota; kingdom Viridiplantae; phylum Streptophyta; class Magnoliopsida; order Fabales; family Fabaceae; genus Cicer; species Cicer pinnatifidum. The sequence goes on along the minus strand of JBBPBR010000004.1, from coordinate 63,280,287 downwards.
GGAGAGTTGTTGTCGGAGCTTTGTGTTCCACTAAACAATTAAAGATATGTGGGTGAAAGATGGTTAGGGAAAGATATGCATATGATGCAGAGTGACCATAATATGATCATGGAAATGAATTAATACGAATGGTTGAAAAAATTGGTTCACAATGGACCACATGGGGCAGTTCCCTACTCTATAATTTGTAAATTTTCAATATCGTAATCAAATACTAGTTCAAAAGAACTATATATTTTTACCAACTTAAAGTCCTTAAACTTTTCTTTTCAAAAAAATAAATAAATAAATCTCTAAGAAAACTGATTATCCTAGAATAGAATGTATGCGGTTAGGTGAAGTCACAACCCTAAAACTGCATGCACACAAACACATTTGAACTGTCTAATCAAGTTCGAATAGTCGATATTTCAAACTTGGTATTATATAGATATAGAAAAAAAAAACAAAGAAATGCGGACCACCAAAGCATGCAGTCACAGTGCACACAATCTAAATTGAATATACTAAAAATTTAAGCATACATAATAATAATGCAACATTATTACCATGGTGCGGGTGTTAGGTTTTAATGGAACAGGACTTGACCATATACGGACCCTTTCTAGCCACCATGTTCCAGACTTGGGCCTGGAAAGTAGTTGCAGGGCTGTCGGAAGGTTGAGGATGGGCAGCATCTTTTGCTTTAAAGGTAATGTAATAAGTAGGGGGAAATGCACTATAGGCTGACTTGACAAGTTCAGCAAAGACGAAATTTGAACCCTAAATAAGAGAGAGAAAGATTAATGAAGTTGATGAATGAATAAACTATTATGTATATTGATAGTTAAGTAAGTAGTTTAGAACCTTATTCTTAGCATTAAACTTTTCTAGAGCAAGATTGGAGAGGTCAGTAAGAAGAAGGCGACATTCTTCTGTTATTGTAACGGGAAAGGGAAAGTTACAGCCACAACGATCAGCAATTGCTAAGGGTGGAATCGGAATAGCATCGAAGGGCTGTGCAGAATGAGAGTAAGATATTAATAATCATACAAACAATTAAATGAAACACAAAATTAGATAGAAATAGAAAGATACGTACAGATAGGTCACGAGAGAGCTCTTCATACTCAGCGAAGGCTTTCTCTATGGCCTCCTCTCTTTTAATATAAGCTTTATTCTTATACACAAATTGCGTACATGTAAACCAAAATTGAGTAGGGTCATCGTCATAACGGCTAGCCAAATCATTCACCGTCAGCTTTTCAATTGGTATTAACTGCCAATCCAATCTCGGGTCCAATTCCGGTTCCGATTCAGATTCCGTTTCCTGTTCCGGTACCAGTTCCGACTCCGATTCCGATTCGGATTCGTATTCGGATTCAAATTCATAATCGGATTCCGTATCCGATGCAATATATGGTTCCAGAACCAGTTCCGATGGCCTATCCAGTACCGATTTCAGGCGCTTGTCATCGCAGATTTCCGGGGGTGATTGGGTGACGCCGAGCAAGAGTATGGGCCTGGTCTTGTTTTTTATCCGCCCAATAACATCACATATTATCTCTTTTTGCATCTTTAATTGTTTTTATCTATTTATCACATTTTCCTTTCTTCTTCAATGTGGGTGATTTATTTGTAAAAGTTACATTTTTATCTTATGTAATTATAATATTTGGGTATAACTCTTTTATCTTTTAAAAGACTTACAAGTTATTATTTTTATTTTTATTTTTTTATTAAGAAATATTGAAATTACATGTAATATATGATTATTTTAATAAAAAGAGGATTTTATCTTACCGTACTTAAATCTATCAGTTCCTCAATTAATGTGAAAATACAATTTAATTCTTCAATTTTTTTAACATGTTATTTTTTTCACAATTTTTTTCAGAATATTCGAAAGTTTTGAAATGAAAATTTTCAAATTTTTCAAATTTTCGAAAATTTAAAACAATTGAAAATTTTTGAAATAGAAAATTCCAAAATTTTTAAAACTTTCAAACAGTTCAAAACTTTCGAAATATGAAAATTTCGAAACTTTTCAGAATTATAAACTTTCAAAACTTTCTAGATTTGGAAACTTTCAAAAAATTTCAAATTTTTGAAATGTAATCCTTACTTCAAAAAATTTCATATTAGGAAACTTTTGAAAATTTCAAGATTTGGAAACTTTCGAAACCTTTTAAAATTTTGAAAAGTAATCTTTATTTTAAAAATTTGAAACTTATAAAAGTTTCAAAAATTAGAAACTACCAAAATTATTAACTTTAAAACTTATTATAAATGACGAAAAAGATAAAATTGTATTTTTATATATTTTGAAGGAGTGACAAGTTACAAAGCTAGATTGTTGACACCTCTCTTTTCTTGGAATTAGATATGAGAATAGGCTAGGTTTGTCTCGCGTGAGATTCGAGCCCGGTACCTAGGGGATAAGTACCGCCTCATCACAATCCCACTACCAATTGAGCTAGGTATCGGGCTCGAATCCCACGAAGGGCAAAAACTTGTCAGCATAGTCAATAAAAAATCTATTATTTAAAATCAAAAGTTATTTTTTTGGGTTTAGATGATGTTTGTTTCAAATTTTTTTAAAAATTTGTTTTGTAGGAAAAATTATTTTTTGTTTAATATATATAGAGATAAATAAATCGTAGGTCAGACTTAGGCCTTTCAAAGTCTGGCCTATTCCCACCCCTACCTACTTATGATTTGATATGGTGTGGTCTGACCTATTTAATAAAAATGATAGGCCTATGCTATTTTTAAAGTCTATTTATTTAAATAGGTTAAGTTCGGACTTATAAAAAAACCTATTAAGTCTGATAGGTCGACATATATATTTTATTATTTATTAATTTTATTTTTTATTTATAATGCTATTTCATATTTTTAAAGTCAATCAATTAGGCAATTATTGAGTAGTCATCCATTTTCAGTAGTGATCTCATATTCGGTAATCGTTTCATATTCGATAGTTGCTCAATTAGACAATCATTCAGTAGTCGTTCCATATTTGTTTGAGAGATAATAACAGGTGCATTTGTTTCAGAAGAAAAAAATATATTCTTTGAAACCAAAAATCATTTTAGGATTTAAATGGTGTTTGTTTCAGATTTTTTTAAAATCATTTTGTTAGAAAAATCATTTTTTGTTTAATACATATAGATATGTAAAATATTACATTTAAATATTTTGATATTAATAAGGTTTTTAAATAGGCATTCAGACCAGACAAGACTTTTAAAAAGGTCAGACCGAAAAAAAAAACCTATGATAGGCCATAGGTCAAGCTTAAACCTAAAAAATTAATCGTATGTCAGACTCATTCTTTCAAAGTCTGATTTGGTCTGTCCTATTCTCATCCCTGCTTGGAATGAAAGCATGCCCTGGGGAAAATTTGGTTAATGGCTTGAACAACATTGATTAATGTAGTCCACAAAATGGTAAATGTAGTCTCCAATGAGGTTAATGATGTAAAACTTAAAATCTTGTCATTTTTATCACAAGTAAAAAAGACGGAGAATGATTTGAATAAACATGGTTAACGTAGTTCAGAAAATGATTAATGACTTAAAACTGAGGAATATGGTTAATGTAGTCCAAAAAATCAATTAATCAGGTCTTTTTATTTGTGATAAAAATGGACAAGTTCTTTAATTAATTTTAAGTCATTAATCACTTTTGTATTAAAATTAGAGTTATTAATTTGTAAAAAGTATATTTGTCGAAATCAATTAAACATCTCAAGAACTTAACAATCCTAAAACTTTATTGGAGTTTAACAGACAAACAGAATACTCATAATTTTATAAATTCATGTGTAGTAAATATACTCTCAAAGTTATATTGGTCACAAAGTTAACTCATTAATCACCTTGTATACTTCATTAACCAGAAATTTGTACATTAGTAACCACTTTGATAAAAATATGTAATACCTTAATGTTAACATCATTTTATTTATGAAGAATGGTATAAATTAACATCATATCAGTATAACATTTGTTCTGGCATTACTATGCACAAAAATATACCTTTAACCCTTAAAACAAAGAAAATTGACAATCATTTTCTAAAGATCGTTGTCAATTTCCACTACATTGCAAGGATAAAATTAGAAATTTATAAAATGAGGGCGAAAACTATAAACCTTAAGTACAGTTAAATGTATGAAAAGTTGAAACCATAAACAACAAAAATAGAGAAATATGACGCACCACTGTCATTATTATTTCTTTAAAGATGTGATTTTCATCCTTTTATTATCCCTCTTTCTCTTAAATCATTATGTTTCTTAATTCATTATCTTCCTCTCTATTTCAAGGTTTAACAAAAATACAAATGAAAACATTGAAGAAGAAGAAGAAGAAAAATTATTCAGATTCAATTTACTTTTGCAGTGAATGAGAAGAAAGGAAAAGTGAAAGAAAAGGGGGAGAAAGAGAGAGTAATGTGCAAACATAGTTTTTAGGTGTGCAGAAACATTTTTGTGTTCCAAAAATATATTCCAATATCAATTCTGTATAAATAATAATTCTCTAAATCCCAAATATCAAGTAAAATAAATCCAAGTAGCAAAAGAATGTTTCATAGTTCAAACAATAAATTCACCCAAATAAATTAATGTCACAAATTCAATCAAATCTGAAAATATCACATATCAATATATTCTAAATTATTGAAGTTAATACAAAAGCAATAACTGCATACAAAATCTATAACTAATCTGAGATGTACAATTTGCATGCTAAATCTCAATATTTAAATCTTAAATGAGAATTAAGCAAAAGAAAATGCGTTGAAGTTAGTGTTATATCTAACACAGTCTGATTTTTTATAGTAATTGTTTTCAATCATTTACTCTTTGCTTGATTATTGGTTAATCTCTTGTGAAGAATTGGTTTGGCATCACAAGAACTTAAAATTGCAAACGTATCGAGATAAGTGAGGCATATACATATTCAAGTCTCCAACCCTTCAATCTTGGCCCTGACTATTTTGACATTGGTTATTAAAAATTAATTCTTAAAACCAAATAATTGTAATTGTTTGAATTCGATGCTCACTAATTTTGCTTAGAAGTTCTAACTTCATATAGTACGGTATGCTACACATTGTTTTGAAGATATTTCTCATATTATGTCATGATTTACATAGACTAGGTATGATTGATTCTAAATATGCAATGGATTCAGTTCATGGAAAACTGATGATAGATACAAGATTTTACATGTTATCTCTAATCAAATTATTATCCTCTAATGAAGTAATTTGACTTAAGTAAATAAAACATATAACTTATAAGTGACATGTGATTTGTGCAAATAATTGAAGATAAGAGATAAAAAGATCACATACAAAAAGTATATTGGTTTGCCCAACTCGGCTTAGTTCAATCCTCGTAACCGTGATATTTTCACTATATGTTTCAGAACTAGAATGTTCTCCTTCATACATTTTCTCTTGATCACAACTTGATCGATCATAATCTTCACCTTTCAAACTAGAAATGATTTTTACAATCATCTTTCAACCTTGATTTTTTTTTACAAACACACTCAATCTAACATAAAAGATAGACTTCAATTACAAATAATATGTATGATAAAAATTATTTGGGATCTAATGATTCTCAATTGTCTGAGATAAATAATGATAAACTCAGTAAATAATGATTCACATATATAATGAAGAAAACTGGAGTTTGTTTGAAGAGTTTTTAACTTGTTCTTACCTGAACAAGTGTTGGTAGATTTGCAAATTGAACTATTGTTTTCATCTATCAATTGATCTTCAATTTAAAGATGATTAGAGGCTTTGAATATTCAATTTAAACTTAATATATTCGTTAAACACATCAGTCAAGTATCAAATTTGTTTAAAAATAATTAAACAAATGTTTATTTTGTTGTCTAGAACATTCTTGACAAATCCAGAATGTTCTTGTTTTTAGGCATGGTGGATAACATGCATGAGTGAGAGATGGGCCTTCAGTCTAGTCATCAATCTAGAGGTTGTTTTCCTCTTTTGGGCCTTCAGCTCGAGTTATGAGCTTAACCACTAATTTGAGCCGTCTTGATACTTTTTAACTTGTGATTTGGACTATGGAAAATGATATGTCTTGACTTTGTCTTTAAAAGTGAATAACCAAAATGTTCTTCTCATTAATATGAAAATTAATCTGGATATCATTTTGCATATCAATCTCGAGAACATTATGCATGTTTGTTTTTGCAAGTAGACATTCAAATCTTGACTTTTAATTTTTCATTAAATGTTGAAAAGCCTATGTGCAAAATGTCAACTAGTTTACTGTATGTTGTCCTTCCAAAAGAATACTTATTGTCAATTGTTCTTTAATAGAACAACCAGAACAGTCTGGTGAATGTACTTTCATCATTCTTTAAACAAATGACTTAATGAATGACTCAATTTTGAAATAATTTCTTCTTCAAAGTTGATTTTTATTATTTTTCAAAATTGATATGAATATTTATGAGTGCAATGAACTTGTTTATCATGAGAATATTTTTTCCTAACAATTGAAAATAATGTCTTCTATACGAGAGAGTAAATATTTTCTTAAAACATTAATTCATACAATTTCTCTTGGTGTTACACATGTTGTGTCTTCTATATGAATCTATTAAACATTTTTTCATGAAGATGTTATTTTGAAGATGCAATAATCATTCTCTTAAATGATTGATATATGATGTATTTCTTTTGAGATTCTTTTATTATTTAGTAAATATTTATGAACTTGTTGATGTGAATGGTTTCTTGTTTGTCCACTTATGCAATTCATGTTCCTTAAATGAAACTCAAGTGCAATCGTTAGTATATCACAATTCATAAAACTTAATCATTTATTTAATAAAATTTATTGTAATTAAAATATATATCAATTTTTTTTTACCCAACAGTACTAATTAACATAAAACTTTTAAAATAAAGAGGATCAAAATGAAACCTAAAATAAATGTAAAATATTAAATATAGAATTAAGATATTTCATATATATATATATTAAGATATGAAATAAATCATAGGACACAAATTTTAACACAGATCGTGAGCTACTATAAATTGTCAACATTTTTTTTATGTTGTGATAATAACTTAAATTATATTAGTTTGACAAAAATAAAGTGTATCTCGTATTAAATTGAAATTAATCAAATTACTATTTTATTCATAAACACGAGAAATATTATGAATTATTATTTCTGAAAAATACTATCGACCGTCATTAGAATTTATAATGATTTTGAAGTATTGATTTATGATGAACTACTTATTATGGTGGTCAAACATAGAACTCGCCTATATTTAAATATTATAGGTGAGTCCATTTATTCATGTGGGTATGTTTCCCCTCACTTAGAAACTTTTTCATCCAAGTACACATGTGTCATTGGCACCACATGAACAAGACATGTCGCTTGAACATCAATGTCGAAAAGACTTTTGATATAAAGTGTCTATCATATCAAACCATCAGTTCTAATGTCAATGGTTGGTAACCAAGGAGTCTTACGAATGATCTTATTTGTCTAATACCTTAAACCATTAAATACACTGATCATGTCAATTATAAGATGTTTAACATCTATTTTTTTACATTGAATATACGTGTTTCATATAGATAGTTCAGTTGACGAACTAAAAGATAACATATAAATTATAAAAAAGAAATATCATATTTAAATATGAAAAAATCAATCTAACTATTAATTTATTAACACTTACAGATAAAAGAAAATATAAAACACTTTAATACACTAAAGTATGATCCCCATGCACTAAAGAATTAACTTTGACAATTTTAAAAAAATAATAATTAAAATTTTGGGCCATACCACAACCTCCGATCTACTTGGTTCAAAGAATACGCTCACATGTCACACTTTGCTTCGACCAACGTTGCTAACGGTTCTTTTGGTGGTTATAGTAGACTTAGAGCATTCAGAATGCGGTGCCACTTTACCGAATAGACAATTATATTGCGGAGAAAAAAATGGTGTTTACAGTAGAAGGTGGCTATGGAAGCACCTCTCTCTTTTAACTTTTTGTGGATTCTATTCTATAATTTGTATTAAAATAAATAAATGTCGTTGAAATGTAATAATAGAATTATTGACATATTGATTTAATAAATTTTTTGAGGTGTTGAATTAGAATAAATTGTATTTATTAAGAACTATAATTAAAATGTTATTAAATAAGTGATTTGTACAAGCGATACTTATTTAAGAACTCAAATTGAAGAATTCCATTATAAATGTTTTTAATAGAATTGAGAGTGTGATTACACATTTAAAGTGGCATAGGTTTTAGTTTCCGAGTGATTGCATTTCTTTCTTGAAAATGAATAAAAATTGCCATCAATTTTCAGACACATCTTTTTGTTATCTTATCTCTGCTTTCTTTTTTTTTTAATAAGAGTTTATAATGTAATTAATAAAATTAATATATTTAATTTATATCATAAATCAATTACATATTTTTTTGATCAAATTATAATTTAATTATTTTTTATAAAAAAATTAGAGGAAGTATTGTTCTTGTATATAACGATTTGATTAGATATAAAGTAGGCACCAGTTTCGGCGACAAACAGAAATTAGAAGCACTATATAAACATCTATATATGTTTATTAAAGTCATGGTTCAATTCCTTTAACCATATAAAATTAAGTAAGAATCGTACTATGAAAGTTCGAATATATTATTTTGTACCATATAAAAAAGTGACTTAAAAGTCAGTTTGTTCTAGCTTTTGTTTGGTTTGTGATGTAATAAGGTTGTTTTTAATTTGTTTGGGCAACATGAAAATAAGAAGCAGTTTGTTTTCTTTAAGCTGCATGGTTATTATTAGTGACATCAAGTAAAACAGCACATGGATATTTTTATTCATTTTTGTACAATTTATTCATTTATATTAAAAACACCAATATATGAAAGTATTGGGCCCAGTTGGGTCTACAAAGAATTAATATGCTTTCACATCTTGGTAAAAGTAGGGATTTGATTCTTAATTTGACATCAATTTAATTCAAAAAATATATTTAATTCAGTTAAAAGAAGACATTCTGTCCGCATTTTTTATTGTGATAAAATATATTCATAAATTCGTTGTATTTTTTTAATATATTTTTTTTGAATTTTTTGTTGTAAAAAAAGTAACATTTGTGAAAATTATAAAAGTAAAACATATAATTTTGTAGGTTTTTTAATAAAAAAAAA
>JBBPBR010000004.1:63227848-63238487 GCA_037974775.1 Cicer pinnatifidum | reverse complement strand
AATTATCTTTAATTATTTATTGCATAAAAAAATAATGATATAATAAATAGTTGTGGGTATTATAGGTAAAAATCAAATAATTTTATGAAAAATAACAAAATTTATTAGTTTCCTTAGTATGTGTAAATAGATAAAAAAAATTGTTAGCAATACACTTTTTAACATACATTTTCAACATATTATATTTAATTTGTTAAAATATATAAATCTCACCAGACTATGTGATCCGATATATCTTTCTTACTATTTCTATGTAAGACTATTTTATTTATTTTATAAAGTATAATAATTTTAATAGGTTTATACTTGATATTTTGCTTGTTCTAAAATACTTTTTATTTGATTTTTACTCCATCCTTTTTTAAGGGTCATTTTTTAATAAAAAAAGTTATTCCTTTTTATTTGTCATTTTCAAAGTAATATTAATTAGTGGTTTTACAAAATTATTCCTAATTAATTATTCAAAATAGAGAAAATCGTGAAATGAGATAATAAAAGGTTAGGGACATTGTAGGTAAAAATCAAATAATTTTATGAAAAATAAAAAATAAAAATTATTAGTTTCGTTAGTATGTTAAAATAAACCAAAAATGACAATTAAAAAATAACTGAAGTTGTAATTGATAATTTAAGATTAGAATTGGATAAAGTAATTGAAAATTTTAGGGAATTTAAAATTATAAGAAATTCAAATGCATTAATTACATTAAATCATGTTTTTCATAAATAATGTTAACATAATATTATTTAACACACATTTTCTAAAACGGACTATTTGATTGATTAAATATGCATAGCTTCCACCAAATTGATTAAATATGCATAGCTTCCACCAAATTGATATGGGACCTTAATATTTTGATGGAGACTTCCGTAAATTTTAAATCGATCAAATAGAGTTGGTTAGAAAGTGTACTATATTAAAGAATATATTGTTAGCACCCATTGTCTTTTATTTATAAATTTTGTTGTTTGAACAAATAATTCGATTATATTTTATATATATATATATATATATATATATATATATATATATATATATATATATAAATTTTGTTGTAATGGACTTCTGATCAATGTTAATTTGTTTTAGGGTTCTCATGACGAAAGTCTAATGCACATAAAAAAAAATGTATGTTGTTATTTCGGATGATGTGGCATCAATATGGATAAGTTATCATGTCACTTAACGTGATACATCAGAATCTATAAGATAGTTATTTAATAGGGTAAGTATTTTGAATGACGTTAGATAATTTAGAAAAACAATTTGATGTTTCGTAAATTTTGAAGTACCAAATTGACATAGACTTGCAATTTTAGGATTCAAAATTGCAGTTTACTTTTAACATTTATCATCCATCTATATTTTTAAGAAATCTGTATTTCTTCTTTTTGCCGTAATCCTTCAATTTTTTTTTAAAAATAGTTAAGTAATTTGAAATTCAGTTAGAATAAAAATAACATTTGATAAAAGAAATATTTCAGTCAAGATATGCATTCGAATGTTCCAAACAATTCATCGTTACTTATAATTTATTAATCACTTCGGTCCAATCGATTTTTATTTTGACATCACAATTAATATTTTCAACTGCAACAACAACCCTTATTTGCAAAAAAAAAAAATTAACTAAAACAGCCCTTCGCTTTTATCAAATTGTTGTACTAATTTTAACTTTTCAATCAATGACAATATTGTTAACGTTGATAAAATATTTTCCAAAAATTAGATTTTAGGCTGGCAATTGAATCCTGAATCAAAGATTGTATATTATTTTACGGTAAGACATTAATTGTAAAAGATATTTCCAAAATATAAATTTTGGAATATTACGTTTAATTGTATTTTAAATAAATAATGCAGGTCACCATTTATACATGTGTTCAATTATCCTAATGAATCAAGGAATTTGAGTTCAACACGAATAATAGGAAGATGAAAATGGCATAAATGACTCGAATTATAAGTTGATGGAGACAAATAAAAGATAAAATTTAGAGCAATTAATAATAGATCTTCTTTTAAGTAGAAAAAGTGACCATGACACACTAAAATTTTCTTATTTTATAAAGATAGGTATAGACACAATAATATTTATATTATATATATATAAATATATACTCAATGTTTCGCATAAATGGCATGAATTTCAAAGTAGTGCGATAGTAGCTTAAGCTCCGCCGCTGAACGCAATACACACATTTTTAGAATTGTTACATATAATACTTAACAATTGACATCTCCATTATTATGATTATTACTACCTCTTATCTCAATTATAATAGAAAATTTGGAGAATCTTTTGTCTCATTTATAAGAAAAATTTGTAATTTTTAAGATGTATTATTTAATGTTTGTCTTTTAAATATCAGTGCATATATTTAATGTCTCACATTGTTCTATGAGAAGTATATTTGTGAAAATATTCAAAAAAATGGTAGTAATAAATAAGTTTATTGGTATCAATATTTTTTTATTTTCTTCTTATAAGTAGAATCTAAATTATTATTATTATTATTATTATTATTATTATTATTATTATTATTATTATTATTATTATTATTATTATTATTATTATTGTTTATTCTAGTCTAGTTTTTGCAACATGCCCACAAAATCTAGCAATTACTCATTTTTGTGCACTGAATTTTTCATTTTGCTTTTTCTAAGACTAACTGCAAAATTGTTTCTTAATTTTCTGACACAATAAGTCAACAATGTTGGCATTTCTCCAACCAAATGATAAGTGCCATACATACAAGGCTTTTGTATTAGCTTAGCAAAATGGTCAACCACGAAATTTCTTAATTGTGTTGGGATTGGTGGTCGAATGAGATGGAGTAGAATGATATTTCGTCATCTTGACATTTATAAAAAATGATAGGATGAAATGATAACTAATGTCATCAACTCTATTGCTTACTGTCATTTTTCTTTCCCCTCAACTAAGTATGTGATGAAATGATTCACTGCTTATCGTGTTCAAGTTTGTATCATTGATTACTAGTTTTGCAACTCAATCTGGTGCACCTCTAAACAGCTCAGTTTGGCACAGAGAGTCTCAAAAGCCTGCTGAGTCTTGATGGTTGACTAGTTGCAAATGGCTTAGGTGTGTAAAGTGGGTGTAATTTTTCTTTCTATCTATCTTCCATCATATTTCAAGTTAATATTGATTTAATCACAATTCAAAACCATAAATATGTATCTTTATCCTATCCAACTTGTTCAATTTTAAAACAAGTGTTCAAAAATATAAAATGATACTGAGGTCAAAGTAAAAGGGTCAGAAAACTATAACCAAAAAAATGGATTTAGTAAAAATTTAAATGTTTATAAAAGCCATCGCCACAAAGAGAAGCCAGGCATTAGGCATGGTCATTTAATAATTATTGTTTAATATACAATACATAATGTTTCAACTGTATGTCCTTTCACTATTTTCAAAACTAATACACAAATGAATAAGATACTAAACAAGTATCATAGTGATGTTGTGTTTTCTATTGCCAACTTTACTCTGCTAACAAAATCATCAACTGGCATGGTTCCAAGCTCCCCACTAAACCTAGATCTAACTGTAACAGTTTGTGTTTCAACTTCCTTTGAGCCTACAACAGCCATCAATGGAATTTTCTGCTTTTCTGCGTTTCTTATGAGTTTCGGTAGGCGCTCTCCACAACAAATTTCAGCTCGGATGCCATACTTTTTCAGTTTATTTGTCACATCCTTGCAATACTCAAGCTGTTTGCAAATGCATAAAATGTTTTCCATTAATTCACTGCTCATAGTACAAAACAAATCTGCAAATAGTTTTACCTAGTCAAGCGTTACATTACCTGGGCATCGGTAACTGGCAAAACTCGAGCTTGTATTGGAGAAAGCCATAATGGAAAATCACCAGCATAATGCTCTATAAGAACACCAAAGAATCTTTCCAAGGATCCAAGCACTGCTCTATGGATCATTATAGGTCTCTTTTTTTCAGTGTTTGAGTCTACATATGTGATGTCAAAACGTTGTGGTAAATTAAAATCAACCTGTTTATGTCAAAAAAAAATGAGTTAAGTCAAGCAAATGGTGAAATAGTTCCATGCAAATTGATTCACTCAAAATCAAGTAAACAATATACAAGCAATAAACAGTGCAGCCACAACCCCTGACAACAATAAGAGATTTAAGACAAAGTTTATTAAAGTCAATGACCAACTTTCTTTAATGCTTAAAGTATTAGATGGAGGAAATTGAATAGTTCTATATGGGCTTATCTAATTTCCCCATCATGCAAGATTATTTGGGCTTGACATGAGGATGCAAAGGCCCATTTTACCTTGTCTTGAAATGAGATGGGGAAGCAAGGATTAAGCTATCGATCCTGTTTGGCTGAACAGATAATTTTGATAACTCACTTAGGTTATTTATTTGAGTTAAAAAATAGTAGAAAAAACAAAATATCACCCAAAACAAATTATCTTATATGGGTTCTGCAAACTGTTTTCAATTAATCCAAACAGGACGGTAATACTTCATATGCACTTATTATAAGCACTTTAAAACAAGATCAGAACAGATCTTCTTAAATCAAGAGCTATCAGGTATAGGCGAACTATTGCATTAATATTTCAAAGAATTCTGATATCAGGAATTGCCTGTATGGTAGAACACTGCCACTTCCTACCAAGAGCATCCTCAATCTTGACATCTATCTTTGGTCCATAAAAGGCACCTCCCCCATCATCAATTTGATAGGTCCAACCTTTATCATCCAAAGCATCTTTTAAAGCAGAGGTAGCTTTTTCCCATATATTATCATCTCCAACAGATTTCTCAGGCCGTGTAGATAAATTTATTTCATATTTATCAAAACCAAATTGCGATAATGTTTCTTCCGTTAGATCAAGGACACCCCTGATCTCATCTTTAATTTGATCTTCTAAACAAAATATGTGTGCATCATCCTGTACAAAAGATGAAGTCAAATGATTTATCAGCATGCAGCTTAAAAAAATTAATTAAAAACTAAATGTGGCAACTTCGAGAAGGCTATGCAATATTACACATTAAGGTATCGCAGGCCATAGATTTAAAAATAAAATAAGTAATGGAATCAACAACTGCCGGCTCCAAGACAGTAGTGCTATGCAAGCTTACCAGTCGGGGCAAGCTCATTGTATATTATGTAAGAGTCGTGAAAAACATAGAGAATTAACTTCAAGATAACTGAATCAGCCTTTTCATTAGATATTTGTAGTTCACAAGATAATGAGCTAAATATAACAGCAAACCTGTGTGAAACCTCTAACGCGGAAAAGGCCATGTAAACTTCCAGAGAGTTCATATCTATAAACAGTCCCCAATTCTGCTACCCTGATTGGAAAATCCCGATATGAATGAAGCTTCCTTTTGTATACCAAAATATGATAAGGACAATTCATCGGTCGAAGTTGATAAATCTCATCTTCAATGTTCATCTGATCATACATATTTTCTTTGTAGAAGTCCAAATGACCACTGATCTTCCAAAGATCAGCTTTTGCCACATGTGGTGTATACAATAGATCATAACCGCATTCTATGTGAACTTTTTTCCAAAAATCTTCAATTATGTGCCTAACAATAGCACCCTTTGGGTGCCAGAAAACTAACCCCCCACCAGCATCATCCTGCATAAATTTAATAAAGTCCAATACATTACATTCGTGATTTCCCATGAATCAACAGTTATGTACTCAAAACTAGGAATGATAAAAATAAATGGTAACTCTACTGATTCCCAAATATAATCAAAATATAAAGTACAATCAACTTGCAGAACAATATAGAGAGCGCTTTTAATTGTACCTGTATAGAAAACAAATCAAGATCTTGCCCTAGGCGCCTATGATCCCGACGTTTAGCTTCTTCTTTGAAGTGAAGATAAGCTTTCAACTGCTCTTCATTCTCCCATGCAGTACCATATATCCTTTGCAGCATTGGTTTCCTTTCATCTCCTCTCCAGTAAGCACCAGCAATAGACTCAAGCTCAACTGCATTTCTGTTGATATTTCCAGTAGATTCAACATGGGGTCCAGCACAGAGGTCCCACCATTCTCTGCCTTCAAGGAAAAAAGAAACATAAGGTGAGGTGAAAAAACAGATGAAGCATTTCACACAACAACTTTTTTTTCGATGCAATGTGAGACCTGAAAAAGCACTCTTCCTGAGCACATCTTTGCATCTTCATTGTTATTCTACTTTACACTTCCATCTTCACAGATTCAATATCAGACACACTACATTGTTCATTTTCATTCTGCTGAAGCATGTTAATTGATCGAATTAAAGATGAAAAGGAAGTTTAGTGCTCTAAATACTTGGGCTTAATGACCATAAAGTTGAGAGACAACTTAAAGAATGTGGTAGCAGGAAACATATTCTTGCCATATTAAAACAAGGGTAAGAAGCAAAAGCAGTGGTATGGACAAATAGAGAATCAAAGAATTATGGTACGGCTCAAATCAAATAACTTGTGGGGCTTATGATGAGATCGACTTAAGGAGTGCTTAGGTCTTACGCAAATTTGCCGTAAACAAAACGAGGAAGATTCTCACTTTATCGAAGGTAAACCCCAGTGAGGGCTTAATTCTACAAATCGTATGTGCAATAAGGACCAGTCAGCAGATATTTTTTGATCAAGGTACTTTGTTAGAGCAAAATAGAACATAGCAATAGCAACCTGCGCATTATAACATATGCACCGATTCTTGCGGGAGCATTTTAAAATATAATACGGGTGAGCTGTACGACACCAGAATGACTAATATAGATACACACACAAGCAGGGCCTAACAACCACGAAGTTAGTACTTAGTAGATTGATGCAACAACCCTTATCTCTCTATACCAGAATTACTATTACTATTAGACACGTGCATGGAGCATAACAATTAAGAACTTAGGGCATGCAATCGCCATTTTTTTCTCTCTATAGCCTTCGCCTGCTAGCTTTTAAACCTCAACATGCAGGGAATTAAACTAGTGAAAACTGAAAAGAGACAGAAGGTTACCAATATGATAAATTGTGATGGGTTCTTCCTTAATGCCTTCCAAAATCTCCATCTTATATGGTTCATTCAAAGCCAATATTCTTCTATGAGCTTCGTCTCTTGAAACTTCTTCTCTTACAAGGGGCAAATTTTTGCTAATAATTCGATCCTGCAGACAAGATAAGAAATAAATATCTGTGTGCCCTAAATATGTAGCATAATGCAGAGTTCATGAAGCACACAAATAAGGACATAACTACCAAATATAAAGATTCAACGGAATTGAGATTCTAAAGGAATGACTCTGCTTACCATCTCTTTTTTTATTCTCTTCAAATCTTTATCAGTCAAAGGCTCCATATCAAAGTCATAATAAAACCCATTTTCTATCCAAGGCCCGATTGTGACTTTTGCTTGAGGGAAAATCTTTTGAACGGCCATTGCCATCACATGGGCACACTGCAACCCTGCAACTTATTAGTGACACTAAAGATATAAAAACCATCCAATAACTAGTAGTACACTTGTGTAAAACAACACCCTCTCAAAAAAATTCCCCAGAATTACATTTCAGTAATCTACATCATAGTGAAAGAAAAAAAACAAGAAACTAGCTTCTTTTTTCTATTAATTTTAATACCCAAAATTACTTGTTTCTTTATCAAGAGTATTAAAGTACTAATACATACCACCATGATAATTGTTATATTCTTTTTATTATTAAAAATAGCTTCGCGATCGAAATTCATTTCTAAGAGAAAAACGACTATGCACTGACAATGTAAATAAACTTTATGGTCTCAGTTAATAACCACCATTGATTTAATCATCCCACATCCACTACATTATTGTAACTTCCACCACTGAATAACTATAAAATCTAATGGTAACAATATACACAGGTTGAATTAAATTAATTGAATTAAATATGAAAAAAAATAACAAAAGGGAAACAGTATATAGCAATGCAATGTGGCAGGGTTAGTAAGCTAACAACATCCATAACAAAATTTTCATATTGCCTCAAAGCATATAATATTACATATCATTCTTCATTTCCCAAAGAGAATTCCTAGATGTTTGATCTTACCAAAAGAATAACGTCCAATAAACAAGAACTACAAAAAAAAACATAAGAAACGAGTCAACGAATTGAAGGTGAATTGAAAATAATACCGTGTGGCGGATTCTGAGGAGGCTGCTGGATGATTCATTAGTAGGGAGAATGATCCGATTTTGGGAGTCGGAATCGGAAACCGTAGCGGGTTGAGAGGGACGAGTGGCGACGGCGAGAGTGGAGCATTTTCGGTTGAAGAAGGTTGTAGTGGGAAGAGAGGGAAGGGAACTGTAAGCGAAACGGGTTTGTGGTTTAAAGAAATGAATAAAAGAGGAAGGAATTGAGGAACAAGTGGTGAAGGTAGCCATTGACGCAAGTGTGAATGGTGTTCGTGGAGGAGAATTGGACTTACAACTCCACCACCCTCATCCAATTCTGTATCCACATGATTTATTTGATTTTCTCATTTTTAGAAAGTGTCAAAATATTAAATAAATATTTTAAAAAAAAAAATCAATTTAAATTGTTCAGTTTTATCTCACAAATAAATGTTTTTTTAGATGGTAGCAAAGAGGCTTTTACCATTAGGAAAAATTAGTAAAAACAAAAGGTATTGTTTGTTGAATTGATAAAAAAATAATTTTACTATCTTTTCAAAACAACTATATTTTGTATTTTTTTATTTTTAATAATATGTTAGAGTAACGCTCCTACATGATAAATTTGGAATATTAATATATGATATTCATGTACTCTATATTTGTTTAAAATAATATTTTCATATTCTTTTTAGTTAAAATGAAAAAAATTGTGTAAAGTTGTAAGTTTTCTGATTCAAATTGAGATAGATCTTTTTCTTCCTTTCATTTTCATCTTACTTATTCTTTCTCTTTCTCTCAAGTTCAAAAATTGAACCCATTTTCTCTTTCTATTTATGTATTCATTTTTCATAAGTTTTATATTTTTCCATATAGTAAAGGTACATGTCACACGTGAAAACATAACCAAATATAAATTGAGTTCATGGAACCAAACACGAATAAAGTTTAAGTTCATGTGTACATAATAAAAAGATAATGATATGTGTTAATTGACATAAATAAAAAATATAATTGAAATTTTTAAGTAAATTAAAAGATTATGTGGTGCTTAAGTCATGTATATTAATTATATTTGAGTTAACGTATATAGACTCAATTTCATTCACATAGACTAATATAAATTAAGTTAATGTAATATGTAAAAATTTAAAACCTACAAGAGATACATGATTTGAATTTGTCTATACTTTGAAATTATTTTTTTGTGCATGTAAATTTTAATTCACATCAAATTCTGAAACGCAGAGAAGTAAAATAAAAATAAACACAAACATTGGTTCCTACATATACAATGCAATGTCGACGTAAAATATAAGGATCGGTTTTAAAAACTAAATATGAGGTTAGAAGTATTTTAAGTATTAAATCTCTTAGAGATGTGAATACAGGAATAGGAGGTGTAATTACAAAAAATCTAATTTCTTTTTAATTGATTTATGCATTGCTAGTTTGTATCGTTGCACATTGACTCCACACGGCCACACCCTCATTATACATCGACTTCATACCACTTCACTCCCAGATTTCGGTTTTTAAAATATTATGATATTATGAAATTGAGTGGTATAAGTCGCATTCCATTAATTGTATATGTAAAAAATAAATGGCATGACATGGAATATAATGAGATTTATCTCATACCACTTTCTCCTCTTATTTTTCTTTATCCCTAGTTTTGGGGACATACAATGGAATAAAGCTTCTTAACCAAACAATTATTCTTTTACTCCTATGGTTATTTCATCCCTGGTAAAATTTACATCCATGCTCACATATCACACATTGTTAATTATCATATTTAAGTATTAAATATTTAGAAGTTTGAACATTGTCGAGTTATAAGTGAAAGTTAAAGTGAAAAGGAACTATAAGAAAAAGAAGTGTTGGAACTTCAACCAGTGCTTCAGTGAGTCTTTGACTATTTGATTGATGTTTTAAGAATATTTTAGCCACACTTCCAGGTTGAAAAAATTTAATATATAAATTGAAAATATAATATTATATTGTATATAAAAATTTAAATTGTATTAAATTTTAGTTTATATTTTGTATAATTAAAAGATAGTTGGAATTTATGTTGAAAATTTTATTATTTTATAATTATATTAGTTGTTTTTATAAATTATTTTCTCTGAATTTTTAATAATAGACATCTTAATTATAATTTAGTCTATAAAAACTTGTGTATTTTGTCCATTTTAAATATACAATTTTAATAATTAAAAAAATTAATAAAATAAATTTTAGTCTACGTATCAATCTACGTTATGCAATGAAAATATACACATATCAATATATATGATACAATCTACATTTATGTCATTTGATTAAGTTAATTCTGTAATAAAAAAATATGCACAAATAGTATATCATCGTCGTATATTAGACTCAAGTATATGTCTAGACAACGATAACTCAAAAATCATAATTCTAATCATAAAATACACCAATTATT
>JBBPBR010000004.1:63208237-63220199 GCA_037974775.1 Cicer pinnatifidum | reverse complement strand
ATAGATAGACAGACAGATAGATAGACAGACAGATAGATAGACAGACAAACAGATAGATAGATAGACAGATAGATAGACAGACAGATAGATAGACAGACAAATAGATTGATAGACAGATAGATAGATAGACAGTTAGATAGATAGACAGATAGATAGATAGACAGATAGATAGATATACAGACATATAGATAGATAGATAGATAGATAGATAGACAAACTAACTGATTGACTGATAGACAAACATACAGACAAATAGACAAACAGACAGATAAATTGACTAACTAAATAACAAACAGACAGACAAACAGACAGATAGACAGACAGACAGACGGACATACAGAGAGACAGAGAGACGGACAGACAGAGAGACGGACAGACAGAGAGACGGACGAACAGACATACAGACAGGCAGACAGACAGACAGACAGATAGATAGATAGACTGACTTACAAATAAACAGAGTCACTAACAGACAAATTGACAGGCTAAAAGACGGACATATAAACATATATACATACGCAATACATACACGCAGACAAACAAATTGAGTGACTAACAAATAGACAGATAAACACACAGAAAGATAGATATACGACAGAATGACATACAGATAGATGGATAGATGGACATACAGATAGATAGACTAACTAACAGACAGATAGATAGATCGACAAACAGACAGACAGATAAATAGATAGAAAAACAGACAAATAGATGGATAAACAGATATATAGATAAATAGATAGACAAACATACTAACTGATAGACAAACTGACTGGCAGACTGACAGATGGACAAACATACACACCGACAGACTTACTTACAGACTTATAAATAGATAGACAAATAGACAGACATATAAATATATAAATATCTAGATAAATCGACAAACAGACAGACAAATAGATAAATAAATAGATAAAGAAACAGACAAATAGACGGACAAACATATATATAGATAAATAGATATACATATATATTGACTAATAGACAAACTGACTAGCAAATTGACAGCTAGACAGATAGAAAGATGAAAAGACAAATAGACAAACTGACAGACAAACAGATAGATAAATAGATTGACATACATATAGATAGAATGACTGATAGATAAACATTCAGATTAATAGACCTACAAATAGACAAACAAATAAATATTCAGACTGATAGACCGACAAACAGACAGACAGATGACTGATAAAGAGATAGACAAACAGACAAATAGATAAATAAATAGATATATAGACTGACTGAAAAATAGACAAACATACACACATAAAAAGATGGATAAACGGACAGAAGGACATACAGATAGATGAATAGACATACAGATAGATGAATAGACATACAAACTAACTGACAGACAAATAGATGGACAGACATATATATATATATATATATATGTATATATATAGATAAATGGATAGGCAGATATACTGACTGACAAAAAGACAGACAAACAAATATACATATAAATAGACAGACATACATATATATATATATATAAATAGATAGATTGACTGACAGATATACATACAAACAAATAGACAGATAAATTAACAAACAGACAGACAAATAGACTGACAAACAGACAAACAAACAGATAGATAGATAGACAAATAGATAGATAGATAGATAAATAGATAGACAAACAGACAAATAGACGGACATACAAATATATAGATAAATAGATAGACAGACATACTGACTGGCAGATTGATAAACAGACAGAAAGAAAGATGGAAAGACAAACAAACATACTGATTTACAGACATACAAAAGAAATAGACAGCTAAATAAATAAATATATAGATAAATAGATAAATAAATATACAAACACATAAATAGACGGATAGACATATAGATAGATAAATAAATAGATAGAATGACTGATTGACAAACAGACACCAGACTTATATACTGACAAAAATATGAAAAGACATATAGACTGACTTACAGATAGACAAACAAATACAGATAGGCAAACAAATAGACAGATAAATAGATAAATATATAGAAAAACAGATTAATAGACTAACATACATATAGATATATAAATAAATAAATAGAATGACTGACTGATTGACAGACAACCAGACTTATAGACAGACAAATATACAGATAAACAGACAAATAGACAGACATATGGACTAACAGACGGATGGATAGACAAACAGACAAATATATTAATAGACAGACAAACGGATTGACAGACAAAAGGAGGGACGGACAGACAGATAGAAAGACAGACAAACAGACAACATACATACAGACACACAGACACACAAATAGACAGACATATCGATAGACTGACAGACAAACAAATAGATAGACAGACATATATACAGACATACAAGTAAACAGGCAGACAGACAAACAGACAGACAAATAGTTAGATAGATAGACATACAGATAGATAGAAAAATATATTATATAGACATATAGACAAATAGATAGATAGACCAACATATATATAGACAGATAGACAAACAGATAGATAGATAGAGAGAGGGATAAACGTATAGACAAGTAGATAAACAAACAGATAAACAGATATGCAGAAATCATCATTCACTCAATGCGGCGTTTTGATATCACGCAATCCAACATCTATTAAACTCTTTTAGTTAACCTGGTTAGACTTCTCACTCATGAAATTAACCATGGTGTTTGGTTTTAAAAAGTAGAATCAATTGTCCCTTTCAAGATTGATTATGAACTATTACAAAATTGAGTTTATCTTCTACACATTCTTATGAAATACCATTTTTCTTAATTGTCTTTCATCCAAATATAATGTATTTTGTTTTATTGTATTATTATAAGAAATTTTTATTTTTTTTTTATTTTTTAATACTTACATAAACTTAAGGCTTAATTGCATTTTTGGTCCCCCTATTATAGGTGAAAATTAAAAGTAGTCCATCCATTTTGTTTGTCCCCAGTTTTAGTCCCCCAAACAGAATTTGAGGCCAAATCATCATGAGTTGTCATTTTTTTAATGACGTGTCAATAAATAAGTGACGTGGCAGACGCTTACGTGGAATAAACTTATTATTATATTATTTCTGATTAAAAAATATAATTTTTATTTTCAAAAATCATTTTAATAATTGTGAAATATTTTTAAAAATAGAATTAAATTGTTAAAATAAAATTAAACGAAAAACACCTAACACCTAAAATCATTTTGTCTTCGTGAAATCAAAACCCAAAACCCTGAAATCGTGAAATCATTATGCGTTCGTGAAATCAAAACCCTGAAATCGTGAAATCATTCTGTTTGGGGGAATCATTCTGTTGAATTCGTTTTCTTCATCATCATAGCCACAAACGTAAATACACAAACGTTGTATGTTTCACAATCTCTACACTTCAACTACACAACCAGATCCACAAACCATAGCCACAAACGTAAATACACAAATACGTACTCTTTCATTACAAGGTAATCTTGAAGAAGCACTATCACTTGCTTACGCTCACTCTTCTCTAACACTTCAAGACTATGCCTTTCTCTTCCATGCTTGTTCTCAGAAAAAGTACATTCAACAAGGCATCAAACTGCACCGTTACATACTTGAAAAACAACCCACAATTCAAAATGACCTCTTTATCACAAATAACCTCTTGAACATGTACTGCAAATGTGGACAATTAAATTATGCTCGCTACCTGTTTGATAAAATGCCAAGGAGAAACTTTGTTTCTTGGAATGTTCTTGTTTCTGGGTATGCTCAATCTGGTTTAATCAGAGAGTGTTTTTCGCTGTTTTCTGGCATGTTGGCTTATTTTCGTCCCAATGAATTTGCGTTTGCAAGTGTGCTCAGTGTTTGTGAGCAGTGTGATATCGAATATGGCCTGCAGGTACATGTTGTTGCTTTGAAGAAAACAAAATCGACCACGAACAGAAACAGGATGATGATGAAGAAATCGACCACGAACAGTGAAGATGTAGGTTTGCACGATTTGGGGCTTTAGCACGAAAGATGAACAATGACCACAAACATGTTCTTACATTTGGGGCTTTAGGGTTTTTCAGTTTTATTTTAATTTAATTTAATTTTAATTATATTTTTTAAAATATTTCACAATTATTAAAATGATTTTTGAAAATAAAAATTATATTTTTTAATCAGAAATAATATAATAATAAGTTTATGCCACGTAAGCGTGTGCCACGTTACCTATTTATTGACACGTCATTAAGAAAATGACAACTCATGATGATTTGGCTTCAAATTCTGTTTGGGGGACTAAAACTGGGAACAAACAAACTACTTTCAATTTTCACCTATAATAGGAGGACCAAAAGTGCAATTAAACCAAAAAATAATATCATCACTCATCGAATGCAGCGTTTGGTGCCACACAATCCAACAATTGTTAATCTATTTTAATTAATCCCGGTTAGACTTCCAAGTTATGAAATTAACCATGGTATTTTGTTTTAAAAAGTAGAATCAATTGTCCCTTTAATAATTGATTCTGAGGTGTTACAAATTTTATTCTATGTCTTTCACATTCTTACAAAATACCACTTTTCTTAACTGCTCTTCACTCAAATAGTTAAAAAAAAATTATAAAAGAGTTAAAAGATAAAAAAAAAAAAAAAAAAA
This sequence comes from Cicer pinnatifidum, assembly GCA_037974775.1. Taxonomy (NCBI): domain Eukaryota; kingdom Viridiplantae; phylum Streptophyta; class Magnoliopsida; order Fabales; family Fabaceae; genus Cicer; species Cicer pinnatifidum. The sequence continues at coordinate 63,215,580 of JBBPBR010000004.1, read as the reverse complement.
AAAACATAATGGCTTTTTGTATCACACAATCCAACAACTATTAAACTCTTTTAATTAATCCCGAGTTAGACTTTCCACTCATGAAATTAACCATGGTGTTTGGTTTTAAAAAGTAGAATCAATGGTCCCTTTTAAAATTGATTATGACCTATTACAAAATTGATTATATTTCTTTTACACATCCTTATAAAATACCATTTTTCTTAACTGCCCTTCATCCAAATATAACCGTATTTCTATTTTATTTTATCATTAAAAAAGAAAAAAAAATATTTATTAATACTTACATAAACTTAAAAACATAATTTACTCATAAAACTTAAATAACTTTAATATAATTATTTAATTTGTATGCATTGACACTATAATTTTTTCTATACAATCCGTTAATATCAACCGTCGAATTATTAAATATATTTAATTTTTACACTAACTACAAACACAAAACATTAATTGAATAATAACTTGATAATATAAGTTGTAATTATACTGTGAAGGTTAATTGAATAATATCTTGATAATATAAGTTATAATTATATTGTGAAGGATGAAATCAACATAATCAATCACTCTTATACTAACTCTACATCATCTTTAAGTATTATAATATAAGCTACATACAATTATATTATTTTTTAAAAAATAATATCATGTAAGTACTTAATTACTATTTGTAGTTTGATAATTAAATGTTGAAAGGCAATTTGGATAAAAAGTTATTCAAACAACATAAAAGTGTTAAGAAGTACTTTTATCTTGGTGTTTCCAAAGTTATGGCGAAGAAAATAATTGGTGGTTAAGTGGTCTTTTGTGGCTCACCTCTCTTTCATGAGAACCTATCTAGTGCACAATTATAATCGGTAAAGTTACGTTGTGAAGTTTGATTTAGAGAAATTTGATGGAATAAACAATTTTGTTTTAGTAAAATTCAAATCAAATATATGTTGAATCAATCGTGATTACATAACGTGTTATTTAACATATGGACATTGGTTGACGGTGATACAAGACGTGATGTGAGATTGTGTCGATTGCTGAATAACTCCATAATCCAGCCAACATGGGTGTTGCACCGTAAACTTTCAGTTGGATTTTCAGCATGAAGAATAAATTATTGGAGTGGCTCAACCTTAAGCTGAGTATATTTTTTTATAGTGGAGTACGATAGTTCTTTTGAACTATGGTTGTCAGTGTAAACAATTAAAGTTGAAGATGCATTAAATTCAATAAAGGGGGAGATTGTTAGGTTTTGTTGAAATTGAGGATTTAAAAAAATCTCACGTTGTTTTGAATTATAAATGAAGATGGAGTTCAATGTTATATACATGAAGAATAAATTATTGGAGTGGTTCAACCTTAAGCTGAGTATATTTTTTTATAGTGGAGTACGATAGTTCTTTTGAACTATGGTTGTCGGTGTAAACAATTAAAGTTGAAGATGCATTAATTTCAATAAAGGGGGAGATTGTTAGGTTTTTGTTGAAATTGAGGATAAAGGAAGATGGAGTTCAATGTTATATACATGGCTCTAGTTTTTTATTATATTTCGCATCAAGTATAAATACTTTAATTTTGTATCTGATTATTCTCTTTAATCTTATGCTATTGTATTAGAGTGTTGTGAGATGTAGTACACATATTTTGTTTTAGAAGGTGTGGGAGTATTGAGGGACCATGTGGTTATTTGAGAGAATTATGTTTATTGTAACGGTTTTAGCATGTTCATTGGTTGTAATTAAACAACGATCAACATATCAACCGCCGATACCTAATTATCGACTACCAAACTAAAAAGTTTACTAAACTACTCATTTAACACACTTCCTACTAACCAAGGGCCACTCAAAAAAAAAAAAAAACTTTTCATTCTCGACCACCCTTGATTTATCAATAAAAAATCAATTACCAAATATAACATTTTCTCACTCTATGACACACATTTTTGCATCATACAAAGCATCAGACTCTTATCTAAATTTCCATCTTCAAACACCCATATTTTTTCACCAAAACTTCATACCAGAGTTCATCCCTATACCCTTAATCTATAACACCATTTACCAAATAAATATAAATTAAAAGTTTGCACATCATGCACCCCAAACTCATTTTTTCTTTTGGTAAAAAAATTATCCCTCATTCCACTTCAAATTTTACAAACATCTCCATTCCCTCTCCAAATAAAATATTGGAATAAATATCCAATTTTTAAGATCATACATTCCCTCTCCAAATAAAATATTAGAATAAATATCTAACTTTTGAGATCATACATGAGAGAACTTTAAAATAAATAAATAAATAAACCGACAATTCTATCGGTTATAGGATTTCAAAACGCCAAACGACGAGAGTTGTCCTCTATAGACAACCCAAATAAATAAATAAATAAATAGTAAACTATTAATTTCACGGTTATAAGATTCCAAAACGCCAAACGACGAGAGTTGTCCTCTATAAACAACCCAAAGAAATAAATAAATAAATAAATAGTAAACTATCAATTTCACAATTAAGAACGTTCGTTTGATCAATTTAATATGAATTGTTAACATTGACATGCACTAATAATTTTTTGTGAAAATTTACCTGCAAACCAAAAACAAACTCAAACAAAGAGAAAACTTATTTTAATAGCTCGAATGTTTATTAGCATTTTCATCGCCCCAGGGTACCCACCAAAACATCTTCATTGTACTCGCTCTATGAAATAAAACATTCAACCCCTTATCTACTAATAAATATAAGAAAGGAAACAATGGATTTATAGGACGAAACTCTTTACCCAAAGAAAATTCCTCAATGGGGCATAGATTAGTCAACCCATAAGTCGCAGTCGTGTTGAGATATTCTATAATCCAAACTCTCTAAACGTCAAGAAAAATTATCTTACCCATCATCGTGTCCAAGTATCTCTAATGTAATTTGAAACATGGTTACAAAAAAAAAGGACACTTAAACACCTTTTACTTTAATAGAGACTACAATAATTTGTTGGATAATTTTATAAAGACTGAAAATTATATTTATTTTATATATTAATTAAAATTAAAATTAAAATTAAAATTAAAATTAAAATTAAAATTAAAATTAAAATTAAAATTAAAATTAAAATTAAAATTAAAATTAAAATTAAAATTAAAATTAAAATTAAAATTAAAATTAAATTAAAATTAGAATTAAAATTAAAATATTGAAATTTTATATAAATTAAAAACATATTTAATTATAAAAAAACTTTTGTTTTGAAGTACGTTTACGCTGCCTTCTCATTACATTTTAAGATTACATAAGTTTTAAATCACTATTAAATTTTAACATATGGTTTTTAGTTCTTATACATTTTTGTTTAATTTTTTAATGTAATTTATTTTTTTAATCTGTATAACTACTTTTAAGTCAATTGTAAATATATTAATGTTTTTATAGTCATATTTAAGACATCATACAACATCTACTTTACAAAGGTTATAAATTTTGGTTGAGTGAATTTTATAATGTTATAAACATGTGTAAAAATGTATTCTAAAATTGAGTATGTCTTTACCAATGTATAATACTTTTGTTATATTTATCATGAGTTTAAGTCTAAAATTGAAATGGTAAAAATTTACCGGGAGTATAAATTTATTTAAACTTATTTGACATCCTATTGAAATCCAGATTTCGTTCATTTTTCTATTTTTGGACAGATTTCGAATTTCTTTTCGTACAACTTTTAATATATATATTTTCCAAAAAAAAATCTTCTTGAATTTTTTATTCCCTCCAATTAGCTCGTGTCTTAAAAAAATTCCTATTTTCCCTCCACAACTTTGAGCTCCGAAATAAAAAATCAAATTCGAATCGATTCAAAAGTCTGAAATTCACCCACACCCCTATATATATATATATATATACACTCTCTCTTATTGCAATACCCAAATCAAACCACAAACCCTCTTTTCTCCAAATTCCTCAATTTTCTTGCAAATCTAAATTCATTTAAATGGCTTCTTCCTTAGTCAGTAGCAGTGTCAGAGACTCTTCTCACTCATCATCTGGCGAGATCCATCTCTTTGTGGGTCCCATGTTCGCTGGCAAAACGACCTCCCTTCTTCGTCGTATTAAGTCTGAGGCTGACAGCGGCAGGTACTCACTCATTCGTTCACTCTCTCTTTCTTTTTTTATTTTATTTTCATTAAATAATTACAACATCGGTTCAAGACTCAATTACTTGCACTTGTTTGAATATCGGTTGCTTCAAATAAAATAAAATTTTAATTTGAATGGAGAATGTTATGACTGTACTAATGTTTATTTTATTAATTATATTTCATTGTAAAGGAATGTGGCAATGTTAAAATCAAGCAAGGATAATAGATATGCAATTGACTCTGTTGTGACTCACGACGGGATCAAATTTCCTTGCTGGGCATTACCAGATTTGATGTTGTTCAAAGATAAATATGGCCACGAGGCTTATGAAAAGGTAATATCAATGTTCTACCCGTTATACTTTCTTTATTTTTTTTTTTTTGTTTTGATTATCCTTGCTAAGAAAAAAATATAACTTTTGTTAGATATATGATACTTTTACAAGTGTGGGAGAGTAATCATGTCTAATGCAGTTATAATTATCGATGATTTTGAATTGTGATCAACCTTGAAATAGTTGCCTATGTCTTGTAGTTTATGTCGTAATTCTTGATATTGTGAAATTTTGAAGATACAATTATTGATGCAATTGCAGTTATGGTAGTGAGGCTGTTGTTAATAGATTATTATTTTTGTTGTTGCGTTTACAATTTTTGTTGCTTACTTTTTCTTAATTTTGATAGGATCAATTGTCAATTAATAATATAATGTATGGTTTGATGTAGATTTATAGATTTTGTTCATATAATAGTTGCTGAATGTGATAATGTTTTGGATGCAGTTGGATGTGATTGGTATAGACGAGGCTCAATTTTTTGAGGACTTGTATGATTTTTGCTGCAAGGCTGCTGATGAAGATGGTAAAATTGTGATTGTTGCAGGCCTGGACGGTGATTACTTAAGGTATTTTTTGGAAGAAAAAAAACGTTGTGGCTTTTAGTGTTTAGTTTTGCTCGAATTCATGTTTTGAAACTTGCCCTTCTAATTGTGAGTGTTATGTTTTTTAGGAGAAGCTTTGGCTCAGTGCTTCATATAATACCAATTGCTGATACAGTTACTAAGTTGACAGCTCGTTGTGAACTGTGTGGTAAACGGGCTTTCTTTACTTTGAGGAAGACGGAAGAAACACAAACTGAACTAATTGGTGGGGCCGATTTATACATGCCGGTGTGCCGCCGTCACTATGTGAACGGTCAAGTTGTGGAAGCTGCCAAGAGTGTTTTGGAATCTCAAAATGTTAAAAGTGATTCTCTTCTTGAAGGAGCTTCAGTTGTTTAATAGTAATTAACAGGAATAGGAATTGGCTTATGTGCATGTTTGGATTTGCGGTGAGTTTCACAAATGCCACTGTGATTTTGGTAAAGGATACACTTTAGAGCTTTAACAATCTGTTAAACTCACGATGACTCCAAACATGCACTATATATGACCTTAACATGTTTACTTGATTATGTTTATGTTGTGTGATTCAGCCAGTTTGTTCCACAACAAACCATGTTGCGTCTCACATGATCTATTTGTTTTTTTTACTAATTGAGTTATTATTATTTATGTATGTGTGATAAAGGAGTTTGTTTAATATCCTATTTTCTCATATTATATTATACATTACTAATCAATAAAGATGTAATTTCTCAGAAGTTGGCATTTGGTTCCTGAGAAAATTTTTTTGCTGCTCAATCCCCATTGTTATGTATCACTTATTTGAAGTTAGGAAACAGCAAACACGAGAATTTTATGTGTGCAAGTTAAAGAAATATCCTAATTTCCTCTAAACAGAAGCAGACAAAACAGTCTCTTGAAGCACTCTGAAGACACTTAATAGAAGCCATTGGTCTGTGTTTTAACCAAGTAACTTAACCGTGACTGAGGTCCATATAATAAACAATAAAGTCATCGGCCAACACACTGTCTACCTTCTAACTTCAACTTACAAGTAAACACCAATTCTGCAACAATAAAAATTCCTCACATAAAGCAAATTAATGCTTAGAGCAAACTAGTTTGAGTAGTTTCAAACAGATTTAAGCTTTTACTGATATCTCTTTTATGTACAAAGGAAGATAAATAAAACTCTAACATCCAACTGGGTTAGAGTGGTGCTTTCTAAATTGTTTCAAGACAGCCATAATATGGGAAATGATTAATCAACACTGATTTGTTTGGAAAGGGTGGTGCAAATTAGGCTGTCTATCTGCCTATACAACAGAGCATGAATTTTGGAATATATTGCTTTGAGAAACTCAAGAAAGAACTATGTAAAGATATTGCTTCTTTAACTGCATCAACAATTTTATTGCATTCTCCTCTGCATCTATTTATAAGCAAAAACGAGTTAACAAAAACTGATGTAAGGCTGGAGGGAGCAAGTTACAATTTTATTGGTCTTATTACATTTACTCTATGTTATCAGCCCGTGTCACAGTTTATTCATGGACTACCATTTTTACAGTATTGATTTTAATCCCTTGTAATTTGTTAGCATGCAAATACTAATTTACAGTATTGAATTTGTAAATATGTATATGGGAATGAAATATCCATCGACTTCAATTATTCTCCAATTTACCAATGACCAATCTTATACTAGAGCTTGATTGTTGTAATTGGGTATAGTTCTATGGGTTTTGAAACTATTTTAATGTTTTAGGTTTTTTATTTCATTGTCTTAGAAATCTAAGGTCGAACTATTAACACATTTTTCAACTACTCCCTCAGTGACAAGTGAGTATTTAGAAATATATAATACAAATAATGGTAAATACATATAATCAAATAATAAATATTTGTGTATATACACATAAATTTATTATTACTTTAATTGGTGTGTACTAATCTTAAATGATGGAAAAGGAAGAAAACAAGTATCCACTAATATCCATTACATTTTTTGTATTGTTGTCCAATTTTTTCTAAATTTTTATTATAAATAATTTTAGATAAACTATTTTAAAAGTCATTTCTATAAATAATTGTGATATGTACTTTTTTACAAAGTGAGTGCAATTTTTTTTACATTATAAATGCATAATAGTTAAATTCAAAATCAAAATGCATAATACTTATTTCTCTTGTAAACCAACATTTAATTTTATCACCTAAATTCTAAATTGCAATATTTTATTTATTTAAATTACTTATGCATTTTTTTTGCCTCAAAACTAACAATGTCTTAATAAAGATGATTTTTTTTTTTTTTTTTATTT
>JBBPBR010000004.1:63186119-63208053 GCA_037974775.1 Cicer pinnatifidum | reverse complement strand
ATTGTCTACGGAGACCTATTTATACACTTGACCTCTCTCGTTATTCATTTTAATAAATAGAAAATTGATTGTTACTTTACTTTTGATAAAAAAAATAACTTCTAAACAAATTAAACAAAAATGATTTACACTCTAAATTATTTGTAGTATAATTGTAATAATTTTTTTGAATCAATTTAAAAATAGTACTAATCTAATTTATTTTTTCATAAAAAAATAAATTGTTTTATAGAACAATACTCTTCTATAACTACTTTTATAAATAGATAAATTAATATAAATTGAAATATTTAGCACGTAGCTGAAGAACTTCCAAATCAAATGCGAGTCTTTTTAAATTCTGGAAGGAAAAAGGAAATAAAAAGCGAAGAGGGAGTGAGTAGCTAGAAGCGAACTTTTGTTTCCCGCCACCCCCCCTAAAAAAAACGAACCAATCAAATCCCTAATTTGCTTAATTACGCCTCAAATTCGAAGAAGAAGATAGAAGAAATGTCGACATGGCAGATACTCTCCGACGCCGATAACAATTACCGGTGGCAAATCAATACAACAGACACTTCAAATGTTATTACATCTTTGCCCCTCCCTACCTCTCCCCTTCCCTCAATGCACAATCTTCTCCTACACGCTTCTGAGTCACACCTTTTCCAACCTCAAGGTTCCTCTTTCTCTTCATTCATTAACCTTATTATTTTATTTTTCATAATTTTTTTTACTAATATTTGAAATATTATAATGTTCCGAATTTTTAAAAAGTTCAGCGAAGTGAATTTTAAAGTGTCTCTAATTGAACTAGTTTTTTTTTTTTTTTTTTTTTGCAGGCGAAGAACATGCAATAGATGATAGTTTTGATTTCTCGAATTCTCTTTTCAAGACAGGTTCTGGAAGAAAAGTTACTATTTCTTCTAACGGTCTTGTTAGAGCTAAGACGTTATTAGGATTAGGATTGAAAGAAGAAGAAGAAACCGTTGGTGGTAGTTATATTCAAACCCCTCAGAATGCTAAGAAATTTTATGCATTTGATCAAGAATCACCTAATTTACAACTTATGGATGGTAGTAAAGTTACGAGTTCTGTGTCGTTTCGAAGTCCTTTAGTTGGTAGATTAAAAAATGGTTTTGATAATAAAATAGTGCAACCAGATAGTGTTAGTGGTAGTGGTGGTGCTAAGCAAGCTCCAGTTAAATTCCAAACTGCGGGGGGAAGGTCAATATCTATTTCTGGTGATGCGTTGAAACGTGCTAGGAGCCTTCTTGGTGATCCTGATTTGGGAGATTTTTTCGATGTAGAGGATTCGCTTTTCTCGTTTCCGGATAAGAGACAAACCAATGCAATCACTTCCTCTGGTGGAAGAAGTGATTGTAGTAATACGACTACTCATTTGGTCCATCAAATGACACCAGAGAGTAACCACAATGGCAATCACAATCACAATCACATGACAAAAAGTTTCACACACCCTTTGCAGTCTTCTAGACAAATGGAATTTTCAAATAAGTTTCGTCATGAAGGTAATGGGAATAACTTAATCAGGAAATTTGATGATGTTGTGAATGAAAGTGATTGTGTTCGGAAAAATAGCAGTACTTTTGGACAAAAACCCTTGTATAACAGGAATGGAGCGTTTGACTCGACAATAAACAGTTCTTCATTGAATAGTATGTCTTCAAGAATGGATGTGCGTGGAAAGCCGTTGGGTAGGGCATTGGTTGATATTTCCAATACTGTTAACAAAGTTCATACAAACAATATACAGCCTGCTAGTGGGAAAAGGAGACTAGGATTAGGTTTAACTGTTTCTCCCTTCAAAAAGCCTCGCATTTCCAAATTTTCTGCCACTGGTGACCAAGATGTTGGAAACTTTCCTAATGGTAAGCGTGGTTGAAGAGATTTTAGTACATTGTTTTCACTTTTATTGGCTGCAAGTTCTATTATACTCATTTTGATTTTTGTGATTGTTAAGATTTGTCTCAATTATCATCTGGTGCTTCTGGATGCAAAAGAAAGCTATCTACTAGATATCCATTTCAGTACCCAAGGATGCACATCAAGGATTTTTTCGCAGTTCCTCTGTTAGAGCAGAAAGTGGTCAGTGTAAATAGTATAATGATCATTGTTGTTTACAATCTTCTCCTAGGGCCTTATTCTCTAGGGTCTTGGTACTGATTATGATTTATACACCAAAATGAAATTTGTTGCAGCTTTTTCCCTACCCAGTCAAACAGGTGACATCAGGTAATGCAAGAGAGTACATCTTCCATGATGGGTCTGTTGATAACGATATGGGAGCAGAAGCTTTTGTTCACCTCTTGGCACAACATGGAGCTTCCTTGCATTTTGCTTCCAAAGAGTAAATTGCTTCTATCCTGAACCTGAACTTTTGCTTCCAGTCTCTATGGAAACTGTTAGGGAATAAATTTGCTAAGTAATTTTTTAATCTATATGATATTATTCAAGACCAGGTCAGTTAGGTAGTTGAAGCATGTCAGAAAGTAATTGCAACTTGATATATTCATTTGTTATGTGGATTATAAGAGCTCCTCTATGGTAAAATTTAATAATTTAGGGGAGTTTGGTACTTGGAGGATTCTTTGATGTGTTATGTATTACTCATCGCATTTTACTTAAACAATGATTTTTCCTAGTCTCAATTAGCTTAGTTTTACACCTCCGCTGCACATCTCTCTAGGTGGGTCTTGAATCATTACAAGTGGATTGTATGGAAACTGGCATGCTATGAGAGATGCTATCCAGCTAGATGTTCGGGAAAATTTCTGACTGTATCAAATGTTCTTGAGGAGCTGAAGTACAGGTATGCAACTGCTCTTAGAAAACATATTTTACGTCTATAAAATAAAACTAATGATGCATTTGGTGCATAGATATGAAAGAGAAGTGAATCATGGCCACCGGTCTACCATCAAGAAAATTCATGAAGGGGATGCATTGCCTTCTTCAATGATGACTCTTTGCATATCTAGTATTCACTCTGATCATGTTCTTGAAAGTGAGACATTAGTTGAGGCACAAACCGGGGATCAAAGCAGGGAGGCAGTAAAGGTGGAACTAACTGATGGATGGTAAAAATTTCAACTTGCACGCTGTAGAAATCTTTGATTTCAGAATATAAGAGGTTCCCTGGAACGTAAAGTGGTTTTCTCTCGCAGGTATTCTATAAATGCCATTTTAGATGTTCCATTGTCCAAGCAACTGGCTGCTGGAAGACTGTTTGTAGGACAGAAGCTTCGGGTAATGTGATGGCCTGTATTTATTGTTTATCTTACTTTACTCGACTGTAACACAGATAATATTGAATTTTCTTTTCATATTCCTTATGCAGATCTGGGGAGCAGGATTATGTGGCTGGAATGGGCCAGTTTCACCTCTTGAGGTTTTTCGTGGATTAGGATTATGATTGAGTATTTGTGTGTATGTGTATTCCTGTTGAATAGTTTCCTCAATTTTTGTTCTAATTTTAGGTGCCATCAACGGTTAGTTTATTGCTTCACATAAATGGAACATATAGAACTCATTGGGCAGAGCAGTTAGGATTTTGTAAGCATATTTTAGTTTGTGGATGTCATTCATTTTAAGTTAGAGAAAATTAGCATCTTGTTCCTTGAGCTTATCTTCCTGAACCAATCTATAGGTAAAGTTGCTGGTCCACCTTTGGCTTTCAGGTGCATAAAAAGCAATGGTGGTATAATACCTCTGACGTTGGCAGGAATTACCCGCATGTATCCTATTATTTACAAGGAAAGGTAACTTAACGAGTTTTACTTGAAATATGTACAATAAATTTCTTTTCAGAATTCTTTTTTTTCATTATGCAATTCAGAAAGTTAAGAACTATTTTCCTTATTAGGTTAAGCAGTGGTCGATCTGTTGTCATATCAGAGAGGATGGAAAGTAACATGATGGAGCTGCACAATCAGAGGTGACTTATCAAATTATTCATCAACAATGAAAGGAAATTATCTGGGCTAAATTTTAAAGTTCACATTCCTTTTCCAATATACTTGCTAGAAAGTATTAGAATAGATTCTTAATACAATTAAGGGTTGGTGGGCCTAGTATCTAGAAGTAAGACAATGAAAGGAAACTTCTTATTTATCTTGTTTTGTCTCATTTCACATCTCATACAACGACTACTTGTACATAACTCTTAGAAAAGTAATTCCTAATCAGTATGGTAGAGTGCCTTATTTTTAGGATCTACTAGTGTTTGCATTTATTATTGGATGGAAAATATGCATAATAACTACAAATTTTCAGAATTAACTTCTAGCAGTATCATCTTTATAAGGTATTGGGTCGCTAGTATCCTCCCTATTTTAATGCTAATATTACTATTATAAAGATATCTAGGAACGATGGATGATTGAAATTTATTGCCTTTAAAATCATTTTTGGTATACATCACATATGATTTCGTATGTGTTTGAGATAAGTCATCCTTTAGCTAGTCAGTCAGTTAACTAGTGACTTAGTAAGTCATTGACTTAGGCATGTGAGATAATATGCTATAAATAATTGATAGGAGAGATTAGAGAGGATATATTTTGTTTTGGAAAGGAATTGTAGTGTAACAGAGTTTACTATCAATAAACACCATTTTCTTCTATGTTTTGACCTAGTTCCTATCTGGTTGCTTGAAGGTTTGCAGTCATGAAATGTAATCATCCAAGCTGTTGAACATAAGACTTCAATGGATTTCTTCTTAAATATGCCTGATCTAATATAAGATAAAAATAGAAAAGGACCTCATTAGTTTTGATTATATGCTGTTTATTTACACTGATCGATAAGTGTTCAACTTGAATAATGTATAATTTTATGGCAATATGGAGCATCAAGTAGGGGACCTTGGGACCAACTTAGCAGTCTTAACTTTTCTATGAAATATAACTTCTGTTGCCATTTCAAATTTGGATATGGTTAGCTGCATAGTGAGGTGCATAAGAATAAGATGAAACAAAAAGCTGTTGTAAAATATAATTGTGACTATTGTGCATATAGGAAACCCAGAAAAGGATTAGGTGCTTACAATGCGGGTGTGGTTGTTATTTTCACATTTTATTAATATGAATTTCGTTTATATTCTATGACTGATCACCTGTATGGTGTTAGACGCTCAGCTGTTGTAGATGACATTGTTTCGGAGTATCAGAAGGACATAAAGGGTTCGCATATTTATGATTACGGCGACAGTGAAGGGGCTAAGATTTATAAGATTCTTGAGACAGCTGCAGAACCCGAATTCCTAATGGCAGATATGACTCCAGAGCAACTTAGTTCTTTTGCTGCTTATAAGGCCAAATTAAATGTGAGGTTATATCCCTATATTAGTAGAAGTCTATATGCAGAAAGATATTAATGGTTTCACATTCATCTTCAGGCAATTAGACAGACAGAAATGGAAAGTTCAATTGAGAAAGCTTTGAAAGATTCTGGCTTGGGAAACAGAGAAGTAACACCATTTCTGAGGTTGCGGGTAGTTGGATTAACTTATAAAACTCGACAAGAGAAGCCTAAAGAAGGCATAGTAACAATCTGGAATCCAACACCGAAGCAGGTGAGTCTGATGAGCCAACTGCAAAATATAATCATATTTTCTTGTGTTAATATTTTTCAGCATTTCTCATGCATGCCTAGCAGGTTACTATTCACTTCATTTCCTTTCTTCCAACACCTTACCATAAATGCTTATCATGGACATCAAAAGATTGCTCACAAGTTCAAAATTTCTTTATATTGTGTTACAATGTGATAGCGTCAGGAGCTGGTAGAGGGAGAAGCATATGCAATTGCAGGACTCATACCATCGGACTTTGATTCAGATGTGCTTCACTTGCAGACTAAAGGATCTTCTACCAAGTGGTTGCCATTATCTTCTAATGCAAAAGAACAGTTTAAGTAGGTATCTAGCAATCAGAATAGGATGAAAAAATAACTGAATTTCTACTGGGCTTTATGTTATCGTTATGGAAATTCTAACCCACCTTATTGTGGTCCTTTGTAGGCCATTTTTCAATAATCGGAAATCAACACCATTGTCAAGTTTGAGTGACATCCCTCTTTCCAAGTATTTGGTTGCCTTAGCCTTTTATATATCGGTGTGCTAGCAGTAAAAAATGAGTAGCAAGAAAATATTTGACATAACCGTGTTATTATTCTTATACAGTGAGTTCGACGTTGTTGCATTTGTTGTGCACGTGGGAGAGGTTTATACATCGAGTCAACAAATGATGCAATGGGTTTTTGTGACGGATGGATCCATCATGTATGGTTTACAGTCAGAAAAGTTAATGGACACATTGCTTGCCATCTGCTTTTGTTCCCCATTGATTGATTGTGATTCATTTCCACCAATCAACCACAACCTTGCTGGATCTACGGTAATTACATTGTTCTATACTTTGTCACTGCTATTTTAAACTATTAAATTATAGATTGGGATTCGATTCCATTGTTTTAGGATGTCTAGTTTGGAAAACACTACTAATTTTGCATTACTTTAGAAATTAGATAAATTATGTGTTTTTGTTATATGCAGGTTGGTTTCTGTAATCTTATTAAAAAGGACAAGGATCATACAAACCACGTCTGGGTTGCTGATGCTAATGAAAATTCAACTTATTATTTGAAATTTGATTCTCCAAAGTGTTCTCACCTCAGAAATGCTGCCAACTCTGTCAGAAGATGGGCTACTGATTCTACCTTGGTATGCACATCATGGAACTCTATTGCATCAAAACCTGTGCTGCACGGTTCAATTTCTTATAATGACACTTTGTTTCTTTTCTTTCTGCAGATAATAGAGAAACTCAAAGAAAAGGTGGTGGGTATAGTTGGTAATTGTAAAGCCTAGATGGAGTTAAGAAGGGGAACTGTGTAAAGATATGAGCATGTTGCTCTATTGTCTTAGTAATATTAATCATTTCTAAATCCATGACCACATTGACGTAGCTAAAAGTTAACTGGTCTTTGACCCAAAAAACAAGTTAACAGGTCTTTTGAAAAATATAATGTTAAGTGTGTTCCTTTTGAAGAATTGTAAATGTAAATTTTATCAAAATGATATTTATTTTCTATGCAGTTTTTGATGTAGCTTGTATAGAATAATAGTTGCAGAGTTATTCATATCTAAGAAACTGTTGAGACCCAAAATAGTTAGGTGATGCTAAACGACCACTGGTAGTTTTATCAAACAGCAGTAAATAAATATTTATATAATTAAATTTATAAGTGGATATATTATATACACTACTATATAATCATTTACAAATTTTTAACTATATTTTTTTTATATAAGATAATTTATAGAGCACTGCTACATACACGAAGTAGTACTCACAAGAACGGCAAGAATGTCTATGTATAAATTAAAGTTATTAAGTTCGGCTTCGACAGAAATCATGGGAGATGGTTGATGATAATCTACTGTTGCCAATAATTCGCGTTAACATCGAGCATTATCCTAATTCATATTATGAAACTTGTGTTAAACAATATTGAATCTACCTAATTTTACACAATAATCAACAACAAAACAACATTTGAGAACGCACTAAATGTGCACTAATATTAACTAATGACTTAACATGTTCTGCTAGATTGGAGAGGCTTGGATTACTCGGATAATGGTACATGAGATGAACCATTCTTGAAACATTAAGGCATAAATTAGTATATGATGATTGAAATGGATTTGCGATCTTCATTGATTGGTTGGTTGATACATTCCATTCATTTGAAATCAAGCGGGCATCATGCCTTTGTACGTGTTCTGTGGACACATTTTGATGTTCGCTTATATAAGAGTTAATGAGTGACTATTTTCTTTAGAACACGACATTTAACAATAATGTGATTGATTACACACTTAAACTATTGTGTAACATTTTGTTTTAAAGAATGTAATTTATAGTTAATTTATAAACTATTTTGGTACATATTATAAGATATCTTGAAAGCAATTTACGAATAATTTTCTATTTTTAGGTTTGAAGATGAAGAAATAACTAGAAAAACTCTAAATGATTTAAATTTAGGAATTTTTTTTTACCTAAAAACAATTAATTAAATTAAGTATAAATCATTATTTAAATTCTTGAAAGTATAAAACACCGTCATTTTGATATTTGATTCAACAAAAAATTAAATTAGTCATCAAATAATCAAAATAGTCTCTAAAAAATATATCACCATCATTAAAGTCTTTGAAAAATACAATTTACTATCAAAAGTGTTTATTACCATTAAAACGTCAAAAACTAAATTGACTGACATTTTAATATTTCAACGACTCATTTGAGTTTTTTGGAGTTAGGGACAAAAATGACATAATCTTATAATTTAATAAACTAAAATAATACTTTACCTGTACATTAATTTTTAACAAAATTTTATTTGAATTTGCCAAATCATAATAAATATATTTGGTTTCTATATATCTATGAGCAAATATGTATAACTACAGTACTTTTTTGTGTCCGTTCAAAAAAGTAACATAAAAAACGTTTTCAACTTAAAAATTATACTTTGCCTATTTGTTTATACATACCAGCCATTCAAAGGATAATGATTAATACCAAACATTGTTTCCTCCTATGGAGGTTTCCAACTAGATATATTAAACCACTCACGCGACCAACCTATTGAGGTTGTCAACTAGAAAAATGTTTCCCCTCAGTACTAGAAATTCATTTCTCGTTCAAGTAACCAAAACCAAAATAGTGGAATCCGAAACCAAAATGATCCAAACCACTAGAACAAGCTTTCATATCAGAGAGGCATTAGTACAAGATGGGTAGAGGAAACAACTGATTCAAAACAAGTAATGTATGCACAAAAGCTATAAGTATAATGTGAAACACACATTACCATGATTGATGTCACGGTAATAACAATACTTCCCACAACCTTACTGAGATTTCTTAAACAAAATTTGGAGCACGTCTTTGCCATCTAGGTTAACTGGACATACCACATATATTTACACATTTTTACTGGTCAATCGAAATTGTATTTACTTTTCAATCTCAGCAGAAGAACATGGAGGTCTTGACATTTTTATGCAATCTTGGAAGCTCTGGAATGGGGATGTTTCCCTCGGAATCAGGAGTTAAAGATGCTTCTGATAAATCATCAAAATTCAGAAACTGTCCCATTTGAGCTGCAGCATGGTGGGCATAGCATATAGGTGCCACTGAAGAAAAATGGAAGGGGAAATTAATATAAAAAAAATTATATTTAAACATTGTCATGCAAAAGAAAATTCTGACGGCATACCAATTGAGGTTGCATTTGTGCTCCTTTGGTTCCTAAATTAAGAAAAAATCTAGTAAGCAAGGAATTATGGGGGTAGATCAAACATGATATATAAACAAGAGGTAGAATGCATACACGTAACACAGCGAATTGATCAAATTTTGCAAGCCATCTGGTGAGAATCCAATTTCGTCAAGCAACACGTGATAATGTACAGGCCTAGATGTTCCCTAATAGAGAAGAAAAGGCACATTAAAGTTTAAACAGGTGAAACATCAACACACTTCAACTCGCTGTGAGATATTTCACTGGTCCCATATGCTCTACTAATGCTTGTAAAATCAATATAACAGTAAAAAAAAGTGAGGAAACTAGAGAGGAAAACCTACAATCATTCCAGTGTGAGTACACATGTAGAAATCGTAATTTCTTGGATGCACGATTTTTGTGTCGACGACGGTCCCTGTAGAGGAAAATTTATGATAAAATGTTCCCACAAGTTTGTATATATACAGGACACGAAAGTAGAATACCAGGAGGAACATTTTCCTGAGCATTAGCTTGAAACAGCTTTGTATGGTGATTCTTCTGTGCCACAATTACAGTGAACTTGGGAACATCAACCTCCTCAAGATGTTCATAGGCCTGTAATTACAACAGTTTATCATCACCCTAGAATTAATCAGCAAAGGATGTCATTTAATAGGGTGGGTGATTCAATTAGGTTCTTCTTTAGATAAATTTTGTTTTAAAAATGCTAGTAAGAAGAAAAAGCTATATCGAAGGCTATTAGTTATTTTTTTCGTGCAAAACAATTGAACCCAAATAAATGCAAGGAACAATGAACAACTAACTTCAAGGATAGGAGTAGCCAATCAGATAATCAAATTGATCAACAAAAAAGGGAGGGTTGCACACAACCTTTATTATCTGTTTAAGCTCCATATTCAAAACCTGATTAAATTGTGATTCACCAACTCCATCCCTGAACAAGAAAACATATCAGAGAGTAAATAAAAATCATACAAGAGATAAAGGAATTTGATGCGACTAAAAGTGAGTCCATTTCCAAAAAAAAAAAATCTTATAACCATTCATCAAATACCAGTACAACAAACTAATAGTTAGATTTATCAATAGTTGAATATCATTAGATTCTTCGAAATTAGAATTAGACACGTAATGTCTGTGTGTATTATTTGTTACTGATTTGATTGAGTAGTGAGTATAATCTAATAAATATCCAAGCACTCTGAGGAATCCTCCCTTAAAAGCTAGCTATTGAGGGGAAAAAAAATCACGGCACTTAGAAACTCCATCAAGCATCTCATACTACTTAATGTGGGACTTAGGCAGCCCATAATGCCCAAGTCCCTATCATAGCACCACCCTGAGAATTGACATTTCGGCATTCGCATTGTAGAACGTTCTACTCGGTCTTTGCTAGTTGCACTGGATGATTCCGTATAACTCTCTTAAGGTGGGAAAGTTAGAACACCGGATACTGTTAAACTGTTTCTAGCACCAATAGCTTATAAGCCATCACATCACCAAATGTGATAAATAGAGATTTTACACACTAATTAACCCACATATTTAGCACATAAAACCCTCATTTTATTTTTAGTTGATTAGGGCTTAACCTTGTTTTAGATAACTGCATATGTAACAACGGAAACCTTATTTTTGTGTTTTCCCTATTTCTTAAACAGATTTTCCGAAACAGGAAACAATGGACACTCTTACAATTAAAAATTATTAATAGGAAACTAAAACAGATAACTTTTTTTTTGGGGTATATAAAACAGATAACTTTTCTCAAACCAAATATGCCCTTAATTCTAGAACATGCATGGAAAAATCATCTCATAATTAACCCACAACATTGCTAAATGTTCTCAAATGAAAAAAGTGGAGAAGAAACTTCAACTATTTCCGAGTAATAAATACAAATAGTTACATAACATCTGACCTACAGACAGTTAGTTCACCTAAAAAACATACATGACTGGATATCTAACAAACATAACAGTGATAGAATGAAACCTGAAGAGAATAATTTGAGTTGGTTTGCTTCCATTACTTGAACTATAGAAATCTAGAAGCAATTCCCTGCAACAAAATATCATTTAAATTTTCAGTATGTCTCCATACATGTACACATCACATCTACAGTGCTCATGGGTGTTGCAGTCTGCAGAACTTCTAGAATACTATAGCATACTTATGTTAGCTTCTAGAACATTCCAACTCTGATTGTTCTCTTAGATAAATGTCAAATAGTTAGGGATACCTAAGATTCTGTTGAGTCTGATAAGTGGATTGCTAAACAAGCTGAAACTCAGGTATAAATTCTGCTGTAGAATATACACTACTCTCAAAAGTTACTACGTTAGAAATCAATTTCAAAAAGCATTAAATTTTCACTTTCAATTTCTCGTCAAAGTTGCAAGTTTTATGGTTCATTTGCACGTTTCAAAATGTTGAGCATTATATCTAGACATGAGATCGTAAATTGGCTAGTTCAAAATGAGATGAATTTTGGGATACTTTTTTTGTTTGCATTTTCCACTAATAAATACAAAACAGCGATAGTTCAATATATTTACTCAATCAAACCTGATAATGCCATCATCATTCCCATTATCCAAAGGTTTGAATAGAGCATCAATCATCTCTGCCTTAGGTGACTGTGTTCTCACAGATGCTCTATACCTTGAAATTAGAGGCCAACATCGAGATCCAACAACCTACAATCCAACATTATAAATCAGAATATGCTGTAGAGATGACCAAAAAACAAAACACCTTGTGGTGCAAGGCCAATATAGCATTGTGATTGTTTGTTTACAACAAAAATAGGGGAAAAAAGCAAAACACGAATAGGCTTACAGCTGCTATTGATGGAATATCTGATTGGCCAGGGGAACCATGAGAGACATCCATCCCTAAAATCATTGTTGGTGTATCTTTAATCAAGGGAAGATGCCCAGAATGCTCTAGTGCCAGCAAAGAATTTATTCCTCCAAGCTTATATGAGAATATAAGTACAATTTTTTTAAAATTATGCATAATATTATCCAGTCAAATTAAGCTAGATGCTATGCATTTAAGTATATCATGGGTGTAAAGTAGAAGTTTACCTTAGAATTAATTTTAAGAAGTACATTAGTAAGGTATTGATCAGTGATCTTGAGAGGGGAAATGCACTGTGTGACAACACCAACTTCACTCAGGCACTTCTTTTTCCAAGGCCCTAAAATTTGCAAAGAACACAAGGTGAATAAAAATATCAAATTAAAGGAAGCCTTGGAAAGTTTTGCTGTAAGAAATACCATAGATGTCACAGTTTTTCCTCTCCGGCAAGACACAAAGAATCAAGTCAGGTTCTTTAGTAAGTTTTGATGATAGCAGGTCAAACATCTTTTCAACCCTTGCAACAGGGTTAGATTTTCTCATTAGTGCTTCTTCCTCTATTAAAGAATATGGCCGTTCAATATTCTGTGAAAATACTTAGGTACATGAGTCAATCAATCAAATTAATAAAAAGATGAAAGATATGTATACTATGACACCTTAGAAAATGTATAATACATACAATTCCCTTGCTCATTCCACATTTGATCAGCTCTCTTGTTAAGTAACTAGTATCACAACGTGCAGAAAAGTTGACAACAGCCCAATAATCAATATGTGATGGTTGTAAAAGTGTCTGTAAAAAGGGAATATAGAACCATCAACTACTGAACTAGTCAATTAAAATTGAGATAAGTCTTAAGAAAGAGGAAGCCTTGAAAACTTTCTGAATGTGAAAGAATAATGCAATACCTTCTTATTAAAGTTCCACCTTCCATTATTGGGGACGCAGTCCTCATTCTTACCTACCTTCAACTGTGTCTCAAAGAAAATTGTATTAGAGTGCATTTACTTCTCAATTATTTGAATCAAACCGACTCCATTACACCTCTTTCGCTGTTATTTCTCTCTCTGGCTCCCCGGGGCACACAAAAATGTGAACAATATTGCAGGTTGATGCTTACCTTTGGGGTCTCAAGAACTCGACCTTCAACTGGAGTAAATTGCTTGTCGACAGAAATGCCACATGCCGCAAGAACAGCATCATCATCATAACAAGAATCTCCTATAGCCTGTAAACTTAATGAGTTTTAATACATCATCATTAAGAAAACCGACACAAATACAAATATCTATAACCATACATTTGTCAGAATTTTGATTCTTTCATGAGGCTTCTGGCGTGACTTTTCTACTAAAGATGTTTTTTGGACAGGTGATAATGCCTTTGTATACCGCTGGAGGGGAACAAGTGAACATAGCTACTCCAAAACGATAGAGGAGGAGAAATAATTAGCACATGTAATTGTTCCAAAGGAAAAAACAAGAACATGGTCCATTTGGGCATAGAATTGAACAAACCTCCAGGGGCAAAAAGATGGGTCGATTTGGCTTCCCAACATCAAGACACGGAAGGTAAGCAGAAGATATCAGCTCAATGCCGCGGTGTTCAGAAAAATACTCATATACAGAAACATCCACTGTCTGCTCCCCATCATTGTTTTCTCCATTTTTTAACTTCATACTAAAACTGCCAAAGAGCTAAAAGTTTATGTGTTTTTCCAGTCATGAAATACATAAACTTGTGTTTTCCCTTTATCTTAGATTTAAAGTTAAAAGAATAAACACTTGATCTTCAAAAAAGAAAGCACTTACAGTTGTTGAATGCAGGGTTTCTCACTCAAGCCGGAAATTTTAAATTCTTGATTGCGATGACTAGCACGTATCTTTAAATTTTTAAGCATTCCTTTCGCCTACAGAATATCCAGAAAGAAAAATGCCTTTCAGAAAATTACTACTGTTGAGTCGCGAACCTTATTTAGTTATTTGTCACCTTTGCCCAGTCAATATAACGAGGTTCCTTCACATTCTGGTTGGATAGGAGAAAATCAATTACAGGTCCAGGTTTTACGATCATTGTTGTGGATACATCTGAAATAAATACGTGAAGAACATAAATGATAAAATAATACAATTTTGTGATGACAAAATTTCAAGATAAGTATGAGAGCATTCCTACCCATATTAAGAGACAATCCTCCCTGTGTAAGACGAAAACTGGAATGAAAACCCCGAACTCCTGTTACTCCACCTCCAACATCGATGAAATTCCTTGAGTCATCATGAAAAAAAGATTGCCTTACCAAGAGACACCCTCTTTCCACACAGAAGACAGGGTTCAACAATGTTAGATCATGCACTTAACGATTAAATCTCATACACCACAATTTCAAGATACTACTTTAATTTTATCCTTACAGAATGTGCGGATACCTGTTAGCTGCCCGCTGCCTCAGCACAACATCAAGCACCCTCAATGCATCATGAGAATTAGCATGTGACTCAGTCCCTTTAAGGGAAAGAGCAATGGACTCCAAGGGTATTTTGGCAGCATAACTTATCTCCACCGTGAATGTCTTTGACTGAAAAGAACGTTTTGACCTTTTATTTTCCTCAGGAGGGCTTCCATTAGCACCAGGACTCTCAGTACTACTGCTAAAGTTTGAATGCAGTATAAGCTTCAAGACTAGAAAACAAGGCAAAACAAAGACAATCATATAGATAACTTACCACTTTGCAAATGATTGCTCAAGTAATAATTTAAACTCAAATTTATTATGTGGAAGAGGACCCACTGTGTACAAAGTTCCTGCTCCATCGTACGCAAAGCTTTTGCCACCAAGATCAGAAGAATATGTTTGGTGAAGCCTATCAATCAGTTTTCTCCCAATGCCCTTGCTTTCTACGGCTCTTTTATCTTCCGAAGTGATAGTAACCTGAAATCCTTCAATAAGCCAAAGCCATATAAGGGAAATTGAAAGGACAGAATCACTTGACATACACTATACTGGAAAAAGGTTGCATCTGTAGCATCAGCGGCAACTTTGAAGAGATTTACAAGCAAAGGTATGCGTTTTCCTGTGGCTCCAACACTAGGCCTACTGATAATAGAATAGGATGAGCGAGCTATTTGTTCTGTTTCTATATTAGGCAGCACATCAGGAGGTGATGGAGGTAAAGCTGTTGGCTCGGCAGCTTCTTCTGTCCCAGGTAAATTCACCGTCATATTTCCTTTTGCTACAAATGCCACTTTAAAACATCAATAGGGAAAAGAAAAGACTATTTGAAAGCCAAAAACTACAGATATATAAGTTATAGTTTGAAGAGGTCTTCAACAATGTGTCCCAGTTGTAAGATTTTCATTTAAAAAAAAAGTTGTAACTTTTTCCACCAAAAAGCAAGTCAAATAAATGCCAGTTTGATCCATATTACATATGAAACAAGCACTTTCTAAAAGTTCTCTAAAAGAACTCGTTGTTATTGCTGAAGATCATGACAATCAACCACCATTGTATGGCCAATGACAAGAAGCAAATGTACTATTTCAGTAAAAGACAGTGTAGTATACCAATTATGATACTCAGTTGGAGTAATAACAGAAGAAAAGAAACAGCGTTTCTACAAAGCACCTTGTCTATATGCAATCAATAATGAAAAAGATTGCACAAATTGGCTTCGGCAGCTCCTGTTTTTAGTGTTGAACACAGTTGCCGTATTTTCACTTTCAACCATACATTACTGATAATTGATAAGTAATTATTACTGTACTAGTACTGCCAAATTAACTGAACAAAAATGAATTTAAATTTATATGGGTTAGTGTGATAGTTCCATTTAAAATTTAATTGAAAATGGAAATAACCTTGATATGTGGAAACCTTGAGCACCTAATCAAAAAACCACCGGATAAAATGGAGGCCGCTGAAAAGAAGTTGGAAAATTGCTCTTGCCAGCTTGGTTCAAGTTGAACTCCATGCAAATCACATAAACAGCAACAGCCCAATAACAGTCAATAACGACAGTAAAATCTAAGCCAAAAACCCTTCAAACATAGAAGCATAGATAAGTAGGGCTTTGAAATGTAAAAGCATAGTAAACAAATTTCGGAAGATTCGGAAATGCATAGGTTAAAAGGAAAATAGGGAAATGGAAAATGAGAAAAGGCGTAAGATTAGAAGGAGGCAGAAAATAAGAAGATGCAATGCAAAGAATGGATTTCGAGAAAGACAGTGAGTGTAAGAATGTATACCGAATTTAAACAAAATAATAATGAATTATATATGTATGGAGAAAAAGAATAAAATGGTGAATGAATGAGTTTTAAGATCAAAGTACCGAGAAGAGATAGCAATGCAATTGTAGGGTTGGATTTTGGAATTTCGAAATGGAACGGACTCATCATTCTTTCTTACTACTATTCTTCATAGTGTCCTTTGCGTCTCGGGACCTAAAAAGAGAGGGAAACAAATCCTTCACTCACTTCTTCACTACCAACTTTACCCCTAATAAAAGGCTAAAAATCTAAAATCATACATTCACTAATAATAATATGTAAAAAGTAAAGTAAATAATATGTATGAATTTTTATATTTATTGTTTTCAACCGAATGTAAATCACAATTATTTATCGGTATAATTTTATATATATATTTATGGTAGAAGTAAAATCTGTATATTTCAAATTTTTTAGACTTCGAAAGGGGTTTAATTTAAAAATAACCGCACTAGGATTTTTCGTCCAAAATAAATTCAACATATTTATATCTACGGAAATGCTTAATGTTACCAAAGTATTTTCGCGAAAAACACACCATAAACATAGATGACGTGTTCGATGAAAAAAAACTCTTATTATCTTTTTGTGAAGTCCACTTCATTGTTATTTTCTCAAATTGGATCGCTTGTGTAGTAATACATCTACAGCAAAATTTTAATGTTATTAGAAGAAAGAAAACAAAGAGAATAAATAAAAATAAAAGGAAGTGAGAGAGATAATTTGGCCTGTGGCTGAATTGTACCCTAATCCAGTCTCCATTTTAATCAAATTAGTAAAATCTTTCCATTTTCCTCTCAACTGGTTGTACATGTTTTTGAATTGGTCCATTGTGTATTCCCTATCAAAATTTGTTTTCAGCTCTTCTTTGATATGTTTTGTGGCCATATATCTTTTTTAGTTGCTATAATTTCAACCACGTCATCTCCAACTACTTAATTCTCAGTTTCCATATGATAATTGATAAAGGTGTCTTAAAAAAGCAGACAACAATAAAACAAGTATCAGTACATAAAGCAATTCTCAATTCATGTCAGTACATACAAGTAATTACAAGATTAAAATATCTCTAAAACATCATTTAAAAGTCAACAAAAGTATAAAAAAAATCATATACGCACAGCAAAGCAAGCCTAATCTTTAAGTTGCTGAGGCTTTTGTCTACTAAAAAGTCAAATCTGCAACATCTTATGGCCATGCTTAAAACAATAATGTTACGCTGATCACAAATCTTCTATAAGAAAATAACACTCTAGAGTATAGTTATAAAAACAAGAGAGGCTTGAATCCATTTCCATGACAAAAAAACGATTGGTGAACTGGCATTGTCTCTGATTTGATAAAATAAATCCCATCCACCATATAAGTAACGATTTTTTTATAAAACAAAACCTTTTCCTCCTTTAAAAAACTTTCTATTTTTAAGAATAAAATCAAGAAAACAATATGAATAAATAAATAAAAAAACAATCATGACAAACCATGAAACAACATTAAAGAAGATTTAGAGAGACTATGGATCATTTTAGTCCATAAAAGTGTAGAACATTGTCACTTTAGTTGATGATTTAGCACTTTAGTTGATGATTTAGCCAAATATAAACGAAAATTGTGTTTTACCTGAAAACAAAAACGGCCAACAAAAAACCTATTTTTATGGTTTTGGGTTTTATGTAAAAATGGTTTCAAAATATGGTAAAAATCAGTTCAATTGGAACATATGTTATTTTCAAAATTTATTTTTAAAACCAAAATCAAGAAATAGTCAATCACAACGAACCCTTAATTTTAAAACTGCCTCAAGTATTTGCTCTCCTGCGTCAATTATGTTATTACGAAAATTATTTTGTTGAATTGTTACAGTAATAAGTTTTCCTTTTATATTGTTCTTAATTCATCATCTGTATTAAACCTATACCAACTCCATGGTTTGGCTAAAAGGATTTTTTTTAGACCAACTTTTGGTATGACAATCATGAATATGTATTAAGCTCTCTTGTTATGTTGAACAACAAATTAAAATAAAATGTTATAAAAATGAAATATTTTGTTTGTTCAAGACAGATTGTATGTAGATAAATTTTGGGATCCAATTTGGGGCTGGAGTTATCTCTATTACCTCGTTAAGTGTCTTCTACAAGAGAAATTTGTCTTTCAAAGATGTGAGTATGATTCAACTCAAATGTAAAATACTTGATACAAATTTCTCTTCATGATGCCAATATTTACAAGCTAATAAAGAATATATACATGAAAACGAGAAACACCAAAGATGGCTCAAACAGAAGGACTAGATCCGAGAACCCTCTCAAGCTTCTCAGCCTTAGTGTAATCCTTGTCAGAAAGCGGTCCAGCGGGAAAAGGTGTAATCTCCACAATGAGATGAGGAGTTGGTAGCTCGTCGAAAAGAGCTCTCACGTTGTTGCAACAAACGCTTTCTCCATGAGCGCTTTCTCTCCGGATTTGACAACCCTACAATGGTTATTTGGCAGCACATATACCAGTCAAACATGCCTTGCATCAAACTAAATCAAAGCAGAGGGAAAAAAGATAAAAGAAGTGGTCATCA
Source organism: Cicer pinnatifidum (assembly GCA_037974775.1). NCBI lineage: Eukaryota > Viridiplantae > Streptophyta > Magnoliopsida > Fabales > Fabaceae > Cicer > Cicer pinnatifidum. The sequence continues at coordinate 63,189,022 of JBBPBR010000004.1, read as the reverse complement.
ACTTATGAAGACCAGAGAAAAAATCTATTTAACAAAAATTGCAACACAAATAGACCGAGGAAAATTGCAAACCTTGTGAGAAGTGGCATCAACAAAGTGGTCATCTTCTGACAAAAGAGAGGCAATGGCTTTAAGAAGTCGCCGCCCTACAGACTTGGATGGGACTCTATAGTTCCTTCTAAGTGTACCCTTTGTTGTAGGATGCCATTTGCTCGTAAGTTTCGCTCCGTTAGCTCCTTCCTTTGCTGAGAAAATAAAACAGGCAGAGATAAACAACACACACATTGTAACAAAAAGATACATTGGTAAAATCCTTGAGCCCAATATAAGAGCCCATGTTAATGGAGCAATAGAGCAGCAGCTAGGCCATGGTATAAGCTACGGAAGGTTATTCTAGAAAAGGGTATCAGTGTATATGACATGTGTGTTAATGACATCAGATATTGTATGCTATACTTAAAGGTAGCACTTTACACAAGTACAAAATTAAAAGCATCAAAATGTACAACTTTTTCGCCATTTGTCCTCTCTTCTATTCTACTTTTACTATGCACCAAACATATTTGGAATTTCCAAGAAAGTAATCTTATTCAAAGCCCTACAATCAACAGAACTAAGACTAATGATAGGACTAGAATGTGGACTGGAGCTAGGCCTAATGATACCGACAGTAAACATTTCATCTGCTAGTTTTCCTGTCCTCGGCATTCTGATGATTAGGTAACCTATATGGCCACAGATTTGGCATACAACTCATTCTTCAATTAAAATGGCACGATCCTTTGTTCTAGGTGATAGTAAACCTTTAGGATCTCTAAAGACATCTTAAGATTCTTCAACAGCCTCTGCAATCTTTCCATACTCAACAGAGAACCAACTAGGATATTTCATTTTAAGGAAACCTTGGCATTCACCTTGGAAAGCTGTCATTACCAAATAGAAGGATGCTGCACATCTGCACAACCTAGGTTCATCTTTAAAATCATCTTCTGTCCTCTCACACCTTTAGGACTTCCCTTTCCCTTGCCAATTGTAGTCTTTTCACATCCATCTCCTTCCTCCGTGATTTGAAACCATTTTCTAAAGACTCCAATCTTGCATCCATGTTATATGCACCGTGAAATTCCGTAGGTTTTGGGAGCATCACAACTTGATCCTAGAGATTAAAGTTTACAGAGCTGGCTATTTTGTTTTCTTAAGCTTCACACTATAATTTGTAGCAATCATGTTGTCTTCGGTTAGTAGCAATTTGTTATAGTTTGATACAGTCTTCTACAACAGACTTATCAGTTTCGTAGTAACTGTACAATATATCATATATGGTACAGTCTCTCTGCCTTAGAGAGCCGATGGTCGCAAATTTTTCTCTTGGTTTGTCGGAGATTGTCTTCCAGAATTTCTCTTCCTCGTTTAGTTTTCTCACTTTGGAAGTTTTCTCACTTTGGAATTCTTTGCGTCCACAAATTTCTAGATGAGCATCCATCCTATCCAAGTTTAGGAAGAGGCTCATGCCTTCTTCTATACACAAACCCGAGCTAGTTGGCTAGTTACTACTCATTTCAATGTAAAAAACAAATATAAATAGCACATTCCAGTTCCACTATGAATGATGAAGTAAATTAGTAATCACTAATTATGAAGAAGCATCATGGAACAAATTCAATTTTCCAGCATTGCACATAATTTCACTAACGTTTTTACTCCCAGGCATGCTTAAATCACAACAATTATATTGTATATTAATGGATACAAAAACAGAAAACACACACAAAAAAAAAAAAAACAGTTATGGCTAAACAAATTAGAAGGTATGTATGGCATACCTGATTTTCCTAATATACCCTGCGTCCATTTAGAGAACCCTAAGTCACCAGATTCATTACTATTACTATCACCGTCACCAAATTCCAAATCTGAAGCAAACAATGAAGTTAACTTATAAGGATCCATAAATAACAAAATTAACCCGAGTATAAGAATAATGCTAAAATGGGTAAAGTAAAATAGAGTAAAAAGGAAAATAAAAACCCGAGAGAAGTGGGTTTGATGGAGATCCAACGAATCCCGTCTTAAGGAGTGCATAGAAGATGCAGATCCTACCAGCCCACAGAACGGGAGTTTCAAGCAAAGAAGCATGGGTAGTGGTAGGTTTTTTGGATTTTTTACTGGAAAAAATGAATGTTTTGAGGGAAAGGGAGGGTGCAGTAGCAAAACCTGGAATAAGGGTTTTGTGTAAGATAATTGAGGAGGGATTGAGAGAGTGAAAGGTGGAGGAGTGTTGAAGAAAAGAGAGGGTGGTGGTGGTGGTGGTGATTTGCAGAGAAGAAAGTAGAGTCATATTTTTCTTGTATCAGTTTCAGTGGTAGTGGCTGTAGATGCAGATGTAACTGAAAGGAAGGAGGAGGAGGAGTGAGGTGGATTTATTTACTAAACCTATTTAATTAATTAACTGTGCCCTTGTCAGTTGTCACTGTCAAATCAAATGCATGTGTATTATTATGGATATTTTTCTCCTTTTAGAAGGTAACCACGTCTTACGTGTACACTTTAGACTTGTCGCTATTTGTTTTGGATAAACTTCATTATCTTGTGCGACATGTGTTTTACTATATTTTAAAAAAGTTTAAGTCAGAATATAACTTTCATTTTTATTCTATCTTATCTATTTTCTCTTTTATTTTCAACACTAAAAAATCTCTAAAATTTTATGTTTTCTATAAATAAATTTTTTGCTAACCCTTTTTTTTATGAAAAATTTTTATTTACAATATTTTTTAAAAATTATTTTAATTTAGAAACAAATTGAATTTTAAGAAAAATTCTCACAAAATTCTTTGAATTTTTTTTTTAATTTTTCAATATTTTCTAAAAAAAAAGTAAATTTCAAAATTTATAAAATATTG
>JBBPBR010000004.1:63161034-63185671 GCA_037974775.1 Cicer pinnatifidum | reverse complement strand
AAGAACAATTTAAAATTAATTTGTATGTGTTGGAATGTGAATAAAAAAAACTTACAAATATCAAAATTAATATTATTATAATTACAAATATTAAAGACATATTTAAATCTTAAAAAAATCGTATTTTCAAGAAATATATAATTATTTTGATTAGTTAAATAATTTTAAAAGGCCATGTCATGTTTAATGTCTTTTAATAATAGTATAATTAATTTTAACCAAAAATTATGTAGATGCTAATTTTTTTTTCTGTCTTAACTCTTTTTTAATATAAAATATATCTTAGTTTAAAAAAAACAATTCATTAATTTGAAGTTTAGTGTGGTGGTAACTAAAAATATACCAATCAGGATTTTGAATAAATTATAAAATAATTAAAATTTTAACTCTGTATGAAGAGTGACGGAGTCATTAAGAACAACTATAATATAAACGAGACAAGTATATTTTAGAAAACAATTTATTATCATTTGAAATTTTTTATATTGTTGTCTCGATAGCGCTTTTATTAATATTTTTACTAAGGATTTTCACCATTCATTGTATGTGCAACGTTTTGAAATTCAAATTTAACCCAAAAGCATATTCTCTAATCCAATCGGATAAGGTAAACAATTTCCCTCTCTCTTCAATGTTTCTCCTACAGATTGCTGACAATGGGAAGGAACGACGTCGTCTCGTGTAGGTTAGGACTTTCACCCTGTTTCTGTTTCATTTTTTTTTTACCTTCATTATGCTATTGCTTCTACTCACAACATGGTTACTGGTTTTGCTTCAATATGTCTTTTTCTTTTCCATCAGTCTGAGAGTGGATTCAAATTCATGCGTTTAAATTCTTCACTCAGGTGTTTAGATTGTTTTTACTTTTTTCCCGATGGGTTTTAATATGGATATTCTTTTTACTGATTTTCACTATGGATATTCTTCAGATTCATTTCATTAAATGCATGATTCCTTTACAAATTATTAATTCATATTTATAATAAAAGGGTATATATTCTTTTTAAACTTTTTTAAATAAGGGGAAAATATACGATTTTAATAGGCAGAATGTGGAAGGTAAGTATTTCTTATCAGCTTGTGAGCAAATGAGAACTTTTTTACTGGTTTTTTGAGGCCATGACCAAGCCTGAAGAGTAACTATCTTATGGCTTAATGGAGATATGTGCATGCTTTGATGCTCCTATTTGAAATAAGAACTCAGAATTGCAAATGCTTGCTTTCATAGTTTTCCTTTTTTTTTCCTGAAGTTTTCATAGTTTTCCATTAGTTTAAATATGTATGGAAAATTTGTCATGCATTTGTATCTATCATAAAATGAATTTAAAGGCTGGAAGCTTAATTTATTAACAACTTTGTTTTGGTTTTAAAAAGGTCCTCAATTTGAATGGATACTATGGGGAGCTTAAAGAAGGAGAGTGAGTCCATACAAGGTGAAATTAATTACTTTTGTAGTTGCTATAAAGAGGGCTATCGTAAAAGTGACATTCAAATATATGTTTGAATTGAAGGTCATAACAAATTTTGTATTAGTTATCCAATGTATTTATGTAGGTGCTATCTTTATGTAGTGTTTCTTGATGATTTTGTTTGTAATCTAAATTCACTTGAACTTGATGATAGTAAGATATTGAATGTTGATGATAATCATGTAAATGTTGGTTGTATAATGTTATTAGCATCAATATCAAAATCAGAATATGAGGATTTTAAGGATGTGAATAGAAGGAGGTTTAAATGCTTTTGATATTTTATCTTTTTTTCAAGGTTTTTTTCTTTCTGGATTGTTTGAGAAAAAGATTGGTGAGGCATGGTTTGTGTCTGGTACATCAGTTTCAAAGATTATGTCAAAATTGGAGGAAGTAGTTCAATTGGTTAGGTTCAGTATAAGGAAGAAAGATTGCAGGATGATCACATGGTCTCTTCCGCACACTCAAAGATCTAGGTTCTCCAACGGTTTTGCCTTCGCTCTAACATTATTCACGCTAAAAAACGCGTAAGATCTTAAGATGTTACACTTTAGAGCTCACTCCTAACAACCTTGATTAATGTATTCACTTTGACTGACCGTTAAACCTTATTGTTCAATAACTAAATACAAATTATTTGTAAATTGTAATTACATAATTTATTTCTACATTTATCTCCCCGTGTGTTGCACTCGTGTAAAAAATTAAGAGTTATAACATTTATTTCTTGATATTACTGTGACACTGCATTTTAACTGTGAAACTTAAATTTTTAGGGTTTTTGTTTTTATTCGTTTTAATTAATCTGGCTGTGTAATTGTAATAATTTTAATTAATCTTCAATACAATAGGAACCAGCATTCCATGTTATGTAAATGTAAATTGATGTTCTCTATATCTCATTACAATTTTCATTTTCAGGTTCATTGTGGTGTTGTTAGTTGAAGCCTTAAAAATGGCATTGTGTAATCCTTTCTTTGTCAGCAATAATGGACCTGTAATTTCCCTAAGTTCCACCTTTCTTCCTGGGACAACACTTTCATCCTTTTCTATCAATAGAAAACCTAGAACATTTAACCCGAAAAATGTCTCTGTTTCAATTTGTTGTTCTTCTCTTAAAATTGTACGTGACCGCACTCTTGATAGACATGTTATCATGAAGAACAGAGTCCGGTTTGTTCAAAAGCTGAAAACTTTGCTTCTTTCTAAACCAAAACATTATCTTCCAATTCACATTTTGTCCAAATGTAGGGCTTATCTTTCCCTTCATAAGCCTCGTTCCTTACTTGCTATGATCCATCGATATCCATCCATTTTCGAACCATTTACTATCCCATGGCCACCCACACCTCTCAATGCAACAAAGTTATATCCCCAACTCTGTGTTCGTTTAACTCCGGCTGCTGCCGCCCTTGCAGCTGAGGAATTGAGTCTTCAATCTTCAATTTCAACAATTTTGGCAAACAAACTCCATAAACTTCTTATGTTATCTTCTTACCATCGGTTACTATTGTCAAAATTGGTTCACCTGGCTCCTGATCTTGGTCTCCCTCCTAATTTCAGATCCCGGTTGTGCAATGACCACCCAAACAAATTCAAGGTCGTGGACACTTCCTATGGCTGTGCACTTGAGCTTGTATCATGGGATAGCGACTTGGCAAAGCCTTTACCACCTCCGGTGTTCCAATCTCTTGATTTAATAGTTGACCGACCTTTGAAGTTCAAACAATTGAGACTTCGAAAGGGGATTAATTTGAAGAGGACTCACCAGGATTTCTTGCTCAAGTTTGAAGAAGTGCCAGAAGTGTGCCCCTATACTAACCCCGTTGAGAGTTTTTCCAAGGAATCGATTGAGGCAGAAAAGAGATGTTGTGCTGTTATAAGAGAGGTTCTTGGAATGACGATTGAAAAGAGGACTTTAATAGACCACTTGACCCATTTCAGAAAGGAGTTTGGCCTCCCAAACAAGTTGAGAAGAATGATTGTGAGGCATCCAGAATTATTTTATACGAGTATGAAAGGGCAAAGGGACTCAGTTTTCCTGGTGGAGGGGTTTGATGAGAAGGGTGACTTATTGGAGAAGGATGAGATTTTATCCTTACAAGATAAATGGATGGACTTGGCAAGGGAGTCCAAAAGAATGAGAAGAGATAGAAGGAAAGTTTGGATGGATAAAGGTATTGGCAGCTTGAGTGATGTTAATCAAAATCATGATGACAGCGACATTGATTATGATGATGATATTGGGATGGATAATTTTGAACATGGTTATGATGATGGTTTTGAGGATATATTTGAAGACTTGGATTTTGAAGCTGAGGATTATGACCACGAAAACAATTTGTTTGCCAACAAGATTGGAGAATTTTGGACTGCAGGACCTTTTCCAATTCAAAATGGATTGGATGGAGAACAAAAGCAACCTTGGTAGTTATAAAGTGAAGAAGAAAACTATTCTCCTAAGTTAGGTAAAGGCTGGCATGAAGTTTTGATCTGGAAAAAGGGAATGAGTGCCAACCATCCTGTAACCATATTACGATGGAGATAATGGTCTATGCTAGACTATTGACTATAATAAGATTTGAGTAAAAGTTAGAAAATAGCAAGTGTCGAGTCTGTCGACCCTCGACAGTGTCGAGGCATTTGTACTTGTACATATTGAAAGTTCCATCACTCATTATTATTGTATTCAGAATGCTAGGTAACATTTTTTTTTCAATATATTTTTATATCTTAGCATATCTAGGAATAGCGATTTTGTAAATAAATTGTGACTCTGGCTTTTGGGGTTATCTACAGGAGCCTCTTTTTCTCCTTTCGATGATGCAATGCCTTTGATTCCAACTGCTGTTTTAAGGTCAGTTTACTTTGTCGTAAGAATGATCTTTAACAACAATATCTTGAAACCTCATAAGCTAAGACTTTCTTTTTATTCAAACCATGGCAAATGCTTTTGTTTCTCCTAATGTTTTAAAAATTATGTTTTCTCATTTCTAACTCTGTTTTTGTGGCGTGGTTTGATGGAATAAGAAACAATCTTGATGCCACGATTTTGAATTCAAGGAGTTATATAAATATCACGTATATAGGTTCAAGTATGACTTGAATGAGATGATTCTTATGTTGTAATAGTACTATTTTACTTTGTCACCTGTATCCCTAAGAATGTTGGTTATTGCTCATCCAACCCCCCATGTTTGTTCATTTTTTTGACTTTTTATCCGATCTTAACTTTCGGTAGTATAAAATTGAGGAAAATGCACTACCGGATCTTAGCTTCCTGTAGTGTATTTTGGGGGAGAGTGAGCAAACACAGGAGGTGGATGAGCAACCTTAAACAATGTTTTAGAATTATCATGGACTAGGAGGAGATCTAATGGTCTAAGATAAGGATAGTGTCTCCTTTGACCTCACAAGAGAGGTTGCATATCCACGAGTTCTTTATGTTTTGGTAAAGATCCAATATAGATGTCTTTGAATCAAGGGTTGCCATTGTGATTCCATAGTACCTTAATAGATATTGGACCCTTAAACTGTTTTAATTTATGGTCTTAAAGCTTATAGGTTGATAAGAAATTTTTGGAATTTTTTGCTACAAAAAGTACATGTTTTACACAGTTTTTAATTTTTTTTATCATGCTATCAAGGAATGATTTCTCAAATTTTACAAAAGAAATTTACACGTTTTTATTTTTATTTTTTTTTTATATAAGAAAATGTTGGAGAAGATGGAAAATGATTTCTCATATCAGAGAGGATGGAAAGTAAAATGATGGAGCTGCACAATCAGAGGTGACTTCTCAAATTATTCATCAACAATGAAAGGAAATTATCTAGGCTAAATTTTAAATTTCACGTTCCTTTTCCAATTTTAGATTCGATTCTGAATACAATTAAGGGTTGGTAGGCCTAGTATCTAGAAGCAAGACAATGAAAGGAAACTTCTTATTTATCTTGTTTTGTCTCATTTCACATCTCATACAACAGCTACTTGTACATAACTCTTAGTAAAGTAATTTCTAATCAGTATGGTATAGTGCCTTATTTTTAGGATCTACTAGTGTTTGCATTTATTATTGGATGGAAAATATGCATAATAACTACAAATTTTCAGAATTAACTTCTAGCAGTAGCATATGTATAAGGTATTGGGTCGATAATATCCTGCCTATTTTAATGCTAATATTACTATTATAAAGATATGTAAGAACAATGGATGATTGGCATGCCAACTGCCAAGTATTGTGAAACTAATCAGTGGGAAAAGCATGAGGTGATATTTGATAATAAATTAACAATATGAATAAGAGGCATAAATTAGTAAAACAGAGTATATTGTGTTGCAAAAAAATAAATCTATCAATAAAATGATCAACTGAATCCTATTGATAGTTTCTGCTATCCATTTTTCTTGTACTGTTCGACTTCAATCGATTGGAAGCATATAGTTTTTAATCTCAGGAGAACTCAATATTTCTGCAATTGAAATTTATTGCTTTTAAAATCATTTCTGGTATACATCACATATGATTTCGTAAGTGTTTGTGATAAGTAATCCTTTAGCTAGTCAGTCAGCTAACTAGTGACATAGTTAGTCATTCACTTAGGTATGTGAGATAATATGCTATAAATGATTGATAGGAGAGATTAGAGAGCGTATATTTGGTTTTGGAAAGGAATTGGAGTTGAACAGAATTTACTATCAATAAGCACCATTTTCTTCTATGTTTTGACCTAGTTCCTATCTGGTTGCTTGAAGGTTTGTAGTCATGAAATGTAATAATCCAAGCTGTTGAACATAAGACTTCAATGGATTTCTTCTTAAATATGCCTGATCTAATATAAGATAAAAATAGGAAAGGACCTCATTAGTATTGGTACTATGTTGTTTATTTACACTGATCGATAAGTGTTCAACTTGAATAATGATATAATTTTATGGCTATATGGAGCATCAAGTAGGGGACCTTGGAACCAACTTAGCAGTCTTAACTTTTCTATGAAATATAACTTCTGTGGCCACTTTAAATTTGGATATGGTTAGCTGCGTAGTGAAGTGCATAAGAATAAGATGAAACAAAAAGCTGTTGTAAAATATAATTGTGACTATTGTGCATATAGGAAACCCAGATAAGGATTAGGTGCTTACAATGCAGGTGTGGTTGTTATTTTCACATTTGATTAATATGAATTCTGTTTATGTTCTATGACTTATCACCTGTATGGTGATAGACGCTCAGCTGTTGTAGATGACATTGTTTTGGAGTATCAGAAGGACATAAAGGGTTCGCATATTTATGATTACCACGACAGTGAAGGGGCTAAGATTTATAAGATGCTGGAGACAGCTGCAGAACCCGAATTCCTAATGGCAGATATGACTCCGGAGCAACTTAGTTCTTTTGCTGCTTATAAGGCCAAATTAAATGTGAGGTTATATCCCTGTAGTATTAGAAGTCTATATGCAGAAAGATATTTATGGTTTCACATTCATCTTCAGGCAATTAGACAGACACAAATGGAAAGTTCAATAGAGAAAGCTTTGAAAGATTCTGGCTTGGGAAACAGAGAAGTAACACCATTTGAGGTTGCGGGTAGTTGGATTAAGAGAAGCCAAAAGAAGGCATAGTAACAATCTGGAGTCCAACACAGAAGCAGGTGAGTCTGATGAGCCAACTGCAAAATATAATAATATTTCCTTGTATTAATATTTTTCAGCATTTCTCATGCATGCCTAGCAGGTTAATATACACTTCATTTCCTTTCTTCCAATACCATACCATAAATGTTTATCATGGACATCAAAAGATTTCTCACAATTTCAGAATTTCTTTATATTGTGTTACAATGTGATAGCTTCAGGAGCTGGGAGAGGGAGAAGCATATGCAATTACAGGACTCATACTATCTGACTTTGATTCAGATGTCCTTCACTTGCAGACTAAAGGATCTTCTACAAAGTGGTTGCCATTATCTTCTAATGCAAAAGAACAGTTTAAGTAGGTATCTAGCAATCAGAATAGGATGAAACAATATCTGAATTTCTACTGGTCTATATTATCGTTATGAAAATTCTAACCCACCTTATTGTGGTCCTTTGTAGGCCATTTTTCAATAATCAGAAATCAATCCCATTGTCAAGTTTGAGTGACATCCCTCTTTCCAAGTATTTGGTTGCCTTAGTCCTTTTATATATCATTGTACTAGCAGTAAAAAATGAATAGCAAGAAAATATTTGACATAGCCGTGTTATTATTCTTATACAGTGAGTTCGACGTTGTTGCATTTGTTGTGCATGTGGGAGAGGTTTATACATCAAGTCAACAAAAGATGCAATTGGTTTTCGTGACGGATGGATCCATCATGTATGGTCTACAGTCAGAAAAGTTAATGGACACATTGCTTGCCATCTGCTTTTGCTCCCCATTGATTGATTGTGATTCATTTCCACCAATCAACCACAACCTTGCTGGATCTATGGTAATTACATTGTTCTATAATTTATTACTGCTATTTTAATCTATAAATTATAGATTGGGATTCAATTCCATTGTTTTAGGATGTCTAGTTTGTGAAACTATTAATTTTGCATTACTTTAGAAATTAGATAAATTATGTGTTTTTGTTATATGCAGGTTGGTTTCTGTAATCTTATTAAAAAGGACAAGGACCATACAAACCAAGTGTGGGTTGCTGATGCTAATGAGAATTCTACGTATTATTTGAAATTTGATTCTCCAAAGTGTTCTCACCTAAGAAATGCTGCCAACTCTGTCAGAAGATGGGCAAATGATTCTAGCTTGGTATGCACATCATGGAACTCTATTGCATCAAAACCTGTGCTGCACGGTTCAATTCTTATAATGACACTTTGTTTCTTTTCTTTCTGCAGATAATAGAGAAACTCAAAGAAAAGGTGTGGTGGGTATAGTTTGTTATTGAAAATCCTAGATGGAGTTAAGAAGGGGAACTGTGTAAAGATATGAGCATGTTGCTCTATTGTCTTAGTAATATTAAACATTTCTAAATCCATGACCACATTGACGTGGCTAAAGTTAACTGGTCTTTGACCCAAAAACAAGTTAACAGATCTTTTGAAAAATATAACTTTAAGTGTGTTCCTTTTGAAGAATTGTAAATGTAAATTTTATCAAAATGATATTTATTTTCTATGCAGTTTTTGGTGTAGCTTGTATAAAATAATAGTTGCAGAGTTATTGATATCTAAGAAACTGTTGACACCCAAAATAGTTGGGTGACGCTAAACGACCATTGGTAATTTTACCAAACAGCAGTAAATAAATATTTATATAAGTTTAGAAGTGGATATATTATATACACGTTTATATAATCACATAGGGCACTATTGTCTGTTACATAGGACGAAGTATTATTCACAAGAATGGCTAAATGTGTATTTATATTGTTATTAAAAAATTCAAAGTTTTAGTTCAGTTTTAATAGAAATCATGCGCGATGGTTGTTGATAATTTACTGTTTACAATAATTCGCGTTAACATCAAACGTTATTCTAATTCATTATGAGACTTGTGTTAAATAATACTGAAACTACCTAGTGTTACACATAAATTCGACAACAAAACAACATTTGAGAACGTACTAAATGTACCCAACACTAATATTAACCAATGACTTAACATGTTCTGCAAGATTGGAGAGGCTTGGATTACTCGGATAATGGTACATGAGATGAGCCATTCTTGCAGCATTAAGACATAAATTAATTAGTAAATGATGATTGAAATGGATTTGAGATCTTCATTTATTGGTTGATATATTTCCATTCATTTGAAATCAAGCGGGCAACATCATGCCTTTGTACGTGTCGTCCGGTAGACATATTTTGATGTTTGTTTACGTAACAATGAAGATGAGTGACTATTTTAATTGGAACATGACATTTGATAATAACGTAATTGATTACACGATTAAATTTTTGTTTAACACTTTATTTTAAAGAATGTAATTAGCAGTTAATTTATAAGCTATTTTGGCACATATAATTATATCTGGAAAGCAATTTATGAACAATTTTTTTTTTTTTGAATTTTTATGTTTGAAGATGAAGAAAGATATCCAAGAACTCTAATTGATTTAAATTTAGAATTTTTTATTTTAATTTAAATATTTAATTAAATTAAGATAAACTACTACTTCAGTCCTTAAAAGTATAAGATTTTATTTTTTTTTATCTCTAACTCAACAAAATAGTCAAAATAATCCATGAAAGATACATTTCACTATTATTAAAGTCCTTGAAAGATACAATTTACTGTCAAATTATTCATATCTATTACAATGTCAGAGACTAAATTAACTCACATTTGAATATTTCAAAAACTAATTTGAATTTTTTTTACTGAGTCAAAGATAAAAATGACACCATCTTATATTTTAATGGACTAAAATAGTCATTTACTCTTAAGTTAATTTTTAACTAAATCTTAGTTGAATTTGCCGCATCATAATATTAACATTTGACTTCTCTAGAGTGAACAATTTAACTTTAAAGAATTAAGTAAATAATATCAACTATTAATCATTAAACAAATAGTTAATACTATTTGTACATGATCATTTATGGGTGGCTATAATACATACGATTTCAGACTCAAAATCTATTTATGAGAAAAAATTTAAATGATTAATTAGATACAATTAAACAACCAAATTATATTATGCCTATTTGTTAATACCTACCGGCCATTCAAAGGATAGTGATAATACCAAACATACTGTTTCCTCCTATTGATGTTTCCAACTAGATAGATATATTAAACCACTAACGCGACCAATCTATTGAGGCTGTCAACTAGAAAAATGTTTCCCCTCAGTACTAGAAATTCATTTCTCGTTCTAGTAACCAACACCAAAATAGTGAAATCAGAAGCCAAAATGATCCAAACCACTAGAGCAAGCTTTCATATCAGACAGGCATTAGTACAAGATGGGTAGAGCAAACAACTGATTCAAAACAAGTAATGTATGCACAAAAGCTAGAAGTATAATGTGAAACACAGAATATTACCATGATTGACGTCATGGTAATAACAATATTTCCCACAACCTAACTGAGATTTCTTAAACAAAATTTGGGGTACATCAGTGCCATCTAGGTTAACTGTACATCCCACATATATTTACACACTTTTACTGGTCAATCAAAATTGTATTTACTTTTTAATCTCAACAGAAGAACATGGAGGTCTTGACTTTTTTATGCAATCTTGGAAGCTCTGGAATGGGGACGTTTCCCTCTGAATCAGAAGTTGAAGATACTTCTGATAAATCATCAAAATTCAGAAACTGTCCCATTTGAGCTGCAGCGTGGTGGGCATAGCATATAGGTGCCACTGAAGAAAAATTGAAGGGATAATTAATAAAAAAAATTATATTTAAACATTGTTATGCAAAAGAAAATTCTGACGGCATACCAATTGAGGTTGCATTTGTGCTCCTTTGGTTCCTAAAATAAGAAAAAAGCTAGTAAGCAAGGAAATACGGGGGTAGGTCAAACATGATATATAAACAAGAGGTAGAATGCATACACGTAACACAGCAAATTGATCAAATTTTGCAAGCCATCTGGTGAGAATCCAATTTCGTCAAGCAACACGTGATAATGAACAGGCCTAGATGTTCCCTAATAGAGAGAAAAGAATGAAAGGCACATCAAAGTTTAAACAGGTGAAACATCAACACACTTCAACTGGCTGTGAGATATTTCACTAGTACCATATGCTCTACTAATGCTTGTAAAATCAATATAACAGGTACACGAAAAGTGAGGAAACTAGAGAGGAAAACCTACAATCATTCCAGCGTGAGTACACATGTAAAAATCGTAATTTCTTGGATGCACGATTTTTGTGTCGACGACGGTCCCTGTAGAGGAAAATTTATGATAAAATGTTCCCACATGTTTGTATATATACAGGACACTAAAGTAGCATACCGGGAGGAACATTTTCCTGAGCATTAGCTTGAAACAGCTTTGTATGGTGATTCTTCTGTGCCACAATTACAGTGAACTTGGGAGCATCAACCTCCTCAAGATGTTCATAGGCCTGTAATTACAACAGTTTATCATCACCCTAGAATTAATCAGCAAAGGATGTCATTTAATAGGGTTGGTGATTCAATTAGGATCTTCTTTAGATAAAGTTTGTTTTAAAAGTGCTAGTAAGAAGAAAAAGCTATATAGAAGGCTTTTAGTTATTTTTTTCATGCAAAACAATTGAACCCAAGTAAATGCAAGGAACAATGTGCAACTAACTTCAACTTCAAGGATAGGAGAAATCAATCAGATAATCAAATTGATCAACAAAAAGGGAGGGTTGCACACAACCTTTATTATCTGGTTAAGCTCCATATTCAAAACCTGATTAAATTGTGATTCACCAACTCCATCCCTGAACAAGAAAAGGTATCAGAGAGTAAATAAAAATCATACAAGGGATAAAGGAATTTGAAGCGACTAAAAGTAAGTCCATTTCTAAAAAAACAACTTAAACTTCATAACCATTCATCAAATACCAGCACAACATCAACTAATAATTAGATATATCTGTAAAAATATGGTTATACTACTGTGTGCCCTTGTTCTCTGCCACAGCGCGTTTTCTTTCCGGGGTGCCATCACTATCAACTCTGCATTTTTACAGCTGCACCATAACCAACATTTTTCCGTAATATTATGCTTTTCCAGTGAGACCCGCCATCCAAAACCAACAAACACCGCCACGCAATCCTCCGGCGAGCACGACGGTGCTTTTTCCGTCGCCAACTGACACTACATGCGCGTTTGTCTTGTCTATGCGTGGGTCCCACGCGCCTCCATCAAATCTGCGTGTGAGAGCGCACGCACCTGTCTCCGGCCACCTTCTGCGGGCTTTTCATTATTTGGTGATTTTTCAACAACCTCTCATCTTTCAACTCCCCCTTCCGCACTGTATATGTTGTGAGAACTTAGTTTCAAGGACAAGTTACCATTTGCTCAGACAATCATTGTATTCCCACGGGTGATCAATCTAGTGGTGACTTTACTCCCACATATTAATGGCGCGTTTTATTGTCACCGATGATCAATCCAGTGATGACTCTTTCACACATTAATCATTAATGGTGCCTTCTCTTTTCAAACTAGTCCAATAGTTGTCAAACGTAGTTTTTTTTTTTTTTTTGTGATAAAATATTTTGATGTAACTAAGTTAAAGCATAGTAAGCTTTAACTTTAGGGGGAGTGTTAAAATTCAGTTTATGTTTTAATTATTCATTGATTGTGCAACATCCTAAGCTAATTGTTAGTAGTCCTAGTCAATACAACTTCCTAGGCATTCAATGTAATTATTGCAGCATCATTATAAATAGAAAAGTGTGTGATCTCATTAGAGACACAAGAAACACATAAATTTACTCATATTTTACAAATCAATAGTTGAATATCATTAGCTTCCTCAAAATTAAAATTAGACACTTAATGTTTGTGTGTATTATTTGTTACTGGTTTGATTGAGTAGCAAGTATAATCTAATAAATATCCAAGCACTAGAGGAATCCTCCCTTAAAAGCTAGCTATCACGGGAAAAAATTCAAGCCACTTAGAAACTCCATCAAGCATCTCATACTACTCAATGTGGGACTTAGGCAGCCCATAATACCCAAGCAAGACCGGCAATCAATTTGTGCAACAAGAAAATTGGCACAGAGCCTCAAATTTTTGTATAGTATACTCTGACCTTTGAAAAATCACATTGATATCCTTAATTTTGTACACTTAACACTCTAATTATTTGCACCTAATACCTGGAATAAATACTCAGTTTCAACGGTTGCAGTCTACCAAGTGCCACCACCCCAAATTTTAGAATCTTGAATCTCGATGTTAGGGTTTTGGGATTTTAGTGTCTAATTTTTAATTTTGAACAAGACCTCCAAAAACATTAAGACAGCCCAATACCCAAGTCCCTATCATTGCACCACCCTGAGAATCGACATTTCGGCATCGACATTGGTATTGTAGAATGTTTTACTCGGTCTTTGCTAGTTGCACTGGATGATTCCCTATAACTCTCTTAAGGTGGGAAAGTTAGAAAACCGGATGCTGTTTAGCTGTTTCTAGCACCAATAGCTTATAAGCCATCACCTCACCAAATGTGATAAATAGAGATTTTACACACTAATTAACCCACATAACACCCCCATTTAATTTTAGTTGATTAGGGCTTAACCTTGTTATAGATAACTGCACATGTAACAATGGAAATTTTTTTTTGTGTTTTCCCTATTTCTTAAACAGATTTTCCAAAACAGGAAACAGTGGACAGTATTACAAATAAATATTATTAATAGGAAACTAAAACAGATAACTTTTTTTTTTGGGTATATAAAACAGATGACTTTTCTCAAACCATATATGCCCTTAATTCTAGAACATGCACGGAAGAATCATCTCTCACATAATTAACCCACAACATTGCAAAATGTTCTCAAATGAAAAAAGTGGAGAAGAAACTTCAACTATTTCCACGTAATAAATACAAATATGTTACCATGCATTGATGTTTTCTTGATACTATAATAGACATTATCAAAAATATCCTAGTTACATAACATCTGGCCTACAAACAGTTAGTTCACCTAAAAAACATACATGACTGGATATCTAACAAACATAACAGTGATAGAATGAAACCTGAAGAGAACAATTTGAGTTGGTTTGCGTCCATTACTTGAACTATAGAAATCTAGAAGCAATTCCCTGCAAGGAAATATCATTTAAATTTTCAATATGTCTCTGTTAGGATATACGCATAGGGATAATTAGGAGTTTGTTAGTAGTTGTGTTCCTAGGTTGTTAGTAGTGGTATAGGTGTACTTGCTTTGGTGTTTCTGTTATTAGTTAGTTATCTAACACCTAATTCCTATCCTAATGTACTGGAAGTCTTTAAATAGAGGCTTCCACCCCTTTAGAAATGATCTTTTATCAAATTTGGAAATTGAGTGGTGTAAACCATTGTAGGAGCGTATCCGCTCTTGTGTATCATTTTGTTTGGAGAGATTCTCTCCTATTATTTCTTATCCTTTCTTTCTAAATATAGTGTTCTTCCTCTAAATCAAGGAATCCAATTATTGGGTTCCTAACAATTGTGTTAGGATATACACATAGGGATAATTAGGAGTTTGTTAGTAGTTGTGTTCCTAGGTTGTTAGTAGTGGTATAGGTGTACTTGCTTTGGTGTTTCTGTTATTAGTTAGTTATCTAGGACCTAATTCCTATCCTAATGTACTGGAAGTCTTTAAATAGAGGCTTCCACCCCTTTAGAAATGATCTTTTATGAAATTTAGAAATTGAGTGGTGTAAACCATTGTAGGAGCGTATCCGCTCTTGTGTATCATTTTGTTTGGAGAGATTCTCTCCTATTATTTCTTATCTTTTCTTTCTAAATATAGTGTTCTTCCTCTAAATCAAGGAATCCAATTCTTGGGTTCCTAACAGTCTCCATACATGTACACATCACATCTACAGTGCTCATGTGTGTTGCAGTCTGCAGAACTTCTAGAATACTGAAGCATAATTATGTTAACTTCTACAACATTCCAACTCTGTAATTGTTCTCTTAGATAAATGTCAAATAGTTAGGGATACGTAAGATTATGTTGAGTCTCATAAGTGGATTGCTAAACTAGCTGAAACTCAGGTATAAACACTGCTGTAGAATATACACTCTACACACAAAAGTTACTAAGTTAGAAATCAATTTCAAAAAGCATTAAATTTTCACTTTCAATTTCTCTCAATTTCATTAAAATCTTAGTTTCTATCACGGTATCTAGAGTTTGATAAAGCTCATAGCCATGGTTAAAATTTGCACGGAATTGGGAGGACTCTAGTTTCATACACATTAATTGCATATTAATCACAATGTAGTAAAATATAGTGCATAGGAAGCAACTACCCAGTCACATATTAATCGCATCAGTTATACACTTTACTAAAAACAGCAAATAGTTAAAAAGAATTAAAATTACAAGAGAAATGATATTAAAAAATGGCTAATACGGACCAATTAGATATTGTCCTCTTTATTGATCAGCACATTCCAAGTCTCGTGAAGGATTGTTTTCATTTAAGTTATGCATGGAATGGATGGTTTGCAATTTTTATGGTTCATTTGCAAGTTTCCAAATGTTGAGCATTATATCTAGACATGAGATCTTAAATTGGCTAGTTCAAAATTAGATGAAGTTTGGGATACTTTTTTTGTTTGGATTTTCCACTAATAAATACAAAACAGCGATAGTTCAATATATTTACTCAATCAAACCTGATAATGCCATCATCATTCCCATTATCCAAAGGTTTGAATAGAGCATCAATCATCTCTGCCTTAGGTGACTGTGTTCTCACAGATGCTCTATACCTTGAAATTAGAGGCCAACATCGAGATCCAACAACCTACAATCCAACATTATAAATCAGAATATGCTGTAGAGATGACCAAAAAACACAACACCTTGTGGTGCAAGGCCAATATAACATTGTGATTGTTTACAACAAAAATAGGGGGAGAAAACAAAACACGAATAGACTTACAGCTGCTATTGATGGAATATCTGATTGGCCGGGGGAACCATGAGAGACATCCATCCCTAAAATCATTGTTGGGGTATCTTTAATCAAGGGAAGATGCCCAGAATGCTCTATTGCCAGCAAAGAATTTATTCCTCCAAGCTTATATGAGAATATAAGTACAAATTTTTTAAAATTATGCATAATATTATCAAGTCAAATTAAGCTAGATGCTATGCATTTAAATATATCATGGTTGTAAAGTAGTAGATTACCTTAGAATTGATTTTAAGAAGTACATTAGTAAGGTATTGATCAGTGATCTTGAGAGGGGAAATGCACTGTGTGACAACACCAACTTCACTCAGGCACTTCTTTTTCCAAGGCCCTAAAATTTGCAAAGAACACAAGGTGAATAAAAATATCAAATTAAAGGAAGCCTTGGAAAGTTTTGCTGTAAGAGACACCATAGATGTCACAGTTTTTCCTCTCCGGCAAGACACAAAGAATCAAGTCAGGTTCTTTAGTAAGTTTTGATGATAGCAGGTCAAACATCTTTTCAACCCTTGCAACAGGGTTAGATTTTCTCATTAGTGCTTCTTCCTCTATTAAAGAATATGGCCGTTCAATATTCTGTGAAAATACTTAGGTACATGAGTCAATCAATCAAATGAATAAAAAGATGACAGATATGTATACTATGACACCTTAGAAAATGTATAATACATACAATTCCCTTGCTCATTCCACATTTGATCAGCTCTCTTGTTAAGTAACTAGTATCACAACGTGCAGAAAAGTTGACAACAGCCCAATAATCAATATGTGATGGTCGTAGAAGTGTCTGTAAAAAGGGAATGTAGAACCATCAACTACTGAACTAGTCAATTAAAATTGAGATAAGTCTTAAGAAAGAGGAAGCCTTGAAAACTTTCTGAATGTGAAAGAATAACGCAATACCTTCTTATTAAAGTTCCACCTTCCATTATTGGGGACGCAGTCCTCATTCTTACCTACCTTCAACTGTGTCTCAAAGAAAATTGTATTAGAGTGCATTTATTTCTGAATTATTTGAATCAAATCAACTCCTTTAAACCTCTTTCACTGTTATTTTTCTCTCTTTGGCTCTCCGGTGCACACAAAAATGTGAACAATATTGCAGGTTGATGCTTACCTTTGGGGTCTCAAGGACTCAACCTTCAACTGGAGTAAATTGCTTGTCAATAGAAATGCCACATGCCTCAAGGACAGCATCATCATCGTAGCAAGAATTTCCTATAGCCTGTAAATTTAATGAGTTTTAATATATCATCATTAAGAAAACCGACACAAATACAAATATCTATAACCATACATTTGTCAGAATTTTAATTCTTTCATGAGGCTTCTGGCGTGACTTTTCTACTAAAGATGTTCTTTGGACAGGTGATAATGCCTTTGTATACCGCTGGAGGGGAACAAGTGAACATAGCTACTCCAAAAGGATGGAGGAGGAGAAATAATTAGCAGATGTAACTGTTCCAAAGGAAAAAAACAAGAACATGGTCCATTCAGGCATAGAATTGAACAAACCTCCAGGGGCAAAAAGATGGGCCGATTTGGCTTCCCAACATCAAGACACGGAAGGTAAGCAGAAGAGATCAGCTCAATGCCACGGTGTTCAGAAAAATACTCATATACAGTAACATCCACTGTCTGCTCTCCATTATTGTTTTCTCCATTTTTTAACTTCATACTAAAACTGCCGAAGAGCTAAAAGTTTATGTGTTTTTCCAATCATGAAATACATAACCTCTTTGTTTTCCCTTTACCTTAGATTTAAAGTTTAAAGAATAAACACTTGACCTTCAAAAAACAAAGCGCTTACAGTTGTTGAATGCAGGGTTTCTCACTCAAGCCGGAAATTTTAAATTCTTGATTGCGATGACTAGCACGTATCTTTAAATTTTTAAGCATTCCTTTCGCCTACAGAATATCCAGAAAGAAAAATGCCTTTCAGAAAATTACTACTGTTGAGTCGCGAACCTTATTTAGTTATTTGTCACCTTTGCCCAGTCAATATAACGAGGTTCCTTCACATTCTGGTTGGATAGGAGAAAATCAATTACAGGTCCAGGTTTTACGATCATTGTTGTGGATACATCTGAAATAAATACGTGAAGAACATAAATGATAAAATAATACAATTTTGTGATGACAAAATTTCAAGATAAGTATGAGAGCATTCCTACCCATATTAAGAGACAATCCTCCCTGTGTAAGACGAAAACTGGAATGAAAACCCCGAACTCCTGTTACTCCACCTCCAACATCGATGAAATTCCTTGAGTCATCATGAAAAAAAGATTGCCTTACCAAGAGACACCCTCTTTCCACACAGAAGACAGGGTTCAACTATGTTAGATCATGCACTTAATGATTAAATCTCATACACCACAATTTCAAGATACTACTTTAATTTTATCCTTACAGAATGTGCGGATACCTGTTAGCTGCCCGCTGCCTCAGCACAACATCAAGCACCCTCAATGCATCCTGAGAATTAGCATGTGACTCAGTCCCTTTAAGAGAAAGAGCAATGGACTCCAAGGCTATTTTGGCAGCATAACTTA
This sequence comes from Cicer pinnatifidum, assembly GCA_037974775.1. NCBI lineage: Eukaryota > Viridiplantae > Streptophyta > Magnoliopsida > Fabales > Fabaceae > Cicer > Cicer pinnatifidum. The sequence goes on along the minus strand of JBBPBR010000004.1, from coordinate 63,166,997 downwards.
TCTCCACCGTGAATGTCTTTGACTGAAAATAACATTTTGACCTTTTATTTTCCTCAGGAGGGCTTCCATTAGCACCAGGACCCTCAGTACTACTGCTAAAGTTTGAATGCGGTATAAGCTTCAAGACAAGAAAACAAGGCAAAACAAAGACAATCATATAGATAACTTACCACTTTGCAAATGATTGCTCAAGTAATAATTTAAACTCAAATTTATTATGTGGAAGAGGACCCACTGTGTACAAAGTTTTTGCTCCATCATACGCAAAGCTTTTGCCACCAAGTTCAGAAGGGTATGTTTGGTGAAGCCTATCAATTAGTTTTCTCCGAATGCCCTTGCTTTCTACGGCTCTTTTATCTTCCGAAGTGATATTAACCTGAAATGCTTCAATAAGCCAAAGCCATATAAGGGAAATTGAAAGGACAGAATCACTTGACATACACTATACTGGAAAAAGGTTGCATCTGTAGCATCAGCGGCAACTTTGAAGAGATTTACAAGCAAAGGTATGCATTTTCCTGTTGCTCCAACACTAGGCCTACTGATAATAGAATAGGATGAGCGAGCTATTTGTTCTGTTTCTATATTAGGCAGCACATCAGGAGGTGATGGAGGTAAAGCTGTTGGCTCGGCAGCTTCTTCTGTCCCAGGTAAATTCACCGTCATATTTCCTTTTGCTACAAATGCCACTTTAAAACATCAATAGGGAAAAGAAAAGACTATTTGAAAGCCAAAAACTACAGATATATAAGTTATAGTTTCAAGAGTTCTTCAACAATGTGTCCCAGTTGTAAGATTTTCATTTAAAAAAAAAGATGTAACTTTTTCCACCAAAAAGCAAGTCAAATAAAGGCCAGTTTGATCCATATTACATATGAAACAAGCACTGTCTAAAATTTCTCTATAAGAACTCGTTGTAATTGCTGAAGATCCTGGCAATCAAACACCATTGCATGGCCAACAACAAGAAGCAAATGCACTATTTCAGTAAAAGATAGTGTAGTATACCAATTATGATACTCAGTTGGAGTAATAACAGAAGAAAAGAAACAGTGTTTCTACAAAGCACCTCGTGTATATGCAATCAATAATGAAAAAGATTGCACAAATTGGCTTCGGCAGCTCCTGTTTTTAGTGTTGAACACAGTTGCCGTATTTTCACTTTCAACCATACATTACTGATAATTGATAAGTAATTATTACTGTACTAGTACTGCCAAATTAACTGAACAAAAATGAATTTAAATTTATATGGGTTAGTGTGATAGTTCCATTTAAAATTTAATTGAAAATGGAAATAACCTTGATATGTGGAAACCTTGAGCACCTAATCAAAAAACCACCGGATAAAATGGAGGCCGCTGAAAAGAAGTTGGAAAATTGCTCTTGCCAGCTTGGTTCAAGTTGAACTCCATGCAAATCACATAAACAGCAACAGCCCAATAACAGTCAATAACGACAGTAAAATCTAAGCCAAATACCCTTCAAACATAGAAGCATAGATAAGTAGGGCTTTGAAATGTAAAGCATACTAAACAAATTTCTGAAGATTCGGAAATGCATAGGTTAAAAGGAAAATAGGGAAATAGAAAATGAGAAAAGGCGTAAGATTAGAAGGAGGCAGAAAAAAAGAAGATGAAATGCAAAGAATGGATTTCGAGAAAGACAGTGAGTGTAAGAATGTATACCGAATTTAAACAAAATAATAATGAATTATATATGTATGGAGAAAAAGAATAAAATGGTGAATGAATGAGTTTAAGATCAAAGTTCCGAGAAGAGGTAGCAATGCAATTGTAGGGTTGGATTTTGGAATTTCGAAATGGAACGAACTCATCATTCTTTCTTACTACTACTCTTCATAGTGTTCTTTGCGTGTCTCGGGACCTAAAAAGAGAGGGAAAAATATTGCCTTCACTTCTTCGGACCTAAAAAGAGAGGGAAAATAATGCCTTCACTTCTTCATAAATATAAGTAAAAGTAAAGTAAATAATATATATGAATTTTTATATTTAGAGTTTTCAACCGAATGTAAATCACAATTATTTATTGATATAATTTTAGGTATATTTATGATAGAACTAAAATTTGTATAATGATTTAATAATTGTAATTGATTTTTACTTCAAAGTGTATACGTCTAATATATCTTTTTTAGTTGTTTTAACTTCAGTTACCTCAGCTTCAACTTTATTCTCAACTTCTACATGTAAGTTGATAAATATGTCTTGATTTAATAATTGATCGACCTTTGAAGTTCAAACAATTGAGATTTTGAAAAATGCTTAATTTAAAAATGACTCACTAGTATTTTTTGCTCAAGTTTAAAGAAGTGTCTTAAGTGTGCCTCTATACGAACCATGTTGAGAGTTTTGTCAAGGAATCAATTGAGGCAGAAAGAAATGTGATGTTATAAGAGAGGTTCTTATAATGACGATTGAAAACATGACTTTAATAGACCACTTGACCTATTTTGGAAAAGAGTTTGGCCTTCCAAACAAGTTGAGAAGAATGATCGTGAGGCATCCATAATTATTTTATACAAGTAAGAAATGGCAAACTGACTCAATTTTCTTGGTGGAGGGGTGTGATGAGAATGATTACTTATTGGAGAAGGATGAGATTTTATCCTTACATTACAAGATAATGGATGGACTTGGCGAGAGAGACCAAAAGAATGAGAAGACACGTAAGAAAAACTAGGATGGATAAAGGTATTGACAGCTTGAATGATGTTAGTCAAAATCATGATGACAATAACATTGATTATGATGACGATATTGAAATTGATATATTGAAAACTTGGATTTTGAAGTTGAGAATTATGACCACATAAACATTTTGTTTACCAACAAGATTGGAGAACTTTGGATTGCATAACCTTTTCCAATTCAAAATTGTTGGATGGAGAATATAAGCAACATCATTAGTTTTCAAAGTGAAGAATAACATAATTCTCCTAAGTTAAGTAAAAGTTGGCATGAAATTTTGATTCGGCAAAAGGGAACTGATGTCAACCTGCTTGTAACCATATTACGATGGAGATAATGCTAAGTGTTGGACTATTGACAATAATAAGATTTGAGTAAAAGTTGAAAACTAGTGTCTAGTATGTCGACTTTCGACAGTGTCGAGGCATTCATGCTTGTACATAATTGAAAGTTCCACTACTCATTATTATTGTATTCATAACGCTAGCTAACATTTTTTTCTTCCAATATATTTGTATAACTTAGCATATTTAAGAATAGTGATTGTGTAAACAAGTCATGACTATGGCATTAAGAGATATCTATATGTTTCTACTTTTCTCCTTTTAATGATGCAATGCCTCTGATTTCAACTGTTATTTTAAGGTTAATTTATTTTTTCGTAAGAATGATCTTTAGCAACAAAATCTTTATATATTTTAGCCTCGTAAGCTAAGACTTTCTTTTTATGCAAACCATGTAAAATGCTTTTGTTTATCCTAATATTTTAAAATTATGTTTAGTAGTTTTGTTTTCTTTTGAGGTGGTTTTGATGGAATAAGAAGCAGTCTTGAAGCCACGATTTTGAAATCAAGGAGCTATATAAATATCACGATACGAGCTCAAGTATCACTTGAATGTGACGATTCTTATGTTGTAATACTACTATTTTACTTTGTCACTTGTATCTTTGAAAATGTTCAGTCACTGTTGATTCAACTCTCCATATTTACTCATTTTTTTGACTTTTTATCATACCATAACTTTCGGTAGTATAAAATTTAAAACTATTATGGACTAAAAGATATCTAAGATATTCATGTTTTGGTAAAGATCTAATATAGAAATCTTTGAATCAAGATATGTCATTGTGATTCTACATTGCCTTAATAAATGTTTAACCCTTAAATTGTTTTGATTTATTATCTTAAAACTTAAAGGTTGAAAATGATTTTTTTGAATTATTTTACTAACTGGTTATGCTACAAAAAGTACGTGTTTTACATAGTTTTTAATTTTTTTTTACCATACTATCACGGAATAATTTCTCAAATTTTATAAAAGAAATTTATTAATTTTACTTATTTTTTTAATAAGCAAATTTGATGAAATATTAATAACATAGGTCAAATCTATGATTTTTTTTCAATATTTTTCAATGTCTTTTAATTCTCCAACTGAACTATCTATACGATAATTGTTTTACTAATTTTTACTTTTTTATGATATATTTTTCTATACTTATGCTGCTTGTGAATATTTTAATAAAAAAAATTGTGGACATTAACTTTCGGATTGGACTCCAGAACTTTTTCTAAATGCTATATTTAGTTCTAAAAAGCAACTTGAAAATGTAAGCCTTTGGTACCGTATATAATAGGGGTGGACGTCGGACGGGTATGGGCGGTTTCGGGCCAAAAATGTGAAATCGGCCTAATTCACGGATATGTTTTATTGGTCCAATTTCGTCTATTTTTTAAATCGGTTATATCGAGTTCGGGTAGATCGGGTATCGATTATGTATGGGTGGGTAAAAACGGGTTGGACTTTATTAGACTTTTTTACTTTTTTTTTCTTCTAAATTATTCAGCTTCTTTTTAGATCTGTTGAAATTTGACCTCAACTTAGTTTAAATTGGGCTGGGCTGGGCTATTGGTTCTGTTATTGGCCTTTTTTAAAAAAATATTTGACTTGTGGCTGTATTTTTGTGATAAATTGGTATTTTTTTTTAATTTTTGTCTTGTGGCTTTTTGTGTATTTTAAATTTATATATTAATAAATAATATAAAATTAATAATATTAATATATAATATAATTCGATCGGGTTCGGGTATCGGTTGATTCAAATTACTCATCTGAACCCGACCGTATAAACTCATATGAATCTTTAATTTTCACCCGTTCAACCCATCAACCCGACGAAACCCATCCGCAAATTTAAATTTTTTATTGAGTTGGTCGGGTTCGGTCGGGTGCAAATATTATCTCCACCCTAGTATATAATACAACATCTTACTCTAATTGCTCCTCGTCGACCACTTCATGTTTAAATAAGTGTAATCCATTTATATATTTGTATGATACTCCATTTCTTATATATATAATTTAGATGCTAAATTCCAAAAAAAAAAACTGTACTAATTTTCCTCACATTTCCCGTGAGAATTTATAGATTTGGACCATCACCTTAGAAGCCAAGCCACCCCTAAAAGCCTACAAGTTAGGATATGGCTGATTGGAAAATGCTACTCGAAATTAAATTTGAATATGGCTATTTAATGAAAGGAAAATACCCAGAATAATGTTTGTAAAAAAGTTTAGAATAATAGGTGACCATATGTAATATTTATATATTATAACTAGTCATTCTTTCATATATGATTTGTCAATTATTTATTGATCTAAAACCCTATTTTGTATCTTTTTCCTTTTTTTTTATACAGATCATTCTTACCAAACAACACTACTCTTCAAAATATATATATATATATATATATATATATATATATATATATATATATATATGTGTGTCCTGCGGAATGAATAGTATCCATGTCATGAATTTGATATGTATGACCATTTCCTGAAAGAAGTAGTAGTATACTATAAGCCCATAAGAGAGATGGCCCTCCATGTCGTAAAGCATCTAAGAAGCCTATTCAGCATAAATGATCATGCTACATCATAACACAACAAATCTTGAGCCTACCGAGGCGACATACTTCAGTAAATATAAAATTTTAATTTTTTACTACTATTATGTATTAGATTTTATATTATATTAAACAATAAATGTGTTAACATTTTCTATGATTCAACTATATTAGTTTCTATTAATTTTTTATATAATTAAATAATTATAATAAAATAGAAATAAAGTAAAATGTAATATCTCCTTAAATCATAATTTAATTAATAAATATCGATATTCTTAAATTGGACGTCATGATTCGTGTTCAAATTCATAATATCACAATTATATGAATTAATTAT
>JBBPBR010000004.1:63117003-63133002 GCA_037974775.1 Cicer pinnatifidum | reverse complement strand
TATATTTTCATCTCAAAAAATATCAAATTAATGAAATAAAGAATGAAAATATGAATTTATTTAAAGATTTAAGTTATGAATTTGATTAAATTTGCATTATATTGACAATGATAATTAATTTTATGGATTTTGTTTAAGAATTTTGATAAATTTTTGTAAAAAAAGTTATATTATTTATATTTTAAAATATAAAAGATCAAATTATCACTTAGAATTAAAATAAATGACTAAATAAAAAATAAAAAAAATGAAATATTAAAATGTTAATTAAAATTAAGTTAAGAAACACGTGTGATGTTTAGCCATCCCATTGTAAATAGAATAGAATAGATGCATAGTATACTAAGTTCTAATTTTTTTTAATTGCAAAATTGTTAAGAGCTTTATTGAGTGAAAAAAAAATGTTCAGAGTTTTTCCTTATTTTTGCAATGTACAAATCCAATTCCAATGTTTCCGATTTCACTCTGTCAAATCACCGATGCACATTTTTGAAGCGTGTTTCTCTGCAAAAAAGCCTAAAACCAAACATTGTGCTCTGAATTGAGCTTTAAAGCAAAGCTATCTAGAGCTCCCCCTTTTGCTAAATACACCCTCTTCGCCCTTTTATTTTAATTATTTTTTTTTCGACGAAAACTCTTTGTTTGAAATTATTAAAATAAGCATAATAATGGACCCAACTTAACAAGCACCCTTCCAACCCATCCTAATTTTTCATTTAATTGGGGGCAGATTTAAGTTTTTTCAGTTATTTTTAGCTGGGAGAACATGAATAGGAATCACAACTAATTTCGCTAAACAAATTTTTTTTTATAGACATACTACTAAATTATATATAACTTTTTTATTGTTTAATATTTATGATTTTAGTATATTAATTATTATAAATTTGCTTTTTTTAATATAAACTAGTGGCCATAGGTTTATACATAGATTTATTATCTTGATTATGGTGGTACTTTCTCCCCTTTGGTGAAAATTACTTATGTCCGATTATTTATTGTAATAGTTGCCATTTGACATTAACCTTTATATCAACTTGATATTAAAAATATATTTCTTCATGGAAAATAGAAGAGGAGATTTATATGGAGCAATTGTTTAGCTTTATTTCTCAAGAGGAGATTGGTGTAGTTTGCAAACTAGGGAGATCTCTTTATAGGTTGAAGCAGTCCCAAGAGCAGGGTTTCGAAAGTTCAATTCTATTATTAAAAGATGACATAGTCGTCATAGTAAATGACAATGGGAAAATTTCCTAACTAAAGAATCACTCATTTAGCTTTTTCCAAACAAAGGATTTGGGGAGTTACAAATATGTTATTGGAAGTGAAGTTGCTCATTCAAGGAATAGGATTATCATTTCATAAAGTAACTATGCATTACACATACTTAAAGAAACGAGTATGCGACAGTAGACAAGTTGATAGCCCCATGGATCTAAACCAAAAATTGCTAACATGTTGAGAGAGGGAGCCTTATTATGATCTTGAGAGATTTCAGAGATTGGTTGCAAAACTCATCTAACTCACTATTACAAGGCCAAATGTTTCTTTTCTAGGTAGTCTCTTTATGATAGTATGTTGATAAGAATTAGCTTTCGCAAATGCCACAGTTGTCTCTATTTGCATTTCCTAATTCAAATTATCACCCTTGACTAAGGAACAACCACATTTGGCTCCCGTGTGTGCGACAAATTGTGAATCATCTTGATGGTCATAGATGGTGATTTCAAAATGGATATGACACTAGAAGAAATGGTGTGAAGAACATACGATGTTGAGTTGTTGTCGGAGCTTCATATTCCACTAAACAATTAAAGATATGTGGGTGAGAGATGGTTAGGGAAAGATATGCATATGATGCATAGTGACCATAATATGATCATGGAAATGAATTTAAACGAATGGTTAAAAAAATTGGTTCACAATGGACCACATGGGGCAGTTCCCTACTCTAGAATTTGTGAATTTTCAATATCATAATCAAATACTAGTTCAAAAGAACTATATATTTTTACCAATTTTAAGTCCTTAAACTTTTGTTTTAAAAAAAAAATTAAGTCTTTAAGAAAAGTGATTATCCTAGAATAAAATATATGCGGTTAGGTGAAGTCATAATCCTAAAACTGCATGCACACAAACACATTTGAACCGTTTAATCAAGTTCGAAAAGTCGATATTTCAAACTTGATATTATATAGATATAAAAAAAAACAAAGAAATGTGGACCACCAAAGCATGTGTTACAGTCCACAAAATCTAAATTGAATATACTAAAAATTTAAGCATATATGATAATAATGCAACATTATTACCATGGTGCAGGTGTTAGGTTTTAATGGAACAGGACTTGACCATATAAGGACCCTTTCTAGCCACTAAGTTCCAGACTTGGGCCTGGAAAGTTGTAGCAGGGCTGTCGGAAGGTTGAGGATGGGCAACATCTTTTGCTTTAAAGGTAATGTATTAAGTAGGGGGAAATGCACTATAGGCTGACTTGACAAGTTCATCGAACTCGAAATTTGAACCCTAAATAAGAGAGAGAAAGATTAATGAAGTTGATGAATGAATAAACTATTATGTATATTGGTAGATAAGTAAGTAGTTTAGATCCTTATTCTTAGTATTAAACTTTTGTAGAGCAAGATTGGAGAGGTAGCAACAAGAAGGCGACATTCTTCTCTTATGTCCATGTCATGCCATTTATTTTTTACAAATACAATTAATGGAATCTGACTTATACCACTCAATTTCATTATATTTTAAAAACTGAAACCTGGAGTGAAGTGGTATGAAGTCGATGTATAATGAGGGTGTGGCTATGTGGAGTCAATGTGCGACGATACAAACTAGCAATGCATAAATCAATTAAAAAGAAATTAGATTTTTTGTAATTACACCTCCTATTTCTGTATTCACATGAACTTGAACTTTATTCGTGTTTGGTTCCATAAACTCAATTTATATTTGGTTCTGTTTTCACGTGTGACATATACCTTTACCATATGGAAAAATATAAAACTTATGAATACATAAATAGAAAGAGAAAATAGGTTCAATTTTTGAACTTGAGAGGAAGAGAAAGAATAAGTAAGATGAAAATGAAAGGAAGAAAAAGATCTACCTCAATTTGAATAAGACATTTATTTGTGAGATAAAACTGAACAATTTAAATTGATTTTTTTTTTTAAAAATATTTATTTAATATTTTGACACTTTCTAAAAATGAGAAAATCAAATAAATGAATGTGGATACAGAATTGGATGAGGGTGGTGGAGTTGTAAGTCCAATTCTCCTCCACGAACACCATTCACACTTGCGTCAATGGCTACCTTCACCACTTGTTCCTCAATTCCTTCCTCTTTTATTCATTTCTTTAAACCACAAACCCGTTTCGCTTACAGTTCCCTTCCCTCTCTTCCCACTACAACCTTCTTCAACCGAAAATGCTCCACTCTCGCCGTCGCCACTCGTCCCTCTCAACCCGCTACGGTTTCCGATTCCGACTCCCAAAATCGGATTATTCTCCCTACTAATGAATCATCCAGCAGCCTCCTCAGAATCCGCCACACGGTATTATTTTCAATTCACCTTCAATTCGTTGACTCGTTTCTTATGTTTTTTTTTGTAGTTCTTGTTTATTGGACGTTATTCTTTTGGTAAGATCAAACATCTAGGAATTCTCTTTGGGAAATGAAGAATGATATGTAATATTATATGCTTTGAGGCAATATGAAAATTTTGTTATGGATGTCGTTAGCTTACTAACCCTGCCACATTGCATTGCTATATACTGTTTCCCTTTTGTTATTTTTTTTCATATTTAATTCAATTAATTTAATTCAACCTGTGTATATTGTTACCATTAGATTTTATAGTTATTCAGTGGTGGAAGTTACAATAATGTAGTGGATGTGGGATGATTAAATCAATGGTGGTTATTAACTGACACCATAAAGTTTATTTACATTGTCAGTGCATAGTCGTTTTTCTCTTAGAAATGAATTTCCATCGCGAAGCTATTTTTAATAATAAAAAGAATATAACAATTATCATGGTGGTATGTATTAGTACTTTAATACTTTTGATAAAGAAACAAGTAACTTTGGGTATTAAAATTAATAGAAAAAAGAAGCTAGTTTCTTGTTTTTTTTTCTTTCACTATGATGTAGATTACTGAAATGTAATTCTGGGGAATTTTTTTGAGAGGGTGTTGTTTTACACAAGTGTACTACTAGTTATTGGATGGTTTTTATATCTTTAGTGTCACTAATAAGTTGCAGGGTTGCAGTGTGCCCATGTGATGGCAATGGCCGTTCAAAAGATTTTCCCTCAAGCAAAAGTCACAATCGGGCCTTGGATAGAAAATGGGTTTTATTATGACTTTGATATGGAGCCTTTGACTGATAAAGATTTGAAGAGAATAAAAAAAGAGATGGTAAGCAGAGTCATCCCTTTAGAATCTCAATTCCGTTGAATCTTTATATTTGGTAGTTATGTCCTTGTTTGTGTGCTTCATGAACTCTGCATTATGCTACATATTTAGGGCACACAGATATTTATTTCTTATCTTGTCTGCAGGATCGAATTATTAGCAAAAATTTGCCCCTTGTAAGAGAAGAAGTTTCAAGAGACGAAGCTCATAGAAGAATATTGGCTTTGAATGAACCATACAAGATAGAGATTTTGGAAGGCATTAAGGAAGAACCCATCACAATTTATCATATTGGTAACCTTCTGTCTCTTTGCAGTTTTCACTAGTTTAATTCCCTGCATGTTGAGGTTTAAAAGCTAGCAGGCGAAGGCTATAGAGAGAAAAAAATGGCGATTGCATGCCCTAAGTTCTTAATTGTTATGCTCCATGCACGTGTCTAATAGTAATAGTAACTCTGGTATAGAGAGATAAGGGTTGTTGCATCAATCTACTAAGTACTAACTTCGTGGTTGTTAGGCCCTGCTTGTGTGTGTATCTATATTAGTCATTCTGGTGTCGTACAGCTCACCCGTATTATATTTTAAAATGCTCCCGCAAGAATCGGTGCATATGTTATAATGCGCAGGTTGCTATTGCTATGTTCTATTTTGCTCTAACAAAGTACCTTGATCAAAAAATATCTGCTGACTGGTCCTTATTGCACATACGATTTGTAGAATTAAGCCCTCACTGGGGTTTACCTTCGATAAAGTGAGAATCTTCCTCGTTTTGTTTACGGCAAATTTGCGTAAGACCTAAGCACTCCTTAAGTCGATCTCATCATAAGCCCCACAAGTTATTTGATTTGAGCCGTACCATAATTCTTTGATTCTCTATTTGTCCATACCACTGCTTTTGCTTCTTACCCTTGTTTTAATATGGCAAGAATATGTTTCCTGCTACCACATTCTTTAAGTTGTCTCTCAACTTTATGGTCATTAAGCCCAAGTATTTAGAGCACTAAACTTCCTTTTCATCTTTAATTCGATCAATTAACATGCTTCAGCAGAATGAAAATGAACAATGTAGTGTGTCTGATATTGAATCTGTGAAGATGGAAGTGTAAAGTAGAATAACAATGAAGATGCAAAGATGTGCTCAGGAAGAGTGCTTTTTCAGGTCTCACATTGCATCGAAAAAAAAGTTGTTGTGTGAAATGCTTCATCTGTTTTTTCACCTCACCTTATGTTTCTTTTTTCCTTGAAGGCAGAGAATGGTGGGACCTCTGTGCTGGACCCCATGTTGAATCTACTGGAAATATCAACAGAAATGCAGTTGAGCTTGAGTCTATTGCTGGTGCTTACTGGAGAGGAGATGAAAGGAAACCAATGCTGCAAAGGATATATGGTACTGCATGGGAGAATGAAGAGCAGTTGAAAGCTTATCTTCACTTCAAAGAAGAAGCTAAACGTCGGGATCATAGGCGCCTAGGGCAAGATCTTGATTTGTTTTCTATACAGGTACAATTAAAAGCGCTCTCTATATTGTTCTGCAAGTTGATTGTACTTTATATTTTGATTATATTTGGGAATCAGTAGAGTTACCATTTATTTTTATCATTCCTAGTTTTGAGTACATAACTGTTGATTCATGGGAAATCACGAATGTAATGTATTGGACTTTATTAAATTTATGCAGGATGATGCTGGTGGGGGGTTAGTTTTCTGGCACCCAAAGGGTGCTATTGTTAGGCACATAATTGAAGATTTTTGGAAAAAAGTTCACATAGAATGCGGTTATGATCTATTGTATACACCACATGTGGCAAAAGCTGATCTTTGGAAGATCAGTGGTCATTTGGACTTCTACAAAGAAAATATGTATGATCAGATGAACATTGAAGATGAGATTTATCAACTTCGACCGATGAATTGTCCTTATCATATTTTGGTATACAAAAGGAAGCTTCATTCATATCGGGATTTTCCAATCAGGGTAGCAGAATTGGGGACTGTTTATAGATATGAACTCTCTGGAAGTTTACATGGCCTTTTCCGCGTTAGAGGTTTCACACAGGTTTGCTGTTATATTTAGCTCATTATCTTGTGAACTACAAATATCTAATGAAAAGGCTGATTCAGTTATCTTGAAGTTAATTCTCTATGTTTTTCACGACTCTTACATAATATACAATGAGCTTGCCCCAACTGGTAAGCTTGCATAGCACTACTTTCTTGGAGCCGGCAGTTGTTGATTCCATTACTTATTTTATTTTTAAATCTATGGCCTGCGATACATTAATGTGTAATATTGCATAGCCTTCTCGAAGTTGCCACATTTAGTTTTTAATTAATTTTTTTAAGCTGCATGCTGATAAATCATTTGACTTCATCTTTTGTACAGGATGATGCACACATATTTTGTTTAGAAGATCAAATTAAAGATGAGATCAGGGGTGTCCTTGATCTAACGGAAGAAACATTATCGCAATTTGGTTTTGATAAATATGAAATAAATTTATCTACACGGCCTGAGAAATCTGTTGGAGATGATAATATATGGGAAAAAGCTACCTCTGCTTTAAAAGATGCTTTGGATGATAAAGGTTGGACCTATCAAATTGATGATGGGGGAGGTGCCTTTTATGGACCAAAGATAGATGTCAAGATTGAGGATGCTCTTGGTAGGAAGTGGCAGTGTTCAACCATACAGGCAATTCCTGATATCAGAATTCTTTGAAATATTAATGCAATAGTTCGCCTATACCTGATAGCTCTTGATTTAAGAAGATCTGTTCTGATCTTGTTTTAAAGTGCTTATAATAAGTGCATATGAAGTATTACTGTCCTGTTTGGATTAGTTGAAAACAGTTTGCAGAACCCATATAAGATAATTTGTTTTGGGTGATATTTTGTTTTTTCTACTATTTTTTAACTCAAATAAATAACCTAAGTGAGTTATCAAAATTATCTGTTCAGCCAAACAGGATCAATAGCTTAATCCTTGCTTCCCCATCTCATTTCAAGACAAGGTAAAATGGGCCTTTGCATCCTCATGTCAAGCCCAAATAATCTTGCATGATGGGGAAATTAGATAAGCCCATATAGAACTATTCAATTTCCTCCATCTAATACTTTAAGCATTAAAGAAAGTTGGTCATTGACTTTAATAAACTTTGTCTTAAATCTCTTATTGTTGTCAGGGGTTGTGGCTGCACTGTTTATTGCTTGTATATTGTTTACTTGATTTTGAGTGAATCAATTTGCATGGAACTATTTCACCATTTGCTTGACTTAACTCATTTTTTTTTAACATAAACAGGTTGATTTTAATTTACCACAACGTTTTGACATCACATATGTAGACTCAAACACTGAAAAAAAGAGACCTATAATGATCCATAGAGCAGTGCTTGGATCCTTGGAAAGATTCTTTGGTGTTCTTATAGAGCATTATGCTGGTGATTTTCCATTATGGCTTTCTCCAATACAAGCTCGAGTTTTGCCAGTTACCGATGCCCAGGTAATGTAACGCTTGACTAGGTAAAACTATTTGCAGATTTGTTTTGTACTATGAGCAGTGAATTAATGGAAAACATTTTATGCATTTGCAAACAGCTTGAGTATTGCAAGGATGTGACAAATAAACTGAAAAAGTATGGCATCCGAGCTGAAATTTGTTGTGGAGAGCGCCTACCGAAACTCATAAGAAACGCAGAAAAGCAGAAAATTCCATTGATGGCTGTTGTAGGCTCAAAGGAAGTTGAAACACAAACTGTTACAGTTAGATCTAGGTTTAGTGGGGAGCTTGGAACCATGCCAGTTGATGATTTTGTTAGCAGAGTAAAGTTGGCAATAGAAAACACAACATCACTATGATACTTGTTTAGTATCTTATTCATTTGTGTATTAGTTTTGAAAATAGTGAAAGGACATACAGTTGAAACATTATGTATTGTATATTAAACAATAATTATTAAATGACCATGCCTAATGCCTGGCTTCTCTTTGTGGCGATGGCTTTTATAAACATTTAAATTTTTACTAAATCCATTTTTTTGGTTATAGTTTTCTGACCCTTTTACTTTGACCTCAGTATCATTTTATATTTTTGAACACTTGTTTTAAAATTGAACAAGTTGGATAGGATAAAGATACATATTTATGGTTTTGAATTGTGATTAAATCAATATTAACTTGAAATATGATTGAAGATAGATAGAAAGAAAAATTACACCCCCTTTACACACCTAAGCCATTTGCAACTAGTCAACCATCAAGACTCAGCAGGCTTTTGAGACTCTCTGTGCCAAACTGAGCTGTTTAGAGGTGCACCAAATTGAGTTGCAAAACTAGTAATCAATGATACAAACTTGAACACGATAAGCAGGGACAAAATATTAATATAATAGTTACAGTGAATCATTTCATCACATACTTAGTTGAAGGGAAAGAAAAATGACAGTAAGCAATAGAGTTGATGACATTAGTTATCATTTCATCCTATCATTTTTTATAAATGTCAAGATAACGAAATATCATTCTACTCCATCTCATACGACCACCAATCCCAACACAATTAAGAAATTTCGTGGTTGACCATTTTGCTAAGCTAATACAAAAGCCTTGTATGTATGGCACTTATCATTTGGTTGGAGAAATGCCAACATTGTTGACTTATTGTGTCAGAAAATTAAGAAACAACTTTGCAGTTAGTCTTAGAAAAAGCAAAATGAAAAATTCTGTGCACAAAAATGAGTAATTGCTAGATTTTGTGGGCATGTTGGCAAATTATTTGGGTTAACAAATAAGAATTGATGTATTTTTAGTTATAAATATAAAATGAAATATAGTATTTTAAAATAATATACTTAATATTAATTAAAAATGATTCATTTAAAAAAGATAATTAAATTTATATCAAAAATTAAATTTATTTTGAGAGAGTTTATTAAAATTAAAGTGATAGTGAGACGGAATGAATATTTGGCAATGGAGAGAAACAAGTTATACCATTGAATGAATGAATGTTCAATGGGTCCCTCCCAATCCTAACTTGTAGCTACACCTTCATTTCAAAATGTGTTGCCATAATAATAATAATTATAAAAAAAAAACAAATTACGCTAGTGGGTCCCACTAAAATGAATTTAGCATATACGATGGTCTTCTAATAAAACTCAAAGTCTCCGTTACTGTAATCAATATCACGAATGTCAATCTCTCACTTTATTTTTTTTTTTTAATGTGAAAGTATTTTATTAACATGACAGGCTTCTTGAAAGCACAAGTAGTGCCAAACAAGAATAACACCACAAATCCCTATCACCGCTAGACACTCAGACCGTTATATTCTTCGATTCAAACTCCGATATTATTTCTTGAATTACAATATATTATAAATAAAAATATAGACAGAGCAATTTTGGATATCTTATAATAACAGTATCGAATTTACTTGATTTTGATTTAAAAAAACACTACTTGATTAAAGAATTGATATCATCCCATGACTCCATGAGGCATGCTGGACTTTGCAATGGGAGGAGTCAAATAAACATCCAGTGACACCTCAGCTGTATACATTTGTATTATTCTTCATCTCGTTTTTTTTAATGTATTAACAAAATTGAGTCTAGTATAAGATTAAATTTCTATTTAGTGTATGATACATTTGGAATAAAATTATCATAATACAATGGAAATGGAAGTAGTTGGGGTCTCATAGAATACAAAGAACATATTATATGGTTAAATAATTACTACTAAGTTCACCTACCCCACGTGCTATATTTGAATTGGTAAAGTCCTATTATAAATAGAAGCTTTATACAAACTTTTGTTCATTCTTGTTATAAACAGAACAAAATGACTGCACCTAAAGTCCCTGAAGTAGTTCTCTCCTCCTCCTCGGGACAAAGGAAAATGCCGGTGATTGGCCTCGGCACCGCACCGGGATCAATCAGTAAGGGTACCACAAAAGATGCTGTCCTTGAAGCCATCAAACAAGGTTATAGACATTTTGATACTGCTGCTGCATATGGTGTTGAACAATCTGTTGGAGAAGCCATTTCAGAAGCACTTAAACTTGGACTCATTTCATCTAGAGATGAACTTTTTGTTACTTCTAAATTGTGGGTCACTGATAACCATCCTGAACTCATTGTTCCTGCTCTAAAGAAATCTCTCAGGTCACTATTACTTGTTCAATTTTACAATGTTTCTCAATAATATTTGTGTTGTTAACTCATTGTTGATGTATACATCTTTGTTTACAGGACTCTTCAATTACAATACTTAGACCTCATTCTCATCCATTGGCCTATTACTACAAAACCAGGTGAAGTTAAATACCCTATTGAAGTATCAGAGATTGTTCAATTTGACATGAAAGGTGTGTGGACATCATTGGAAGAATGTCAAAAACTTGGTCTCACCAAAGCAATTGGAGCTAGCAATTTCTCTATCAAGAAACTTGAAAAATTGCTGTCCTTTGCAACCATTCCTCCTGCAGTGAATCAAGTAAATTAATTCAACCATTTAGTTTATTTAAAAGTGTGTTTATTTTTGTGAATCAGTATACTAATCATTCATTAAATTAAACCTTAATTCTAATTATAGGTGGAAGTCAACCTTGGATGGCAACAACAGAAACTTAGAGCTTTCTGCAAGGAAAAGGGTATTGTTGTAACTGCATTCTCACCCCTCAGAAAGGGTGCTAGCAGAGGAGCTAATTTAGTTATGGACAATGATATACTCAAAGAATTGGCTGATGCTCATGGCAAGACTATAGCTCAGGTATATTTATTTTTAGTAGCTCTTGTCTATATATATATATATATATATATATATATACACATTAAATTTTATTAGTTTTTGAAGAACTAAGACCCAATTGTTGAGAAAATTGAGTAAATTTAATGTCTCAAAATTTTGCAGATTTGTCTTAGATGGTTATATGAACAAGGATTGACTTTTGTGGTTAAGAGCTATGACAAGGAGAGGATGAATCAAAACTTGCAAATATTCGATTGGTCACTGACCGAAGATAATTACAAGAAAATAAGTGAAATTCACCAGGAGAGACTCATCAAAGGACTAACCGAGCATCTTCTTGATGATCTATGGGATGAAGAATGAACAATCACTTAAATTTGAAATAATGAATATTGATTGTTGCTTACTATCGATGAAGCAAGTGTCATAATAATAGTTATACATTAATGCACACTCTCTTGAGTTTAGTTGCAAGTTTTTTATTTTCAAATTTTCGTTGCGTATGATTATCATGTACTGCTTGTCAAAGTACCAATTTTAATTCTATTTTTATTTGGCATAAAAGTACTAATTTTAGTTGACCAAGTCTTCTAACTTTTTTTTTATGACAACAAGAATCTTCTTACTTTTCTTGCATTAATGAATTGTTTGGTTCTAAAGAGAGATCCTAAAGAGATAAATAAGAGAAATTTTTTTGTTGAGAAATAAAATAGATTTAAATTATTGTATGATATAATAGAAAAAATAAACAAATAGAAAGAGAAATATAAATGATTTAATGGATTGAAAACTGATGACTTTATCTAAATAAATGTCAAAATTATTAAGCAAACAAAGTTGTCCATTATTAATTTTATTAATCAATCAATTATTAATTTTATTAAGTAGTTGTATGGTTTCATGTTGAAGTGTATCAAACTGAGTCAACAATGCCTCTTAGCTTTTGCGTTAGATGAGAATTAGCATGAGGGACACACTCTATTATATATCCTTTTGATTGCATCATCCTTATCTTCTAATACTCGATCGTCTCACCAACATATCCTCTGCTATTACATGCCAGCCTGATCTGGATCCCCTGACTTTGGACTAATATCATACGTCTGATCAATCATATAATCATATAACCATATCATGACTAATATTTATATAATAAAATAAAAAATGTTCACATAGATTAATCAATCAATTATTAACTTTATTAAGTAGTTGTATGGTATCATGTTGAAGTGTATCAAACTGAGTCAACAATGCCTCTTAGCTTTTGCGTTAGATGAGAATTAGCATGAGGGACACACTCTATTATCCTTTTGGTTGCATCATCCTTATCTTCTAATACTCGATCATCTCACCAACATATCCATTGCTATTGCATGCTAGCCTAATCTGGATCGTCTGACTTTGGGCTAATATCATGCGTCTGATATCAGTTTCTTTTTTTATTATAAGCTGATATGTTGTTTTCAATATGAATATCGATCAATAAAAATAGACACTTTATGGGACCCTTTACCCTATAGCATTATCTTCCGCTATTTCCCAATTGAATAATGATTTAAGTTGATATTCTTAAGATAATAACTACACAATACAAAATGTAGTTTTGTTTTATAATCAACTTATGTTGATTGTTTACTGTGATTTTGCAATATGAAAAATTAATTTTGGTTGAAAGTAAATTGTTTTTCATTGAATTTAAAGCTACACGTTTCATTTTATTATAAATAATGGTTTAAATAACTTTTATAATTAAATTTCATAAAATTGTACATTGTAGGAAAAAAAAATATTCAACTGAAAGTACATATAATAGTGATGATATTAAATTATCATTAATACAAGTATCTTAATAAAAAAATAAAAGTATATGATAGTGCAATACAATTTACAGGAACATTGTTCAGCAAAATTTTCATTGTAGCAATTGTTTTCCTTAATTGAAAGATAAATCAGTAGTTCAGCAAAAACATAGACAATAAATAAAGATTTAATCGAAAAAGGTTTTGCCACACAATAATAATAAATATGTAATTTGTGGTGATTTTGAATTTTGGTCCCAACAACACCATTTTCTTTTATCAGATTATTTTTCACAGACACAATTTGATCACACTACAATAGAGATGACACTAGGTAAGATTTTAGTAGCATAATATAGTATATGTCTTCTTAAATGCAGTTTTAAAAAATATATCTATACTTAAATGCAGTTTAAAAAATATATTTATATATTTAAATTTTTAACTTTTTAGATATCAACTTTAATACTAGTATATTTATCCTTTAAGTACTTAAATATCCGTATACATATTCGCTATCCACAATTTAACTAAAATAGATCGATAAATAAATAATATTATTGTGATTAAATTTAAAAGTTATTCAAATATCTTAAATTCAGTCACAATGTATTATAAATTAAAATATTTTTTAATTCAAAATTTTTTTCTAATTCAAAAATATTTTATATAAACACAAGTTACCTAGAATCAAATTCAAACAATATAATTATGTTGTTTTTGTGCCTTCCAAACAACTATGCAAAAAGTGAAATCCACGATTGGAATTGTTAACCTGCGTTCAAAGCCTCTGAACATGTATCCAAACAACTACTTAGTGTAATTTCAAAAAGATAATTTTTGGAGATGATAAATATTTAAATATAGGATCCATGCATTTCTTTAGGATGATTTTTTATTTTTACTTTCTTTTCAATTTTAAAGAGAGTAATGGCAGAACACATATATACATTAAGTGCTTCAAAATTACTTTAACCCAAATCAATATTAATTTCAGCATAGCATTTTTATGTCTTTATTTTATTTATATTCTCTCTTTCTTTTCTTTGTTTGCTTCACCATGGCTCGGAAAGCAAGAAGTTCAACTTATGTTGTGTCCAAATAGTCAATTATGTGTTCAATTATGTAGCGGTTAAAATTAATTTTGAAATAGTTGATTTTAGTTATAAAAATAAATTAATGTAAAGTGATTTATATTTAAATATATTCATATTAAATTAAATTCAACAATAAAGACATTTGCTATAAATTGAAATTTATTCACACAAAAAGTGATTTGAGATGATATAAACAAATATAATTAAACAATATCCAAATATGAATTGTCAACTAAAACAGATAAACTAATAAAGTTTGAGTTATACGTGAGTTGGTTTGGCTAAAATCGAAACCCAAATTTTTAGAGAGGTATTAGGTTAAATATGGTTTTCAAAAAACATTTATAGAGTAAGGTATTAGATTATTCACAGTATGAGAAATATATTATCCACATTCTTTTTGTTTTAATTTTATTGTTAATGATAAGTCATTACAGTGTTTCTAAAAAAATGACACAACCTTAATTTAATTGTGCAACATATATTTTCTATTTTTTCAATATCTAATATATATAAACATATAATTAACGAAAATATTAAAATCATAGAGTCCATCATATAATACTCACGTTACAAACATCAATATAACTGATATTGAAAAATTCATAAAATTGTATAAAATACTTGCAAGTATAGAAATAAAGTGGATTTGGTTTAATGTTACTCGGTATACAATTTTTTGTAAGTATTTTATTATTTTTTGAAACTATTATTGTCAATTCGTACTCATTTACCTAATCAAATTATTTTTTGGTTTATCGAATTGATTTGGCTGTAATGGATAATCTAACTCATATACAATCCTAAGTAAAACCCGATAAAAACATAACAAAGCAAATATAACTACCTCTCTTATAAACTTTTGGTGGCTTTAAATTTCATTTTTGTTTCAAAATAAAGCGTTAATATTTAGAAATCAATTGTGCGGATGCGGTAAATAGAAAAATGAGAGGAGAAATTATTTTAAAGTCTTTGAAGATAATTTTTTTTTAAAAAGAATGTGTTTCTATAATTAATTTATTTTTTAAATTATTTAAAATGTTTATCATTGTTACTAATATATTTTTATTAATATTAGTACTAGTTGTATTCATTTGTCTTATACAATAAATTTTTTTAACCAAACATACATACACATAAAATAATACTATTTTATAAATGTTCTACTATGTGCACACATAATAATACCATGAGGCAGATGATGTATGACAATATTCTTATAAAATGTTCCAATGTATTTAGATTAATGTCAATAAGGTAAAAGAATTACCCAAGAAATTGCACGTGGAGACATCAAACTTGATTCTAGCATCAACATCGAATGAAGCCTCTCAAATGAAAAACTTAAATTAGTAAATCCAATTAGATAGAGTATGAACTCTAAACTGAAACAATGGTCATGTTTAATCGAAACTAAATCACAAATTTCTAGTAGTGGTATGATTAGTTTTCATCATTGTTTCACAAATATCAAGCCTTGAAACACTTTTTTTAACTCTAAACTCTATAACACTTCCCACCTCTTTTTTTTTTTTTGGGCACGTAACCTCTTAAAACACTTTTACAATAATTATAGAAAAGCATTCGTGCAAATATCAAATAATTCAACAGTAGTCTATACAAAATAACTTATAATATATGCTCAAGGTTAATTTATTTTCAAATTAGCTTAAGAAAATAAGTTAAAAAACATACTCTCTAGTCAATTGTTATTATGAAATCATTCAAACCTAAAAAGACATAAAATGCACATTTGTATGGCAACTTAAGATACTAACAAATGTGATTTAGATAACATGCATTTGCTATTAGAAACAATAAGATTAAAAATATATCAGAAACATAGATAACAAATCAAGTCACATATATTTAATGTCAATGCCAACTTTTATTGTTTTACTTTAATCCTATCAAA
>JBBPBR010000004.1:63085716-63097744 GCA_037974775.1 Cicer pinnatifidum | reverse complement strand
GCCCTTTATAGTAGCATTACTAGAAAGTTTAATTCTCATAGTCATAGGAAGTGTACCTAGAAACAAGCTATAATGTAGAATAGGAATACCAAGAAACAGAACAGATTTGTGAGCCCAATACATCAATTATAAATTAATTAATAGATAGTTTGACTGACTGCAAACAAGAATTTGTTTACTACAAATTAAGATTTGAGCACCAAACGAAGTTCGACAGCAAGGAAGAAATATAACTGGAACCGAGCCATAAGATTTGTCTTTGTATTACTCACGCGTAGTTTAGTTTTTTATAGATAAATAGTTTATACAAAATATACAAGATTTGACATATCAATTTTCCTTCATTATTTTAGCCTAAATCCTTTAATTTGTTAGTTTAAATTGCGTGATAATTGATATATAAAAAAATGGGTATCATTATTATCATTTATATTGCAAATTCAAAACCAACAACAATACTGTGAACAAAAGCTATGATACAGATTATAAAGTATGCAAATTGACCCAAAAATCACAATATCAAGAAAGAAAATAGTGAATGGAATTGGTTGATTTTCATTGATTCTCAAAGGAGTATATATACACGTACAAGTAGAAGCATTTGACACCATTAGTGCTTTGTTTTCAAATATAACTGCCATAATATAGATATTTACTTATGGACATATTCTTGGTATATAGATCTTTAGGGTTTCTAGCATTTGTTCTGATTGCAAAAATCAACCAATATATTATGAATTTCCGTATCAAATCTAGAGATTGATTTGCCACTGAAACTATGTCATAAACGAATCCCAGTAAATACTCAACGTATCTTGTATGGAGACAGAGGAAGCAAATAATACGATAATCAGAGCATGTCTTATAGACATTTTTGACAAAATAGATTCAAGGTGATTATTAGAGGATACAAAACTTTGTTTTTTTTGGAGCGGTGACTATAATTAGATCATTGACTTTTATCAGAGCGTTGACTTTCATAAGAGCAAACATTATAAATCAGAGTCAGATGATCTGCTACTTGATATGATTATCAAATGACACACAATCACTTGCTTGTCAAGTTTATCAAAGACAGAAGAACATACGTTTGATGTAGTTATTAGAGACAGACGATCAGATGCAGATTGTAGTCATCAAAGGCAGACAAATCAAAGCATAGTTGCATTCATTAGAGGCAATTGAAACATAACGTATCTGCATTCATCAGAAGCAAATGATCAGATGCATATTGTAGTCATCAGAGACAAACTAATTAGAGCATAATTGCATTCATCAGAGACAGATGATCATATGCATATTGTAGTCATCGAAGGCAAACGAATTAGAGCATAGTTGCATTCATCTGGAGACAATTGAGACATAACATATCTACATTCATCAGAGGTAACCGAAATAGAGTGTCGCTTACATCACCAGAGGTGTGTCGCAGAGCACGTGCACCACTTATAAATAGAGAATAGAGTGAAGTCTTGGTGTTCATTTGTTTTAGTCCAATCACAAGATGATATAGCATAAGATCCTACAATGTTCATTTGATATGAGGACTGCTCACTTAATCAAAAAATTAGTATTTTAAATTGTTCCCACAAACTTATAAGATCCTACAATGTTCATTTGATATGACCTTGGGGCTCGCTTTAAGCCATATTGGGCTTTGGTTAACTTGCAATCATGGTGGGGTCTTGTAGGTTCTTCAAATCTTAATTTATGGCTGCCTCATATACACAGTTTCCTTAAGCTCTTCATTCAAGAAAGAATTGTTTACATGGATTTATCTAATTTTCCAATTACAGTGCATAGCAATTGATTAAACAATGAATGTTTCATCATAGTCAAGTAGTCAAGTGCACTAGCAGATTTTGAACTGAAATATTAAGTTGGTCGAAATTTTAAAATTTTAATAGATAAATAAAAAAAAATAAAATATTGTATTGTATATAAGAATTTTGAGTTGTAAATTTACATTTTACATAATTAAAAATTAGTTAGAATTTAAGTTGAAAATTTTATTTTATTTTTTAATTACAGTAATTATTTTTGTAATTTTTTTTATAAATTATTCCCTCCATTTTTTTAATAGACATCTGAATTATAATTTGGCCTACAAAAATTTATATATTTGGTTCAAGTTCGTCTTAAAGATTTTGGAGACCTTGTACTAATGTTAAAAATTGAATTTAATAAAAAAATTGTACATTCAATCAAATTTATATACAAAAATTTCTTTTAAATTATATGTTAGATCATAATTCTACATTTGATTCAAAGAACACCATTATGTACTGATTGCCACAAATATACAGAAAGATAAAATGAAATGTCTAATGAAATTAGAAAATCAATTTTAGAAAATTGAATATAGAAACTACGAATAGATCAATTTTTATTGACAAAATTACCTCGAAGCTCTTGGTGAAGTCCTGTTGAAGTGTGGTACTTGTTAGAAATCCTTTGGCCACCAATCTTACCTTCTTCTTTTCTATTATACTGTTGTCCTTGGTAAGGTTCCAAAGTTCAAGTATTGTTTGACATTAATGCTTTGAACTCTAAAGACATGGTTGACTTCCATTTTGGCCTTTCAGAACCTATATAGGGTGCTTGGGCCGGTGAGTTCCATCCTTGCTCCTAGTCACCATTTGGTGTTGAGTACTAGTTTTTGTTGTGACTTCTGGTTCATAAATGATGTCTTCAATTGTATCTTCTAGATCAGAACTGTTGTTGTGTATTATAGGGTCATAATCGATGTCATTATTCTAATTGGTGCACCCTCTATTGGAGTTTTTACTGCTTCATCTGTCATTTGAAGGGTTAGTGCTAAGAGTGCCGTCATCACCTTCAAGTTCTATATAATTCTGTGTCAGTTGACCTTCCACCATCTACTTCAACACCTAGGAATAGGATATAAGAAACTTGCATCATCAGGAATAATTTCAACAGATCGTTTGGTGTTGAGAAATCCATCATGGAAGGGAAAATGTTGCTCATTAAATACCATATAGCGAGAAATAAATATTCTTCCAATTGAGCTCAAACCCTTATACCATTTATGTGAGCTGCTACATTCAAGGAAAACACACTTAGAAGTGTGAAACTGCAGTTTATGTTGATTATAGGGCCTTAAGACATGAATAGCAAGCACAACCAAAAGCTTTTAATACCTTTGTAATGTGGATCCTTGTGAAATATGGTAAACTTTTGTCTAAGACAAGACTTGGCAATCTATTAATTAGATATACTGCAGTTGAAAAACTTCCCCACCAATAGTAATAGTGGAAGGGGATTTTGGCTTGGGCTAAGAGTGTCAAGCATAATTTGTTTTCTCTTAGGCCTCCCATTTTGAGCTGGTGTATCTTAGTTGAATTCCAGTTTCTTGTGCCAAGTTATTCAAAGCCTTAAACTCTCCACCTCCATCACACTGTAAGGTTTTTATTTTCTTATAAAAAATTGGTTTTTCACAAGGTAATTTGAATTGAGTAAATACTTGCAACACTTCAGATTTTTACTTTAGAGGATAAATCCATGTAAATCATCTAAAATGATCAATAAAATGCACATAATATTTGAAACCAGATACATAATTTATGGGAGTGGGTCCCCACACATTAGAATGTATTAAGTTTACGGGCTCTAAAGTATGATATAAGAATTCTTGAAAGGTAAATTGTGAGCTTTTCCAAATTGGCATGCCTCACAGATATCAAATTCTTCTTGTGCAGGAGCTTTCACATTGCAAATCTTCAAGACCTCAATAAATACTTTGTTGTTGGGATGCCCAACTCATGTGCCAAGTCTCCTTTATTGAAAGAAATGCATGAGCTAAAGTTGATAGAGTTCATCTTTAATTTTCCCTTCCAACAGGACCTTCCCTGTTATTTTTTCCTCCACAAAACAACAAGAATTATGAAATTCAACATATATATTATATAAAGTTAACAAGATTTACTGTTTTTTTTGCCAAACACCAATTTTATTTGAATTTATTTTTTTCTTTGTTAATAATCCAGAAAACTATTAATAGTCGTATATCTTACTTCGTGGAGTACTGTACTATCTAATTTTTTTTTTCTCCTGTCACAACTTTTTGTGCCATCTAACAAAATCATTGGAGTTTCTTATCAATAGTTAATTTTATACAAAATCAAAACGACTAAGCTTTGAGGAGAGTGAGTGTGTGTGACGGTCTAAATTCTAAGATAATATATATAATAATTTAGATTAGATTGTTTTCTTGAAAATTATCAGCAATAAAAAAATTTGTTTTTAAAGAAATAAAAAAATTTATTTGAAAACAAATTTTTATAATTAATTTAGGATATTACGTTCCTCTAAATATATATGTAAAAATTCAACTTTATTTCTCAATTAAAATAGTCTAATCTCAATGAATTTGACTTAACTATAAATTTTTAATTTAATTCTAAAACAATTATTATTACTTAGAAGGTTTTTATACAAAAAGTCGTTCGTAATTAAATAAGTAAAAGTTCAATACAAATTACAGCTCTTAATTCTTTATATTACCTATCAAAGCGGTGTTTCTCCCAAGTTTGAACTTCAAGACTGATTAACTTGTAGTAATTGCGATTTCACAAACGCAGGACCAAACCAGTCAAACACAAACAACGAATAAGTTGAGTTTCGAAATCATGTTGTTAGTATAATACAAGTAAGAAGAACACACAAACAATAATAATAGAACCGTATCATTACACAAACATTCCTCAAGAAAAATATCATTAAAAAGTCAAAATCACTCAAGGAAAATCAATAAATTTCCCTATAACATCAAATCGTCTAAGAGAAATTATTATCGCACACAATGCATATTAATCACAACAAAACAATAAAAAAAATGATTAAGTTGTTTAATTCATCGTTGTATACTAATTGAGGATTATTATTATAACTTTTTTTTTATTTTATTTAAAAAATACTAATTTTTTTATTTTCATTAATTAAGATTTTTATTTGAAAATTTCGACATTAACATTGATCTAATTTCCTTTTTCACTGTAAAAAGAATTTCTTCCTTGAACTTTTGGGGCTTTCATCTTATCGATAAAGTTAAGAAGAAAAAAAACGATGTCTTATTCTTTCTAGAAAATTTTAAATAATTTTTATGTATGAGCTGGATTATAAATTTATAATTTTCTTTCCTATTTTTAGAGCAACCATTTTTTTTTATTTCCTCCTTTAATGTTCTAGCTTATCATTTCCACATGCTCGTTCTGTGACTTATAGTTCTTTTTTGTTTTTAAATTTTAACTTCTTATTAATATTATTTCTAAGTTAGTTTTATCTTGCTATTTTATTATTGTTTCAAAGTCTATCTTAATCATATATATGATTGAGAATTGATATATTTTTTTATAAAATTATTTTTGCATGGTTCAAGAGAATACTTTGGTGGCGCTGACTTTAATTAATAGCACTTATCAACTACTAAACATTATT
This sequence comes from Cicer pinnatifidum, assembly GCA_037974775.1. NCBI lineage: Eukaryota > Viridiplantae > Streptophyta > Magnoliopsida > Fabales > Fabaceae > Cicer > Cicer pinnatifidum. Next base: position 63,092,287 of record JBBPBR010000004.1, on the reverse strand, counting down.
AGAATCAAATAGTAGAAATTAAAAAAATGGATTTGTGATCTTTTGTTTAACTTAACATAAAATTGATAAAGTTACCCTTCATTTAAAACTGTTTTAAATAAGTGGAAAATGTTTTTGTTTTCAAATAAAAAAAATGTGTGTAGATGATTAATATACACTTACTATTGTTAGATTTATATATATTGACAACTCCATATATATATATATATATTTAAATCTGAGAGATTGTTGTTTTGTTTTTGTGATATGGTGTATGCTAGAGATATTACGCCACATGTTGTTTTGCTTTTGCGATATGGTGTATGCTAGAGATATTACACGGAAGATGGACGTAAACGAGACAAGACGTAAAATATATATAGATGAAGCAGTATGCCATTAAAACAAAATGTTATCGTTTCAAATAATGACATTCACTTTATTATTTATTTTGATTTTTTTAAGTGAGGGTCTATAAGAAAAACTAAGAGAAATTTAAGATAAAGTAAAATATAAAAAATTATTTTGTAAATTAATACATAGAACTTAATTGATTGTCACAAAAATTCATTTTTTTACTTAATTATATAAAATGTAAATTAAATTAGTGAAAAAAAATCAGACAATAGTTATTTATGAAAATTAAATTTAACAATGATTTAAAAATTCAAATCACTTACATTCTCTTTAATAATATTTTTAATTAAATAAATTCATTTAAGCTATCCGAACTTAGTCTATATAAACTATCTAGTGAATTTCATTCAAACAATAAGAGTTACACAAATATGCAAAATCATTTTGGAAAATTATCATGTTACATAATAATTACATAGATCAAATGATAATTAGAGAGATGTCTAATGTAAGACAATATGATAACATAGTATGTGTTTAACTTTGATTTTCTACTATTATTATTTAATATTAATTTTAAATGATGTAAATTTTTTGATAAACTAAAAATATAAGAAAATTTTGACAAACTGTGATTAAAAATATAATCAATTAAAATCTCACCCTTGACATGCTCTTGAGGAACAACCACATTTGGCTCCCCTGTTTGTGACAAACTGTGACTCATCTTGATGGATTCCAAAATAGATATGACACTAGAAGAAATGGTGTGAAGAGAGTTGTTGTCAGAGCTTTGTGTTTCACTAAATGATTAAAGATGTGTGGGTCAGAATGGTTAGGGAATTTTCAACATTGTAATCAAATACTAGTTCAAAAGACCTATAAATTGTTACCAATTTTAAGTCTCTAAATTCGAACAGTCAATATTTAAAAAAACTCAAAGAAATGTGGACCACCAAAGCAGACAATTACACACAGTCACAACACACAATCTAAATTGAATATACTAAATTTTTTAGCATACATAATAATAATGAAACACAATTACCATGGTGCGGGTGTTAGGTTTTAATGGAACACGACTTGACCACAGACGTTCTAGACCGCTTATTCCGAACGTGGGTCTGGAAAGTTGTCACAGGGTTGTTGGAAGTATGATGATGGGCAACATCTTTTGCTTTAAAGGTAATGTAATAAGTAACAAGAGGAATTCGACGACGGATTGCCTTAACAAGTTCATCAAACACATAATTTGAACCCTAAATAAGAGAGAAAGATTAATGAAGTAGATAAATGAATAAACTATTATATTATTGGTAGTTAAGTAAGTAATTTAGAACCTTATTCTTAGCATTAAACTTTTTCAGAGCAAGATTGGAGAGGTAAGTAAGATTGGAGAGCATTAAACTTTCTTACCATTAAAATGAAATTGACAAATTTATTCTTTATTTTAAACTGTTTTAGATAAGTGAAGAATGTTTTTTTTTTCAAATAAAAATAATGTGTTTAGATAATTAATATATACTTTCTAGTGTTAGATATGTATTTGAATGATAAAATTGAATTATGTCTCTACCTATTTCTTTATATTGTTTTTATTGTTTGTGGTGTGTTATAGATATTTCACCACAATCTTCACAAATAATCTCATAAAATATATGGAAGAAAACAAATATGGACGTTATATGACTGAGACACTGAATGGATCAGAGATAATGATAATATGTTAAAAGAATTTGTTTCTACCATGGAGCGTTTATGCTGACGGTTGATACGCGCAAAGTACATTATTTTTTTTATTTTTTTTGTCTTTATTATTATCCACCTAGTCGTATTTAAAGATGACCACTACCGAGTGATAAATGTGAGGAAAGAATTATTGTTTAGAGGAAAAACAAAGTGCTCCACAAGCAATACATTTAAAAGTAAGTGTCTTAATTTAACTCCATTACTATATAATTGTATAGGATGGCCTATATTCTGGTTCTATAGATGCAACATAAAAAATTGAATTAGTCTATTTTAATACATGGATCTATGCCGTTTTTCTTTTATGTTCCGCGATCACTTTAAAGTGTAATACTGACTTTATTATTTATTTTGATTTTTTTTAATTAAGGGTCTCTTTAATGTGACTTGAAAGTGGATCTAAATAATTTAATCACGTTCAATGTAAATTTTATGATAAATTAATTTTGAGAAACTGTGATGAAACTAAGAAATTTTAGAATATAGTAGAATATAAATATTATTTTTTAAATTAATATATAAAACTAAATTGATTGTCACAAAAATTTATTTTTTTACTTAGTTATGACAATAGCTATTTTTGAAAATTGAATTTAACAGTGTTTTAGATATTCAAATTGACTTTTTACTCTCAAATAAACTAAAAATGATTTTATTTTAAATTTAAACAATTAAATTAATTGCAACAAACTCGTAGTCCATTTTATATATTAAGTTTGTCTTAATAGTTTTTATATATAGTTATTTTAGAGACTAAAAATGACAAAACAAGATAAATGGATTTATCAATTAAGTGGTAGGTTTTTTATTTTTCTATTTTTTATTAATCTTTGACAAATATATATATATATATATATATATATATATATATATATATATATATATATATATATATTATTGTGGTAATTTGATACAAAAAATTAAAAATATACTTGCTAATTTACTAAAATTTATTGTTTTCATAAAATTGATATGTTTCCCTCTTGAATAGAAACTTACAAAATAAAATTAAATGAGACACGTGATGAACTACTACTTTCACCTTAGACATGTCTAACACAACCAAAACCAGTTTCACAACATGTGGATGCAATGCAATGGACATGATTTCCTGCAAAAGAAACAAAGAATCAAACTCGTCGAAGGTGGATCTCGAACTTGCATAACCTGTCTTGTGAGTTGTGACTCATTTAAGGTAGAGCTAGTAACCTCTGTTACGTATATAGTTAGCCATGTACCTAGGTATTGAGTGCAATTAGATTCATATACATATAAGTAGCCATGTACCTAGGTATTATAACATACATGCACTTAAGTAGTAGTAATATCATTAATTTTCTTGTAAATGCAAATTTTATTTATCATAAAGAGTATATAGATAGAGAAAATGATGAATGCAAATAGCTCAAGCAGTTCTCATTTTCCTCAATCAAAATCTCCTAAATTGTTCTCCTCCACTTGGTATCAAAGTGGGTTTGATCCCACTCCAACTTTTCTTATTGCGTAGTATTGTCACAATTAGTCTTGGTTGTCTCTGACAATATGAGAGCGGTTTGTACTCATTTAGTTTTTCCAAACAAATGATTTGGGAAGTTACAAATATGTTCTTGGAAGTGAAGTTGCTCATTTAAAGAATGAGATTATCATTTCACAAAGGAATTATGCATTAGACATATTTAAAGAAACAAGTATGTGACTGTAGATCAATTGATAGCCCCATGGATCTAAACTAAAAATTGCTAACAAGAGAGAAGAGAGCCTTATTCTGATTCTAAGAGACACAAGAGATTGGTTGGAAAACTCATCTAACTCACTATTACAAGGCTATATGTTTCTTTTGCAGGTAGTCTCTTTATGATAGTAAGTTGATAAAAATCAGCTTTCCCAAATGAACCTTCTGTCTCTATTTGCATTTCCTAATTCAAATCTCACCCTTGACATGCTCTTGAGGAACAACCACATTTGGCTCCCCTGCTTGCGACAAACTGTGACTCATCTTGATGGTCATAGATGGTGATTTCAAAATGGATATGACACCAGAAGAAATGGTGTGAAGAACATAGGATGGAGAGTTTTGTCGGAGCTTTGTGTGGGTCAGAATGGTTAGCGAAAGATATGCATATGATGTAGAGTGATCATAATATGATCATGAAAATGAATTTAAATGAATACTTGAAAAAATTGATTCACAATGGACGGGCACTTCCCAACTCTAGAATTTGTGAATTTTCAACATTGTAATCAAATACTAATTCAAAAGAACTGTAAATTGTTATCAATTTTAAGTCTCAAGACTTTTCTTTTAAAAAAAATAAAGTCTCTAAAAAATTGATTATCCTAGAAAAAAATGTATGCTATTGGATGCAGTCACAACCCTAGGATTGCAATGCGATTGCAATAGATACAATTCGATATTTCAAACGCCAAAGCAGGCAGTCACACTGCACACAATCTAAATTGAAAATACAAAAAAATTTAGCATACATAATAATAACGAAACACAATTACCATGGTGTGGATGTTAGGTTTTAATGGAACACGATTCAACCACAGACTTTCTACCCAGCTTATTCCAAACGTGCGCCTGGAAAGTTGTCGCAGGGCTGTCGGAAGTATGAGGATGGGCAGCATCTTTTGCTTTAAAGGTAATGTAATAAGTAGCAAGAGGAATTCGACGACGGGTTGCCTTAACAAGTTCATCAAACACATAATTTGAACCCTAAATAAGAGAGAAAGATTAATGAAGTGGATGAATGAATAAACTATTATATATATTGGTAGTTAAGTAAGTAATTTAAAACCTTATTCTTAGCATTAAACTTTTTCAGAGCAAGATTGGAGAGGTAACTAAGAAGGCGGCGATTTCGTTTTGTTATTGTAATGGGTTGGGCAAAGTTACTGCCACCATCAAGTGCTAAGGGTGGAGCAGGAAGAGCATCGAAGGGCTGTGCAGGATGAGATTAAGATATTAAAAATAAAATAAAAAATAAAATGAAATGAAACACAAAATAAGATAGAAAGAGAAAGATATACGTACAGATACGCCACGAGAGAGTTTTGAATACTCAGCCTTGGCTTTCTTTATGTCCTCCTCTTTTTTAATAAAAGCTTTATTCATATACACAAATCGCCGACATCCAAAACAAAAAGGAGAAGGGTCATCGTCGTAACGGCTAGCGAAATCATTCACCGTCAGTTTTTCAATTGGTATAAACTCCCAATCCTCTCTCGGGTCCAATTCCGCTTCCGATTCCGATTCCGATTCCTGTTCCGGTTCCAATTTCGTATCCGATTGTGGTTCCGGTTCCGGTTCCGATTCCGATTCCGATTCCGGTTCCGGTTCAGATGCCGTATCCGTATCCGATCCCGATGCAATATATGGTTCCAGTAGCAGTTCCGATAGCTTATCCGGTACCGATTTCAGCTGGTTTTCATCGGAGATTTCAGGGGGTGGTTGGGTGACGGCGAGCGAGAGTGCATCCATTGACATTGGGCAAAGAAGGATCGAAGGAATCGCAGTTCATTCAAATGCACATAAACCTAACTAAAGAGACTAGTCCTCTTTTAATAAGCAAAAACAAGTATGGGCCTGGTCTTGTTTTTTAACCGCCTAATAACAAATCCTATTTCAGATTATCTCTTTCTATAACTATCATTATTTATCTATTTATCACATTTTCCTTTGTTCTTCAATAAGGGTGATTTATGTGTAAAAGTTACATTTTTATCTTATTTAATTATAATATTTAGGTCTTTAATCTTTTTTGTTTTATATGTCTTTTATCTTTTAAAACACTTACAATTTAATTTTTTTTATTTAATTAAAAAATGTTGAAATCACATACAATATATAATTTCTTTAATAATTTTATTTTTCTAAAACATTTTTTTATTAAAAATTAAAAGAACAAACAAAAACTTCATCGTCATCTTCATGCTGAATTCAAAAAGTAAAAAGTTTAAACATAAAAAAAGATTTGTTCTATATACATTAGTAATGTAATTTTTTGTATACTATTAATAATCACAATTGTTAAATCATTATAAATATTTAACTTTAATATAATTATATTTATAATCATGTATAATATTAACGCAACAACATTACCATAAAGTTAGTGATAGTTAATGGAACACGACTTAATCACATGTGGTCCATCTTTAGGGTCTTTATACTAGACTTGGGTTTGAAAAATTGTTGGAAGAATTCATTTAATGGTCATTCTTTATTTACTTGATGATCATTCTTTATTTGATGTATTTGATGTTGTTGGAGATGAAAATATGAGCTTATTTGAATATTTGAGTTATGCATTTGATGAAATTTGCATTATATTTAAAATGATAATTATTTTTATGGATTTTGTTTGAAAAATTTGATAACTTTTTTAAATTTTTGTAAAAAAAAAAAAAACAGAGATGATATCATTGACATTTGAAAATATAAAAGATATAATTGTCACTTAAAATTAAAATAAAAGATCAA
>JBBPBR010000004.1:63061974-63085483 GCA_037974775.1 Cicer pinnatifidum | reverse complement strand
TCTTAGCCCTATTCTCAAAAAAAAAAAAAATTTGGGTCTATCTCTTTATACAAGTGAGTTTAAATCCGAGAGATAATATTGAATTTAACAATATTAATACTTATCCGTTGAACTATCATTTAAAATAAGTTCAATTCTATCTCTATGATTTATATAAATGAATTAAAATTTAAAAACATTAATATTTATCTGTTAAACTATAATTTAAAACAAACTTTATTCTATCTCTATGATATGTATAAATGAAGCTTCACAAATTATGATTGCTAAATAAATTTAATTTGACAAAAGGAATATATGTCCTGCCCACGATAAATATAAAGTCTCTCTTATGTCAAGGTTAACAAACATTTCGGATCACCAAGAGAACTTTTCTCCAACTTGACCAACCTTTTTTTGCTCTCCTCCTCCCATTTTGAACTATCATCTCAAAAAGGGGAATAAAATAAATAGCTAGTAAGAGACAAACAATCACTTTTTCATTTTTTTTTATTATGTAACATTTTTCTTTATTTATTCTTGTTTGATTTTCCAAAACACAAACTCGATTTGCTCTATGCATTTGTCTTCTTTCTGTTTTTTCATTTCTTGGTTTCACTAGTCCCTTCCCTTCAATTTTTTCTTTCTTTTCAATCTGTCTTAACTTTTATCATTCTTAGACATTAATTTTGACTTTAAAATTTGTTTTGCGGAGGTCTCATTCTTTTAATACAATCTTTTTGTCACAATTGCTATTTCTTTTATCATTGTTGATAAGTTAACGACCACCTTGAAGTGTCGACATAGTTGGAATGTCTCGATAATCATGTATGTGATGCTTTTGTATTCTATTTTTTTTCTTTGAAAAAAAAAGCCACCTTGGCTATTGGAGCTGTTCAAGTCCCAAGAAGATGGGGTTTGATCATGATAACAAAGAAACAGGACAAACAAGTGAAGCAAGTGGAGAACAAGAAGAGCATCATGAACCTCTTAGCAGGCATGCAAGTGAATCTTCTGTGTATGCAACTGAGGAGGAAGAAGATGAATATGGAACCAAAATACAGCTAGGTCCTCTATGCACTCTTAAAGAACACCTTGAAAAAGATAAGGTTTTGTTTCTTGTGGAATTTTTATATTTTTCATATTAATATAATGTTTATCCGGCTTTATTTTTTGTTTTTGTTTTTGGTTGTGCAATGGAAATTTATAGGATGATGAGAGTCTAAGGAAATGGAAGGAGCAGCTTCTTGGGAGTGTGGATGTCAACAACATTGGAGGTATATAAATCATGGTTATCTCTTTTCATATGTCCCATCATTTTAAGTGTTACAAATATTATTTTAAGTATACCTATTAATTTGCTTGATTTTCAGTTCAATATGTTAAACTTGATAATAATAAATACAACAATATTTTAAAATGATAATTTTGTAGAGATATTTCGGTTTTTTTTTTTTTTTTTCTTGATATGTATAAAATGAATAAAAATTCTCTCAATTTTTTAAAAAGAAATAAACATCTCCTTTTTGAAGTATAAATGTCTAAATAATATCACATACTCTAGAAATGTGTGCTTTTATATCATTTATATACTCAAAAACTACAACAATTGACACCTCAATTTCTTTAAAAAAAGAAAAAACAGAGAATTTTATCACATGAAAAAAGAAAAAACAATTGACTCTAGAAATGTTTTCTTAGTGTGTGAAATAAACAAGTATGTCACATGAATATGTTCCTCTTGAGAATTTACTTGATTCCAATATGTTTGTAGAAATTCTTGAACCTGAAGTGAATTTTACAAGCCTTTCAATCATCTCTGCTGGTAGAGATGACATTGTTCTTCCCATTCCTGAGGATGGAAAACCAAAGGGATTGTGGTTTACTCTTAAAGAAGGTTGTCATTACCGTCTGAAATTCAGCTTTGTAGTGAGCAATAACATTGTTTCCGGATTAAAATACACCAATACTGTTTGGAAAACTGCTGTTAAGGGTATGTTCAATTCAATTCATCCAGTCTAATATTTTCAAAATTTCCAATTTTTGTTTTTCTTTTACTAGAATTTTCAATTTGTTATCGCCTAGTTCAATTAACAAATGTCAATATTGTTATGAGATATTATATTCCGAGTTTGAACTAAAAACTCCGCAATGATGTGCAAGATTATTTACCATTTCTTAAAAAATAAAAAAATTTCAATTTGTTAACTCTTAGGTATTTTATTTAATTTTATTCAAACAAAATGTTATTTCAGTGGACAGCTCAAAAGAGATGCTTGGAACATTCAGCCCTCAGCCAGAACCTTACACACATGAGATGCCAGAAGAAGTCACACCCTCTGGGATGTTTGCCAGGGGACAATATTCTGCAAGATCAAAGGTAATTTATTTCTTTTGATCCAAAAAGGTTTAGTATTTTTTTATTTTAAAATACCAATGAAATAGTTTTTTTATCATACACTACTTTAATAATAAAACTCATTTTATCGTAAAAATTAGCATTAAAACATATGTATATCTTAAAAGACTAGGAAGTATTACTAACATTCAATTTTAATGAAGTTTTCAAAATCAAAATTAACGAGTAATACTTTACTGTATTAATGCCGCTATCTTGATTTAACGCAATATTTTGTAGAAATTTCACATGTATCGATAAAATCTATGTAAATTTTAACTAATAAAAAAAGTATTAGAAAATATACGTTAAATAGTGTATTTTGTTAGTTGTTTCACTTTAGGAATAATATTACATAATAACATTGTGGAGGTCACTCTAATTTCTTTTAATGATGTAAGATAATGATACAACCACATAATGTTGTATTTTACTTGTGCAGTTTCTTGATGATGATAATAAATGTTACTTGGAGATCAACTATACTTTTGACATTAGAAAGGACTGGGCTTGATCATGCATGGTTTGGAGAGATTCCCAATCTGCAACAGTAATTCTCCCATATTTAGTCACCATTTTTTTAATTTAATTTTTATTTTATTCAAAAAATTCAGAATATGTATCAAATTTCAGCTTGTATTGAATTCCTTTCCTTTTAATAATTGACTCAAAGAACAAAAAGAGAAAAAAAGATTATTCGATAAACTCCTTGATTAAAATGTTTTTCTTGTTTGTCTATATGTGACTCTCTTAGTTCCTCATCTTTACCAATCTAAAGTTGGAGATAATAATCTTTATGCGATCCTCACATCCTTTTAGCAAATATTCGAAAATGCATTTGATCCACAAATCTCGTGTTTCAATGCATGGTCACCACAAAAATCATAAAACTATAAAACAAAACTTCAGTTTACTATGAAAATAAATAGACGCTTGTGGTAATTTGTAAAAAAAGCGATATGTAGATCTTTTTCTTTTGAAAAAGATAGCATATAGATTTTTAAGAACATAGTAAATTGCTCATTTATTCAAACATGCCACATGTTTTTGAAATAAGTTTATTTGTAAAGTTTAACTCTCACTTTTAATCAAACATGATAAGCAAACTCAATCAATCATTCATAAATGCAAAAAGAGTCTGAGTATGCAAGCAAAGAAGTCAACAACAAATCTCAATTTAGTTAACTACACTTAAAAGTTAGAACTAATAGTATGTGTTTTGAAACACTTTTCAATATTCTTAATCTATTTCCTTATGTTCTTGATATGCAAAGAACAGCATTAATGTGTAGCCTAAAAAGAGAACATTGGGCAAAAGTATAGAGAATAAGAGAAATCATAGAATAAGCACATCTACCATGGTATCCATGACTTGACCATAACACTCAATGATAAAACAAAATTATAAGTTAAGGGATGGAATAATACAAATTTCTCTGTACTAAAGTAATTAACTTATTACATGACTCGATCAATCTATGAGTTTTCTAAAACGTACTCCCCACTTAAATATGTCATCCCCTAATCCATATAAAAATACAATTTTGTCTTTTTAATTTGGCAAAATTTTATAATATTCGAATTTGCAATTTTCAAAAATAGAAAATTTCAAAATTTTTGAAACTTTTTTTAAGTTTTAAATTTTTGAAATAAAGATTACATTTCGAAAATTTGGAAAGTTTTGAAAGTTTCAACATCTTAAAAGTTTCAAAAGTTTCTGAATCTGGAAAGTTTCGAAAGTTTACAAATCTGGAAAGTTTTCGAAAGTTTCGAAATTTTCCTATTTCGAATGATTTAAAAATTCTGGAAATTGTCATTTCGAAACTTTTGAATATTCTGAAAATTTGACAAGTTAAATAGAGAAAATTGTATTTTCATATGGATTGGTGGGGTGACAAGTTTAAGTGAGAGGTACGTGGTAGAAAACTTCTAACCTATATAACCATAGAGTTGGACATATGAGTCCAAGCCTGAAAGTGATTGGTCTACCTTGCAATTTACACAAGTGAGATGATAATCCCAAAATTGGGAGTTTTGTACATTACACCCCCCACCTGTACCTCTCACCCCCCTCATCCTAATGGAAAATACCATATTGCCCTTTTGACTATGTATAAACCATCAAAAAAAAATTATCACTTTATTTTTCACCCTCACTTTTAAAAATTACAAAATCTTCCTAAACATTCGAAAATTTCAAATATTCGAAATATAAAAAAGTGAGTTTTGTTGATATTTTTGAAAGTTTGGTTAAATATGAAACATTTGAAACTTAAATTTCTAGAAATTTTAACAAATTTTGAAACTTTTGATAAATGTTAAAGTTTTGAAATGCAATTTTTCAAGATGCTATGAAACATTCGAAACTTTGGATAAATTTGAAAGTTTCGAAGTGTGTTTTTCCAACAATCATCATAACTTTCGAAACTTTCAAATTTTCGAAGTAATTCAATTTCAAAAAATTCGAAACTTTTGAAAGTTTTAATTTATTTCAAAAAAATACTTGTTGTTTTTTATAATTAAAATTTTATTTTGAAAATAAATTTATAATATTATTACTAATTAAATTTATTACTATTTTTAAAATTAGGTATAAAATTTATCACTATAAATTTATTAATATTAATTTATTACTATAAATTTATAACTCAAATTTTTTAAATTTATTACTATTTTTGAAATTAAATTTATAATATTATTATTAATTAAATTTATTTTTGAAATTTATTACATCATGAATATCATCAGGATCATGAGTGTAGCATCCTACTCCTAAATTCTAAAAAAAAAAATTAAAAAAATGCATTTCGAAACTTTCGTATTGTTCTCAAACTTTCGAAGTTTGTTTCATGAGTTTTATTGAAGACCAAACTTCTGAAACAATTTCAAAACTTTTCATGAATTCAAAAGTTTCGAAAAAAACTTCATGTTTCCAAATTTTACAGTTCAAAACTTTTAAATTGTTAGAAAATTTCGAATGTAGCATTTTGAAAGTTTCATGTTCATGAAAACTTTCGAAGATTTGAAAAATTAATGTTTCAAAAATTTTAAAGTTTTGAAGTTTATATTACTTTTGGGTTTCGAAGGTATCAAAGGTTCGAATGTTTACAAATACATGATTGGGAAAATTTAAAATTTCAAAGAAAATGGATGAAAAAAAGAGAAGAAAATATTTTTGAGACAACATAGTATTTTCCATAAGGATGAGGGGGTGAAGGGTACAGATGGAAGAGATGTATGGTACAAAACTCTAAAATTGGACACATATGGTCCGGGCCCAGAAGTCATTGGTCTACCTTGCAAACGGTGTTTTATAAAAACTAACTTCTAATAGAATATTTAACATAATGTGAGTAAAAATAAAGACAAATGACAACCACCTTTACACAAATTACGAACCATAAAATATGAGCCTCATTTAGTTGCAGATTGTTTGTAGTCCAAACCATTTAGCTTGCAAATTAAACGAAATTTATCTGCGAATTTTTACCGATCATATGTTCTATATTTTGATTTTTGCATTTATCGATTTAATCATAATTCGGCTTCTTATTCTGGAAAAAGAAATGCTTTTTGCATTCATTTTAGTGTGCAACAAATTGTTTGATGATTACTTTGCGAGCTAATGCGTAGGGGTGAAATAGATTAATTGAATAAATTTTGATTTCAATTCTAATCGATAGATAAAAATAATTCATTTATAATCCACTAAAAATTCAATAAAAGATTCAATCTATCCCTTTTTCATATGACTCAAATTCAATCTGCCGCTCAGCCATTTACTAAATATCATCCAATCCATTTATAAAATTATACTAAAAATCATCCAATCCATTTATAAAATTATACTAATAATTCAATCTGCCCCTCAACTGCATGGAAAACCGAAGTATATTTTTGCTATTTTAGCACATTTAAAATAACATTATCTTGCCTATATTGGCGTAAAAGAATAATATAGAACATTAACTACTGTTTATACCAGCTATACACCCCTGATCCTTATCCTTATTACAATCAATGAGGACACAGAAACGAAATGAGATAGATATATGGAGACAACTCCAAGATACATAAATAATTATATGAGGTATTTTTTCTAATTCTTTTAACATGGCTTTTCTCACGGGCTTAAGTTGTAACAAGTTAGTTAGAACCAGTGTTGACAATTGCAAATCATAGAAAATAGCAATGCATTTAAATTCCGATATATTGTAGTTCTATAACGCTACAATAGCAACTATTTGACAACACTTTATATCAAACAGTGTATCGCAAAGTAATATCTATTTGTCCAAATTTCGCAATATTATAGCACCGCTATAGCTGCTATTTGACGAGACTCTTTGGAACAAGCACACAATCATGTAAGCAATCAAAACGTCAAGACTATCGTGTAATAATAATAATATAAATAGAACTTTATGAATCAATGAATGCCCGAGCAACTTCAGTTACTAAAAACCAACTTAACCACTCCAAGCAACCTAACTTAGTATCATGCTATCTCTAAATTAAACTACCACCGCGATTATCTAAAAAATCTATACATTTCAAGAAAACAGGGTTCATAAATCTACGGTTCTTTTTCTTCACCTGAAATTACAGGTGCGATTGGAGAGAAAGTCAAGCGTGTGATATCATTAATACCTTCCGAATCAGCATTTTCTGATGATTTTTCTTGCTCTGCAACAATCATAAGCATCTCAAGGCACTTGTCAAATTGCAAAGCACTCTCATCTCTCTCGTCAAGCTCAGCAGCTTCAATTTCAAGCCATTTGTCACGTAAATCATCAAGAAGATTTCCTTGATCATTATTCAGGGCAGATCCAGGAATGCTCGGGACAGTGGTACGGAGAGATGAATCTCCAGATGGTGCAGGCAAAGTCAACAGCATTGCCCGGAATTCTTTAGTATCAGCAAATGTTTCAAAATTACAGGCAATGGTGTCTAGACAGTGTTCCCGAATCTTGAAAACACCATACCTGGAAATTAACAAATATTCAATAGAAATACAAATAAAACCAAAATATGATCTGTGCAGCTTCATTATTAGATCTAAATATATTTTCATAATATAGTAAGAAAAAAGATATGAAAATAACATATGAAATTCACCACAACAGGCTACAATATTCGGCAGTTAGGAGTTAGGAAACATGGTTTCCTCTTACAACACAAATCTAAGGTCAATTTGAGCAGTGATGAAAGAATTAAGGGGAAATGGTAAACCAAAACTCTAGAACTATTCAGTTCATTCCAGTAGAGATATTCTTCCTAAAATTTGTGCAGTTATAAATAATCTACAAATGACATTGATGATCTTTCTTGTATTAGCTACAATCCTACTTTTTGAATTCCATCCATCTAATTGTGCATCTAAATTTTAGGTCATTAGTGAATACTAAGTCTGATTTAGATCAATTATCATTACACCAGAAGACATTTCACCGACCATTTGGATGAACACCTGTTACAGGTTCTTACTGGAGTAGAGCTTATTAAATAAGCTCTAGTAACATAATGAGGTCTGAAATAAGTAGAAATGAAAAGGTAAAGCAGAGAGTAAACAAATTGAAACAATTATATAATCATAATAAAGAAACAAAATAAAAATGTGAAGGAAGAATCTCTCCCCTCCCCCACTATATTAAAGAAACAACAATAATTAAAGCCATGAAAGTAAGATGAAGGAGAGACTGGCAAAAATGAGAAGTACATGTCCGCTAGCATTAACCAATGGCACAGTTCTTCGGGTGACACCATTTCCAAGTGTGGTAACAAGACATCAGCCACCGCACGCTTAAGAGGAAACATTAAGTATCTAGAAGCAATATCGAACATTTCTTCAGCCTGTCCAAAACATATTATGAATATTTGACAATAAAAGGACAAACTATTTTAACAGAAATCTATATGGATATATGAAAACCTGATCTGGATTTATTTCATGCAATCGATCAGTGTACCTGAACCAAGAAAGAAGGCACAGTTGAACATTAATGTACAAATAAACTTATTTTTCCCAGAAACTTTGTGAAGAAGGCACAATTGAAGTACCATGCTTCAAAAACTAACATAAAACAACACAAAAATTGCCTGACACTATAACAAGCATTCATAAAACTAAGGCAATTGAATAGGTTTTACAATCTTGACAAATTGGAATCACAACTGATTACTTGAAAAACTAGAAATTTAAATAAAATTGGTTGTGTTAGGTCAGCTTGTTAAATATTCCAGATTGACATACAATTAATTAGTGAAGCTTTTCTCCCGAATATATATATATATATATATATATATATATATATATATATATATATATATATATATATATATATATATATAATCTAAGAAAGAACATCCACATTGAAAAGCATTTAACAATGATTCAGGTAAATCAGAATCTATAGAATAATACAAAGTCAGAGATACTGATTAACAAAATGATATCAAGTTACCGTGGTAATTGTTGGCATATGAAATCCCTCCAATATTTTCAATTACCAACTTTTACAGTCAAGGGAAGAGACTTACATATATTCAATCATTTTCTCAAATGATTCCATACTCATGTCATGTTCTTCAAGGCAAGGAAGGAAGTCAATATATAACTCATCTTTCCCTTCGTGGAAATCCTTCATACGTGATAATCTTGCTTTGAAATATTCTGACCTCGATGCTAGAATAACTTTATGGCATCGAAATTTTTTGCCATCAACTCTTATACAAACATCAGCCAGATCATCAAGAGATTTAGCCATATTCATGGCATCCATCCTAGATACCAATTTATCGATTCCATTATCTTGACCATTTTCATGAGTGGAATTTGAAAGGGTTGTCAAAAGGATTCTGCGCAAGGCTGCAGGAAGCCTATCTTCTTCAGGAAGGGATAGACCCTGTAAAATATACCGCTTCTGAGAATTGTCATCATCTATCAATGCTTTATACTCTGCATATTTTTGATGAATTACTTCTTTCTCAAGAATTTTCTGCAGTGATTCACATTTGCATACTTTGCAAATTCTCACAAGATCTTCCATGTCATCCACAGCAATCTCTAATCTGTCCGAATAAAAGAAATGTATAAGGCTATAAAGTGCATGATAGGACAACTTTTCCCTTGAAAATCTTATTTCACTGCGTTCTTTCCAATCAGTCTCAAACTTTTTCTTGAAAAATGGTGACCTTGCACTTAATATGACTCTGTGAGCTTCAATGGGTCTTCCTTGTACAGTAAAAACCACATCTGGAGGAAAGTAGTTGGAATTGGATCCTTGAGTGGATGAAATACCTATTCAATTATGATAAACATTGAGTCCCAGACCATGTATAAATACAAAATTATCATTTGGAAAAAGAATTGTCACTAAAACGAAATCCCTATCTCACAGGAGAGAGAGAGGAGAGACTTGACGAATAATAAAGAAGCCTACTTTTTTCATTTGATAGTGTTTCTAGTTGAGTCTTAATTTGGTGTTGTGTAAGCATACTATATATTTTACCTACTCGAGAGTCACTGTTCTATGTATTTGATAAGTTGATCATGTCTAGAAAAGTCCAATACCATAATAAGGGATTTAAGAAATCAAAATTAGTCAAAAAATTAGTGCAGAGTCATCAATTAAGCCACTTCAGCATCCAGTCAGTTCATGATACATGCTATGTCTAAAATAAGTGAATCTGTATGTAATTTTCAACAGAGTTGAGAATTCAGAATTTAGACAATCAGAATTCCCTTCAGAGAATTTGGATATATTGTCCGTTGTTTCTCTTCAAATTTGCATTAGAAATCTACTATCAAATTCTTATTTGAGGTGGAAGACTCTTCCACCTCACTCATAATGTTACTAATGGGATCACACAGATCTTTGCTTTTCGTGGGAGCTTCAATCCTGATTACACTATGATCGTAGTAAGATCGTCAGACACACTTGTCTAATCAATGAAATTGACCAATATTTGTGATCTGTGTGGGCCACCACTTAAGCAATGGAGCAACCCATTTTACAGGAAATTAAACAAAGCCCACACAAAACATAGTGAGATGATATGTGCCTGGTGCAGCTTCAATTTGTTATTCTCAGTCCATGCTTGGGTTCAACTGTGGTAGACAGTTGAGTTGCTTGGTTTAATTGTGCCTGGTGCAGCTTCAATTCTCGATATACGTTATTAGAATTTTTATTATATTATTCAGTTTTTAGGTATACTTTATAGCCTCCATGCTTCCTCCCTAGGTCGCAACACCATCCACCATATTGTTTTGGCGGATTTTTGGCTTACTCTCACAAACCACATTCTGCCATTGATAACATGGATGCAAGTTGAATTTTGTCAAACTATGAAAAACCACAAGCTAGTTCGCTGCAACCTGTCAAATAACTTCTTACCATCTAACCATAAGTCTTTTATGTTGCAGTGAATTTATCAAACAGTTAAAATCTTACCTTAACATTGTGCAAAAAAACAGTGCCCAACCCCATGTCTTGTTTTGCAGGCAAAAGAAAGTGTCCTCCAAGCAGGAGAAGATCAAGCACACCTATTATGAAGCTAAACTTATGCCAACACCGCTGTAATTTTTGAAATGGAAAGAAAATTAAAAAGAATTATGTAGTTTTGTATTATGTCAATGTGTCCTCTGTTTAACTTGTGTGTCTGCCCAGAATAATCCCTAACAACAGTCTGTTTATCATTTAGCAGCTGAGATGTGGCAATTAGTCATCTCAAGCATTATAGGACAACTTACAACAATTAGGTCCTTTGTTGTATGTAATCCCCTTCAATTTCCTATGTATCTTTCTTATTGAAATTAACAATAAAAACAAACTCCTATCACACACCTAACTCTCAATATGCCCCTACTTTTCAGTTATCTCCCCACCTCCTTCATCCACTTATTTCACCCCTCTGAACATTAAAACAACAAGCACTGCAAATCAGATTCCTAATTGATAAACATTTGAACGAGCACTTATAGAAAAGAAAAATAAAATAAAATAGTCTTACAAAAACTATGAATCTCCCAAATTAAAGTGAGCTTCTACAGCTCAACTTTCTAATAAGCTCTCTCATATATCTTCTCCGTGATCATCTACAAATAATTAAGCATGAGAAAACACATTTAGAAATCAAATACTAACTCTCATAGACACATATTTTCGCCTTATTTCGCTTTCACTTCATATGCATATTTTTCATAGACAAATGCTAATTAGTGCTCAAAAGCAAATGTTAAGGAATCAATTGTATGTGATGTATTCACCTCCTAGAAAATTTAAAAATTGTTTGTGTTTTCAAAACACAAAATTACTACTTCTGGACTAAATAACAAATGTCTTAAGGCACCTTTTAGCAATACCCTGTCTTAAATCATCTGCAAAATTGTAACAAAAACTCCTAAATTATCAATAAATCTAATTTAAAATTGCAGCTTAGCATTCGCATAAACTAATTCACCTTCTAAATCATAGATAGAAAAAAAGTAGAATCGAATTCTTACCAGGAAACTGAAAGCCACCGGAAAGCGAATTAGCGGGACAAGCGAAGAAAGTATCACGAAGAGAAGACTGCAAGGGGTCCAAAGGAGGAGGGCGAGCTTCAAACGCTTTGAGAAGCTTACGAACCTTCAAATTGAGAGCAGCGTAATGACAACGGTCACCGTCGAAGGTATGTTCGGAGCAGATAGCACCGCTTTCGAGAAGCATACGAGCGGCGTCGAGGTGACCGGCGAGACAAGCATAGTAGAGTGCGACGGAGTCCCATTGGTCGCGGGCGTTGACGTTAACGCCGCATTCGAGAAGGTAGCGGAGACGGTCGAGGTCGCCAGCGCGGGAAGCTTGGAATACGTCGCCGTTCGGGACTTTTTTAAGAGGGACCGATGAGCCGAAGTCTGAAGGGTCTAGGTCAATGCCATCGTCGATGAAGCTCATTGTGTGTGTGTGTGTGTGTGTGTGTGTGTGTTGGGATTATGATTTGCTTATAGCTTAAATCACTGCGCGCGAGCGAGCTGGTTTTGTTTAGTGGGCTGCACTGCACTGCACTGCACTTGCACCGCTGAATCTTTTTAGCACGGAGATACGCTTTTTATTTGTTTATGTTGCACAAAATCAAAGAAAGCTAAGGCATTAGACCCACGGCCAAAGGTATTCGATAAAGCTCCAAATTCTTTTTAGAAAAAAAATCTTCTTAAACAATTTTTAATATTATGTCTCCTATTAAAATAATTTTTTAAAAATTTTAATTTATTATTTTTTATCAATATTATAGGTTTAATATTTTATTAATTTTAATATTTTTTATTTATTTTTCACAAAAAATTCAAAAACATTTTTTTTTCTAAAAACTTTTAAATCATTCTTTTCTTGAATATAAAAAAAAATTACAAACTAATTTTTTTTTTAAAAAAAAAAAAATGGTTCTATATGCTCCACTAAACCTACAAAATTTTAGAAATTTTTTTATGTTGAAATTTTCTTTTTTGTCTTTTTATTTATGAAATTATCAAATTGACAACTCTAGTCTTAGATATCCAAACTCCATAAATATTATCAAATAGTAGTTAAATAAATTCACTATAAAGAGATTTTAAAATAACAAGATTCAACAAAGCAAAAATAATTAGTCACTCAGCAGTGCAGATTAGTTGTCTTCTTGTCAATAAGTGAAATCAACACAATATTAACCCAAACATTCAAACAACATCAACACAAAAATTACTTGTTATTTTCTGATTTTGATAAAAAAAATAAGTAAATAAATAAATAAAACTAAACTAATGTAAATAAAAAATTATTGGTTCAGATATCGAATTTTAGTTTAAAAAAATAATAAAAATCAAACCAACATCATTCATATTTGTTATATATTTATTTTATACACAAAGAGACCTAATAAGAACAAAAATTTAGTTTTTACACCATAGGCTCAATAAGGCAAAAATTTGTTGCAGCCCAATCCCAAACCATACATTGACTCACTCATGAAGTTGAAATTTTTAATAGTTTTGGTTTTTTTTAATTCAATCACCCGAACTGAATTGATCCGTATATCATCAGTTTAGTTTGATTCGAACTCAATCATAAAAAATAAGTAAAACCAAATCAAACCAATTCGTGCAAATTTCTTTTATGTAAATTTATTTTTCGTAGAAAATCCAATTAAACCGACGTATTACACTCTTATTCTTGGATATATTAAAATTATACTTTAGAGTTGTTTTTCACAATTAATTGAGATAACCTCTCTCCCACATCATGACAAGCACCAGATACATGCGCTCTATCTCTCTGCATGCATGACATATAAAAGTTGTTTATTTATTCTCCTTAAATAATTGGATTTAATTTATAAGCACTTACTCATTTCATCAAAACCATTTAACAATGACATGTCTCAAAACTAATCTCTAAAATATATTGAATTTAATTCACATGCACTACAAATATAATAAAGGTTTTACATATGCATATTCTCTTGTTCTTAGATATAAACAAAAGTCAAAATATATATTATTTTTTGTTCTTATATTTTGATTTTTGTTTACATTTAAAATCAGAAAAAGTATAATTATATCTCACTATTAATTGTACAAAACTATTGTACACTAAAAATGTATATTATCAGTTAAATTCTATATATATTTTTGTCTAATAAATATATAAATAATATAAAGATTTTCATTTTCAATCCTAAAAATATTATTGATATATGATAGTTTAAATTACATTTCTTTGAGATATGGCAACGGATCGGGGGCATGTTTTGTCCCCACAAGTCACACCTAGCTAAGCGAAGAAACCCACACCCACCTTCATTTCTTATCGGGTGTGAATTTAAAGTCTACATTTCCGTCTACGATGGAGTTTAGATTTTTTCGTCTCGCATCCCTTGTTCATTTATATAAAATAGTAAATTTAATGACATATTTATTATAATTAATAAAATAAAATAGTAATTAGTATACAATAATAAAATGAAAAAAATATTATAATCATATTTCTTATAAATAGAAAATTATAACTGTTAATATTTAAAAAATATTAAATATATTGAATATTTACATGTATATAAATTTTAAAAATGACAATAGTATTATTAAGGAACGAGTTTAAAGGTGGACACGAAGTAGATATCAACACACGGTGTTCTTGTAACTGTCTCCGAGTTTTAATTTCTATCACATCCTATTTCAATCAAAATAGATTTTTGTCGCTCAAATCTAAACGGATTCGGACGAGTGCTTGCAAGTACAAAGGATGTGTCACATCCCTATTTCTTTCAATCTCTACGATATTCTATTTTTATTTGAGGTTGGCGTGATTAACATTAATACATTGGCAATAACCGAGGTTGACAGGAGGGAAATGAGAGATTGTAGGAGGAGAGAAATCAATTAAGTGGTTGTAGTCTTGTAGGGGTAATTGAGCATCTTTCTTTACATGGGACACTGAATTTTCTGTGATAACCATCCGAGAAGAAATTAAATACTCGGGCTTGCTCAAATTATGGTTCCGAACGTTGCTCAAAAACTTGAATTAATTTTGGCATACACAAGCTTCTTATAAGATACTGACTCAGCATGATTACATCTGGAAAACATCTGAAGGAAACATGCAAGTTCATTTTAAACACATTTGATGATAAAGTATTATAAAAATGTAAGTATAATTCTCTCTCAAAGTTGCATATACAAGAGATACAAATTGATTAACATGGAGCTGATGGTTCTCCCTATGCAGCCGGGTTTAACCAATGTCTTCCAAATCACTTATACTGTCATTAAATCCATTGTGATCATGCAGGCTGATCAGCTATGATTTGAAGCAAAAGGCTAATCAAACGCCAAATCAGTAATGCCCTTGCTCACAGAAATGCCAACAGGATATGCCCTGTGTATTCTTGATTTAGAAACAGATAGTTTTTCATTTGAAAAGTTGAGACCTACTTTCTTTGTTATTATGGGTGAGTTCTCAATAGAGTCTGTTGTTTCAGCAATGAATTGCAGCCCCTGAAACACATACTTAAAATAAGTCACCTCTGGTTAGGAGTTCAAAAAACTTAATTCGAAAGACATTAGACAGAGTGATAAAACCTTAGGCGCTTTCTCCTCAAGTGCCATTATAGGCTTTGCAATTTCCTGTCAAATTACCCATAAAAATAAGGAATTTGCATAAGAAAATTCAGAAGTCTCCATGATAACCTAGTGAATTACTATTCACAGTGCATATGAATTCCAACATGAAAGTTATTAACTAGTAGCAAATAGTAGGTTCATTTAGAAGAGTCTGATCAGAAAACCCTTTGTAAATAAATCCCTAGAATCCCTTTTCCTGACCAACTTATACACACAACTATATAAATATCTAACCTTGTAACCTCTACCATTTGGCCCATTGTTAAGTCCGTCAACAATTTGGCACAAATACTGGACACCCGATTCAGTCAGGTACTGCATGATATTTTTGCAAAAAAAGGGAAATAAATAACAAATATATAATAAATTTGAAAAACAAATGCTAGAATGTAACCCATGTCTGCAAAGTTAAACTTAAAACCTGATTATCTTCGAAAAGCTTGAGCTTCCCTTCCTATCAAGTTAGGAGATTGATTCAAGTTAGAACAAAAAGGTGATTATTCATTTTCGTTAGATGTTAAAGAGAGAGCAGAAAAGAGGAACAAGCTAGTTCTGCAATTTACCAGTCCAGATATCATTTGATGCATAAGTTCAACATCACACCCAATCTCAGAAAGGTCTAACTTCACTCCATTCACCTGTATGAAAATTTTAAATGCACATGATGAACAGTGCTAAAATACATTTTGACAAAACACCTAGCTTTATAAAAACTGAAAATCTAGTTCACAAAACCTACGTCATTATTAAGGACCAAAAAAAGTTCAAGTTGAATAATACTACCATTTAAGTAGATTAGGTTAATTATTTATTACATATATAGAATTTCAAAAACATAATTAGGGTTTTCAATTTGGTATTATTTTATTGTTATTTAGCACTAAGGGTTTTCAAGCTTAAAATAGGACCTTATAGGCTGTTAGCTTTATATTTGGTCTATAAAAAAAAAAAACCCTTCAGTTTAAGCATTTAGACAGCACCGTTTCAACCCGCTTAGACAGCATTTAGACCCGTTTAGCACCGTTTCGACCCGCATGCTTTGGCTCAGTTTTGCACCTCTTCACCTTTAAATTCTGCAGTTGTGTTAATGGGTTGGGTTTGTATCCTAATTTTTTGGAAAACAGGGCTTTGCATTAAAAAAAACTAACAAATTATGACTTGTATTGTTTTGCTTACTCTGTTTTCTATTTTTTTTACTAATCGTTTTGCTTACTCTTGTTTTCTATTCATGTCGTTTTGCTTACTCTATTGAATAACTTGTTTTCTTTTTTGGTTTTAAATAATTAATTAATAATAATAATTTCTATTCACATCGTGTTGCTTAGTCTATTGAATAGCTTCTTTTTTTTTTGTTTTGAATAATTGATTAACAATAATAATTGTTGTTGTAATTTAAAATTATATTTCAAATTATTGTTGTTGAGACATATAATAATTTTAAATTATATTAAAATCTGATTTTGAAGGCAGGGGACTTGGTTTTTTTTCAATGATTAATTGCTTTTCAACTTTGGAATATTTCATACTTAAATTAAATGATTCAATTTCAGATTCCCTCCTTCTATTTCTTCTATAAATTTTTATGTTAAGGTTATTTTTCTTAATTTTATGGTATAATTTTGTCTATTTTGTGGGATCTTAAGATCGGTGTTACGATCCCACGATCTACGCTTTTTCTATATCCAAAGATCTTGCTTGGACTTGAAGCATAGATAACACACAAACCCTCTCTACCTTTGTGCTAAATGATAAATTATCTTTGAATATCTAGACCACATGGTTAATGTAAATTACATTAATGTTTTTAACTAGACTACAGGAAAATTAACTTCGCTTACGTCAGTTGAAATAAGTTGGCCTAACTCATTCTGCTCTTCCAGCTTCAAGTCAAGACCTTCCAACCTCTTCGTTAGATGCCTTTTTGTTGACTGTGCAAATTAAATTAAATAAACAAAAAAGTTCAGCAACACTCAGAGAAAAGATGTTCAAATAGTAAAAATAAGGGTGTCAACAACCAACAAAAGCTACTTACAGCCAATGTTTCATGTACATTCTCTAGTTGCTTTGACACAGTTGCAACAGCATTAGCCATATTCTTCCTTGTCACAAACATTACATCAGAAAATGACCATTGCTGCATGACATTAGTAGAAGTATGAGTTAATCAATATCATCATGTCACGTCTCACATTATATTATGGTTCATAGATAACTGCATTTGGGAGGAAAAGAAGCTGAGTTGTAGTCTCACCCTCCACCGCATGTAACAATATCCCATAGCTCCTATTGCAGCAGCAGGTAGTAAGTAAGAAGCAAGACCCCCTGCATCCAAATGTTAACGTTAAGATATTTATATAGTTAATAAGATAGTCTTGTAGATAACGAAAACTATTACATTTGACGAAAGAATCTGTCAACACTTGGAAAGTGTGTTATTAAACTTGACTCAACAAAGTTATCGGATTACTGGGCCATTACTTGAATCAGTTGAGTCTGATATACATGTGTATACTCCATGATTTAAAAAAGTATAACAAAGTATCTAACACACCTTGGAAAGTTTTATATAAATAAAAAATACCTCTATCTCTTAATATAGGATCTCATTGACTAAATCACAGAGATTAAGAATGAAGAGAAGGAAAGAAAACAATGTAAAGAATTAGAGATATTTTGGTAAGTTTTACATGTTTTCTATTCATGTCGTATTAGTATTAAATAAATTTGTGAACAGTTGATATTATTTTTTCATGTTTATCTTTCAAGAGAGATGATTAATTTATCTTCTCCATCATAGTATTTATTGCTAGTTAAAAAAAACATGTAAAATAATTAGAGATATTATGGTAAAGAAATAGTTAATGCAGTCGATATTTTTTTTAAACCAATCATATAAAAAGGGACAAGGAAATATATTTAGGAATTAAAGTAGTAAACTTTAAAATCACGATAACGAGTTCAAAGTACAATTAAACATAGCCTAACTATTACAGCTCAACTCCAATGTTTAATATTACCGTCGAAAAGTGAAGAGAAGGAAAGAAAACAATGCATAGCCCAAGTTTGTAGGAGTAGAAGAAGTTGTAATATAATTGGATTTACATACCGGTAGAAGAAGAATTTTCATTGAAGATAGTCACAGGCCTAGATAAGGTCAATTCCCTAATTTCTTGTGCTAGTTGCCGAACCTGAAGTTAAATACACATTTGCAACAAGAAAACCAATTAGTTCATTGTGAAGAAATAGATTTACCATCAACATCAAATACAGTGATAGAACTGAATCATAAATAGTTGGATAATATTGGATTATTTCTGAAAGTCTACTAAAAATAACAGTAATATATCAATAGGAGTAGTAGGTTTGTACAAACATAGTAGAAACTCTCTTCCCACTCACTCTCACTACCAACCCTAAGCAATGTAAGTGACCCGGTTCTCTCTTGCACTGTAACGAACTCTTCCTCTCCTCTTCTTTCTTTTTTATCCATCCACTAATTAACTGAATCCTTTCCAGCCCTCCTATATTCTCATCAAGACTCCCCAAGGCTGAACCTCTATATTCTTCTCTTTCCTCCACCAATACACCTTAGTAATTGCTAATTGCCGGTATAGCTGTGGACTTACTAACATAAAATTTCCCACACAATCATCAAATTGAAACTTCACAAATCAATGATAGACTCCCCAAAATATTTTTCCTTTTCCACAGGTAATTCCCCATCTTGGTTTGGTTCTTTCTTCATTTTGGGTTCCTTGGCTCAGGAAAATAATCTTGGCAGGGCCAATCTACTGAACTATATAGCCTATAACTAGTACTTTAACCTACTTAGAACAGAAACATAAGAAATAAAAAATATAAATATGACCAAGCTTCCAGTCTAACATCATAAACATGCAGTCACTTCACTGAAACTTGTTAATTCTCAATCCTCAATACCTGGTAGTAGTATGCTATGCACCGGAAAAAAAATAACCTTATACAATTTGAAAATACCTGAGCAGCAATAACGGAGGCGTCATATCCACCGGTTGAAATCTCAACCTGATCAACTCCCTTGAGCAATTCCTGAAGCTGTGCAATAACAGAAGACAACTGGCCACTATTCAAAACAACAGAACTAGCCAAACCTGAAATGCAGCAAAACAAGACACAATAACTTCAAAGCCACAAATCATAGTTGATCATGTGAATATAATAAACAACAGCACAACACACAAAAATACACCTCCCAATCAATTACAGCTTATAACTGATGAGAAAACAAATTGACCCTATTGCGTCATCATATTAGCTACTCAAAACAATTTAACTTGGAATTAAAAACGAATAATAGATTTGTCAAAAGCTAACTAATCAAGGGTCCAAAATCATAGAAGAATATATATAGGAGTGAAAGGAGAGAATTGATAGGATACCAGCTCCAACGAGGATGAGAACCTTAGAGGAGGAAGGTGCCACTTGTAATGCCATGGTTGAAGGTGGTTACGTTGCCGTCGCCTTCTCCGATAAGAAGCGGAAAAAACACGAGGGGAGGGGGTGTATAATTACCGTCTAGGTCATCAACTGAGCAATCAAAGTAAAAGGCAACTAGGTAAGCAAGGATGGATAATTTTGACTTTGCGCATAGTAGCTTTGGAAGTGAATGACCAAAATGGTCATCAAAATTGTAAACCTTCCTCATTTTTTAGTTTTTTAATTTTGGAATATAAATATATGCATCTCTCTTACTAGAAGACATACAATTTCATCATAATTGTTTCGCAAAATTGACTTTGAATTTTAAATCAAAAAATTGTTTATAAAAGTAGATAAATTGAATAGTAGAATATTATAATCTTCTGACAAAAAAAAAAATCATTTTAGTTTCACCGTATAATAGAAATAGAATTGAAGGGTTAGATACGTATATTTTAAATAACGCAAAGTAGTCTATATAATTTTTTTTCAGCTATAGATAAATTAATCATTGAGACCTACAAAATTTGTTATATAACATTCAAGATATAATACATTATCATATGATACCAAATTACATAACTGACAAATTTCATATATTATATCAACGAACATTATAATTATTACAAAACACTTAATTTATACTGTCAAAGATGCTTATCATAAGCACTTTATGATAATTATGATGCTCAATCGAATGGTGTATGCATTCTCTTGGAGATTTTATTTAGAAACGCTATTACAATTAAGTATAACATGAGCCCCATATGTTACGTATTATGTCTCATGGATTTATTTAATTAATTGTAACGTCTAATGACTAGGTTTTTTTTTTATAGAGGCACGAGTTCTATTCATTTGAAAATAAATTCTCTTAATTAAATTCATGGATTCTATCTTAATAACAACCCAACCATTAATTCTTTTATATCTTCTCATTAAATAAATAAAAATGTGATCACAATGTGAGGAACACATTAGATATTTACCTAAATTGGTTGGTCCTTAAGCAGATATCCTATATTAGCTACAAGACGATGCTTGAACCCTGATCATTACGTGGCATTTAGGGACAACACTACTACGTCACGAGATAACAAGAAAATTCAGTTTTGCGAATAAGTTAAGAATATAATGAGCCTAATTATAAGCAAATTGAATTTTGAACTGAACTATTTCTTAAAACTCCTACAACTATTTTCATTAGGTTCATCCTATCACAAGGATTGAATTTTCAGCAATTTATAAAACACACTTTTAGATTGTCCAATTCAAATAAATACTCTAAACTTTTGAGAAAACGCGAGAGAGAAAAGATGCTCATTGAACTTCCTACCTGGCGGCTGGCGCCCACACGTTCTTGATGTGCCAGAAAATGATGTACCCACATTTTAACACACTATTTCCTCATTTTACCAATCCAAAACGCTTAATGGTCATCCAAACGGTAAACCTCCATTTGCAGTTAATTACTACTAATAGCACCGATAATCACCAACGTGAAACAGAATGACATATCACATTGCACAATGAACAAGAACAACTGCACAACTATCATTTGATATTTTATGATACCACGGTTCTATTTGCATTTCCAATATATAGTCCTTTTTCTTTCCTCCGAGTTGAAGATCAAACTATGTTACACGCACTGGCAATATAAAATGTCAACTTTAACTTATTTACATACAATGGACATCTTTTATTATATAGCACACTTCTTTCTAAATACAACTTTGTTTTGTCTTTAAGAACTGTTTTTAGAGCTAGCAAGCTCTTCTTGACTCAAGGGTTGACTTAGCTAGCCACAATAGGCCAGGATCATTCCGCTTCAGCACCAAGTATGCATCTGCTTTCCCAAGATTGTCAAATATAATATCTTCTCTGAAGCCAACCAACGAGAGAATTTCCAACGCAGCTGTAGCAGGAAAAAAAATGAAAAAGATGATAGCCCAGTTTTGAGCATTTTAATCATAACATCAGCTGCTATAAAAAGTTGTTTATTTATTAAATTGTGATATTTCTTTTGGCATTTCTATCTGTAGAAACAACATGCCACAAGACACATTAATTTTATTTCTAAGCTGTCTTTGTTGCTCAGATAGCTGCCATTATTTCTACCAGAATCACGACAAACCTAAACTTTAGGATCTTGCAAAAAAAATGGAACATCTGAAACATGTGCTGTCTAGATTGCAGTTCTACACAATCAGCACTACTGAAAAAAACAATCAATCATCAGAAGGTGCAAACCTTTATTATTTAGGATATTCCTCTCAATGACGGGATTAGCCTGCAAAAACAATGTTCATTCTTATAAATATAAATTATACTTCAATAGAAATAAAATTACGCAAAATATTAGGATAAAGCAAAGCCTCGGGCAGCCTTGCAAGAGGTAACATAGATTACATACCTTCCGCAATCTCTTGTATTTTTCCATCTCAGGATGTTCAATCGCGTTCCTGGAATCAGATAGCAACAATGAAACGCAGAGAATGGAATTCTTAAGGTCAAGACAACAAAGAGAATTACTAGAAGTATTTTCTGAAATATTTGAAGCTAAAGCCTTGAAACAAGAGCATATCCGTTTAACCCAAATGATATCAATGTTACTCAATCTAATTGTGCATAAGTATACCTAATTATTTTCAAGAGAGTTTGAAGAATTGAAGCACTTTGCATTGGACTAACATCACTTCTCAGCATCTCCAAGGCTTTCTGCAATCGGTTACAAACAGCAGTCATGGCACCATTTATCCTCTGAAGTTCCTGGTCATCAGGATCTGGCTCATCAGTCTGCAACATAGATAATTCAGGTGCAGGAATCACGAGATCGTCAGGATCAGGTTCTGCCGTCATATTCATTTCTGCATAAAATTCATCATGAGCAGGTTCTTTTGTTTTGTATACACAGCTGTCATAAACTTATCATTCGATATTTAAAGACAATAAGGAACCAACTGAATCAATTAAATTATTAAGAGAGAATAATAATTGCTTAATAGAAGAAAATAGTTTGTTAGACAAAATTAGTTAGATAAATAAGCAGTGAGAAGTAATGGTAATTCAGGTAATTATATTTTGATATCTAACAAGTGTACAGATGTGAAAGAGGAAATCCTTCGAGGAGAGACGTTTCTCCCAGTACCCACCATTTTTAACCAAGCAGTAGAATATTTTTATTTA
The DNA here is from genome assembly GCA_037974775.1 of Cicer pinnatifidum. Lineage (NCBI taxonomy): Eukaryota > Viridiplantae > Streptophyta > Magnoliopsida > Fabales > Fabaceae > Cicer > Cicer pinnatifidum. The sequence continues at coordinate 63,062,321 of JBBPBR010000004.1, read as the reverse complement.
TTTTCTTTATTTCCAAGGTGGGCTCCCCAGAAAGCAACATACTATTATGAATGGTTGTTTTTGCCGCCAAGTCATCATTGCGAAGTTTATGAGTGCCCATCAGGATATGTCTATCTTAAGTCTAAACTACCCAAATTTTTGGAGAACGCTTACCAATAGCTGGAGAATTAGACTTCAGAGATGTTTCTGAATCATTTGCATCAGGATAAGTTGCAGCCAAATTCACAGTACTTGTCTGAGGATGCAAAGGTTCTGCTGCACCAAAATCAATAGGATTTTATTCAAATACAGTCCTGCTATCAGTAGTTCTTGAACAAACTGAAAAAAAAAAAAAAAAAAAAAAAAAA
>JBBPBR010000004.1:63037174-63048206 GCA_037974775.1 Cicer pinnatifidum | reverse complement strand
ATATTATATTATATCATGATGAGATATGTATCAAATACATGACAAAATAAAATATTATCATGTGTATATCAAACACATGATATGATAATGTTTATTCTGTCACTATTTTATTATATACTATCATATCTTTATCGAATTTTATATTTTATCATGTCTCTTTTTATATTGTGCATCAAAGGATCCTACAAAATTACAACTCCACAAGGAAACTTTTAATATTTAAGGTTAGTTTTAAAAATATTTATATTTGTATTGATTTGAGACTTTATGGATTATCAATTTGGGTTCATGAATTACATGTTTAGTGAGTTTTTTTTTATGGCAAACCTTTATAAGTGATTTAATATAGATCAATATTTAAAAATGATGTCAATACAATATATATATATATATATATATATATATATATATATATATTATAAAATCGATATTACTCAAATTAATAGTTTCTTCAATAAAAATAAAGATGACAATTATTATTGATGACTAAGAAACAACGTCTGATATTGTTGCACTTTTAAACATTTTTTAAAGTTGGTGCATGTTAGAATTTGCTTACATATTTGGATGATTTTGCTTCTACCATAAGTGGTGAGTTTGCATTCACACATGTGTTTATACGTTGGTAAATGGTTGAAACAATGTGATCTAATGATCTACTAGTGCTTGTCTTGTTTCTTCTAGCTGAGGAAGGCATGAAGAGGCTTGATGAGTAATACACTTTCTCGTCACAGATTTAAGGTTTTCTTAGTTGGAGAATTTGGGGTTGGGGGTATCCAATTTTCAACATAAACATAATAGTGTTAAATGAGAAGGCTCGTGTTGAGAATGTGAGTTATAAAGAGTATTATATTCAATTGAATTTGTTTATATATAGTTTGAAAATGACGATAATGTCACTTGGACTTTACAAATGTAACAATATTTGTTGATTTATATTGATAATTTGTTTAAGGTAATTGTCATCAACTAAGACAATGTATTCATGAATCTTGTTGTTATAGTTTTTTTAAATGTTACTGTTGGTTTTGAATTTTGAAAAAAAAATTTAAAAAAAAATAATAATGTCACCGAAAATATTATTGGATTGAGTCGCGGATTAGATCGCTCTCTTTAATATGTTTCGAGGCATTGGCCAAATTGTGCAAGACATACTATCAACTACGAAGTCCCTAGGATAAAACAGTTCAGATACTTTGTATCGAAGTTCTACTGCACCGTAGAAAACCGTTCTAGAATTACACCCTCAATATGGCAGTCGAATGACTGTCACTCGTAATATGACACTAAGACCACTCGAAAGAAAGAGAGAAAAAGTAAGAAGGGGATAAGAGAGAAAAACCTTAGATACGAAGAGCTTTTGGTGTGATTTTCCAACTAAGGAGAACCTTTTATTTATAGAGGAAATCCGCAACTGGATCTGAGAAAATCAAGGATCCGTCTGAACGTGCGCTCTAAGATTTGACCTCAGAAACGTGCGCTCAAAATAGCTGATTACCCAAAACGTGTGCTCCAAACTTAAGGTTTTGACCAGGCAACAACACATACGTGAGACCAAAAATAGACGCACGAATTCAGGAAGGAAGACTAAATCAGATATTTAATGTTGACTCGGTGGAGGGAAGTTACGTAATAAACGTATCAATTAGAGACAAAACGCAAGCACTCAGTTAATTAAAATAAATAAATAATTTTCACATGCTAAAAAATAATACGCCAAAGCCAAGGTCAGGTCGGGATGAGTCGGACAGACGTCGGCGACGGCGCGCGTGTGTGGTGGTCAATTTGTTTGCGTTCTCCCTCCTTCACAAAATTGGGGTACCCCTTGAGACACGCCTCAAGTATCATACATTCATCTTATGTACTCTACTAGTGTGTGATATCCTTCATATGTGAGACTTCTTCATTTTTTAATTCACAATAACATTAGCTTTCATAAATGTCATCATTATTTCCAACAAACTTCCATTAAAGCATCATCATTTCCAACAATCCCCCACTTGAATTTAAAAAAGAATGTTTTTGAATAGCTTCAAACGCTTCTATAAGATTGTGCATAAACAAATGTGTCTCTTGACTTGAACCTTTGCATAACAAGTAAGATTCAGATTCAACAAGAGTGACTCGTAGTCTTGAACTTTATCTCTTACATCAAACCCACACACAATCTTTTCATTTGGTGTATTCTCAAAAGCCCGTGCATTTAGGGTCATGCACGTGTATCACAGTATAGTGAACACTCTAGGAATTCTGCCTCGAAATTCTATAGGAAGCGGCCCCCAATTCCACATTCACATATGTGAGTCTATCAAGAGTACTCCTGTAGCTAGGTACTCCACTCCATATAGAGTATAGATCTTATTAAGAGTTTCTATTATCTCATCATTTTATTGCTTTAGGAATCATGCTTCTCTCATATATAATATAGCATGTTCATCTCATATCACTATGACTTGTTATTACCCATTGAACCTAATTCTTGAGATCTCCAATCTTTTAGGTCGGGTTACCATCATAAGTGACTCATTGATCTATAGGCAATAGTCTCATCCTTTTGAATGTATTTAGGACTTTCTCTCTAGCTAATCCTTTCGTCAAAGGATCGGCTAAATTTTCATCAATGCGTACATGATCCACTATAACAGCTCCTTTAGAAAGTAATTATCTAATTGTGTTGTGCTTACGACGTATTTGTCGTCTCTTACCTTTGTAATAATGATTCTCAATATTTGCAATAGTCGCGGTACTATCTCAGTGGATCAACACAACTGGCAATGGTTTTTCCCACAGAGGGATCTCTGCTAGCAAACATCTCAACCAGCTTGCTTCTTCACTAGCAGTAGCTAGTGTTATCATTTCAGACTCCATAGTAGACTGAGCCAATATCATTTGTTTCTTCAATTTCCATGATACAGCACCATCGACTATACTAAAAATATAGCCACTGGTTGCTTTGGAGTCATCTGATAAAGTGTTCCAATCAACATCGTTGTATCCTTCAAGGACGGCAGGAAACATTTAATAATGTAATCCGAGACTCATGGTACTTTTAAGGTATCTCTCATGACCCTTTCGATAGCGTGTCAATGCTCCATATTAGGTCTACTAGTAAACTTGCACAACAATCTCATGACGTAGGCTATGTCGGGTCTAGTACAATTAGTGGCATACCTGAGGCTGCCAATGATGCTCGTATATTCAGTTTGTTTAACACCTTCACCAGAGTTCTTGAAAAGTTTCACAATTGGATCATGTGGTGTGCAAGCAGGTTTACATTCAAAGTAATTATATTTCTTTAGGATCTTTTCAACGTAGTGAGATTGATCCAAAGAAATTCCCTTTTCTGACATAGTAATCTTGATTCCAAGGATTACACTCGCTTCTCCGAGGTCTTTCATATTAAAGTTGTTACTCAACAATGATTTCACATTATTTAAACAACATGAATGTTTGAACCAAATATGTGTAAGTCATCTACATAGAGACATATGATAGTGCAAATGTCATTTTCATATTTGTAATAAATACATTTGTCACTTTCATTCACTTTAAACACATTCGACATAATCAAGCTATCAAAATTTTCATGCCATTATTTATGAGCTTGTTTAAGACCATACAGAGACTTATCTAACTTACAGACCTTGTCTTCTTGTCCGTGAATTATAAAATCTTCATGTTGTTCCATATAAATTTCTTCTTCCAGGTCACCCTTTAAAAAAGTTGTTTTAACATCCATCTGGTGTATCACCAGATTATGAATAGCTGCAAGTGATATAAGCACCCTAATGGATGTTAGTCTAGTGACTGATGAAAAAGTGTCGAAGAAATCTATATTTTCTCTTTGTCTAAAACATTTGGCTACAAGGCGTGTCTTGTACTGATCAATAGATCCATCGGGTTTTAGTTTCTTTTTCAAAATTCATTTACAATCTATTGATTTGAAACCAGGAGGGCAAGTCTACTAAATGTCAGGTCTTGTTAGACTCTAGAGAATCCATTTCATCGTTTATAGCTTCTTCTCATAGATTTGAATCCAATGATGACATAGTTTCTTTAAGATTTGCAGGATCCTTTTTCTAAATTATAGGCCATATATTATGGTCCATAATCTTTAGCAACTCTTACTCTCTTACTCCTTCGAGTTTCTGTTTCGTCTTGTTTGTTGCTTTTAGTGTTTGTTATCACAGGAACTTGACTAGGTTCGCTGCCCCCACTATTTCTCGATTTGAAAGGGAATTTATTTTCATAAAAGTCAACATCATTTGATTCTATGATCACTTTCGCATTTAGGTCATAAAACTTATACGCTTTACTGTTTACTGCATGCCCAATGAATACACATTCATAGGCTCTACTTGTAAGTTTAATTCGCTTGAGATCGGGGACTCTGACATGAGCTAGACAACCCCATGTTCGAAGATAAGTCAAGTTGGGCTATATTTTCTTCATTATCTCATAAGCAGATGTTTTGCTTTTAGAATTAGGAACTCTATTCAAAACATAGCAAACAGTCAAAATAATTTCCCCCCACCAGTGAGATGCAACACCAGAGTTAAGCATAATAGCAACAACTAGTTCAGTAAAAGTTCTATTCTTTCTTTCAGCTTTACCATTCATTTCAGGTGAATACGGTGCAATAGTTTCATGTATAATTCCTTGGGTTTTATAAAACTCATTAAACAAACTGGAATCATAATTTGCTCCTCTATCACTACGAAACCTGTTAATCTTTTTACTAAATTGATTTTCAATTTTAGTTACAAAGATCTTAAACATGTCAAGCGCTTCACTTTTATTTTTCACTAGATATACAAAATTAAAGTCAGAGCAATCGTCAATAAAAGTGATGAAATAACGCTTTCCATTTCTGGTTAACGTCCCATCAAGTTCATATATATCAGAGTTTATTAAGTCTAGAGGTTCAGATTCTCTAACTACAGATTTATGTGAACTCTTAGTTATTTTAGTTTGACTGCAAAAATCACATTTTTCAAAATCTTTTAGAGATAACTTTGAAATTAAGCCTAAATTACTTAAGTTTGAAATCACAGGTTTGTTCATATGACATAGTCTAGCATGTCAAATATTAAAATCACACAACATGTAAGTAGAAGGAAACATTTTATTGATTTCAACATTCAAATTAAACATGCCATCAGTGGCGTACCATTTCCCAACAAAAATACCATTTTTAGAAATGGTGTACAAATCTGCCTCTATAGACTGAGTAAAGCATGTCTTATTGAGAAGAAACCGAGAAACCATATTCTTCCTTATTTTTGGAGTGTGCATGACATCATTCAGAATTAAGGTATTTCCAGAGGTGAATATTAGTTTCACATCTCCAATACCAACAACATTAGTGACGTCGAAATCTCCCAACAACATTTTTTTATCTTCAACAGCAGTGTATGTTTTAACATAGCCCGATCATAACAGACATGGCGTGAGGCGCCAGTGTCTATCTATCATCCATCTGATCCACCAACAAGGTTGATCTCAGTTGTCATAGCAATGAATTGTTGTTCTGTCAAGTTAGCCTGATTAGCAAGGTCTGGCTTGTTCCTACACTTGTGTGCCATATGACCCTATTTCCCACAGTGGAAACAGAGAAAGGGGAGAGAGCCATTTCTAAGAGGTGGTTGATGTCTTGAAATTGGGACCTTTGGAGGTTCTCATTCTTGTTGTTGTTCTTTGAAGTGCGATTCTGACTCTTTAGTTGTTTGTCGTTTGGCTTCAGAACTGCTCCGATGAATTTCTTTTTCTTTTTTTGTTATTTGCCACAAGAAGAACTTCATTTGTATGGTCTTGTTTACGAGATTCCTCCCAATTCTAAGGCAAGTTATCAGACTAACTCTTATGTAATCATCAACAAGTCAATAATAACTCTTACAATAATTGAGCTTTCATTGATCTGTCATCTGTTGGAACTGTAGTAATCATACGGATCTCATTATGTTTGTCCACCTTCTTTTGGAACAACAGGAATGTCATCCTTTAGAAGGTTGGCAACCTTTTTGTGGTTAGAAAAAACAAAAAAAAAACATCTTTTTTTAACCGGGCCACAACAGATACCGGCGCGCGTGTGGTGGTCAATTTGCTTGCGCCATCCTTCCTTCACAAAATTAGGTACCCCTTGCCCCAAGTATTATACCTCCACCTTATATACGCTACTAGTGTGTGATATCCCTCACATGTAAGACTTCTTCATTTTTTCAATTCACAACAACACTAACTCTCATAAATGTCATCATTATTTTCAAAAAACTTTCATTAAAGTATCATCATTTCCAACAGTTATTGATCTATTAGCAACACTCTTTATGACTTGACTCTTTATGACGTGACATAGTCATAGTATCATAAATATAAGGAACTTTTTTACTATTACACAAATTTGAAGTTTCAATTTGTCCAAAATTTACGATTTCATTACTCAAATGGATGGTTTAATGTGTATTTTGTCCATCTAAAATAACAAATAGTATAATTAAATCCACAAACACCTCAACAACAGGCCCGCTGATGTATTTTTTGTTCATATTGTTATCAAGAAATTGTACAACATTCAGTTTTTAAATGTTTTTTATTCATCCATGCTTGTTGTGCCCCTTCCTGTTGGCTTGGACTTCAAGTTGTTCTGGTTCCAAATTGCCAATATCATCTACGGTGACATTTTACAAATTTGTATCCCGATATTGAGGTAGAAATAGAAAGTATCAAATTTGGAATGATACAGAAGTTGAATTTTCCACATACAAAGCAATAGTTCTAGTCACTGTTTCTAAAAGTGATTTTAGTTTTATAATTTTTAAATTGATTTTTATCAGAAAATTACTCAAAAATAATAAAAACTATTTTGAATTTAATTGTTACATATTAAAAAAATTGACATTTAATAATTTAGATATTCATTATTATAACTTTTACATAAAAATTATATTTTATTTAAAAAAAGAGATATTTCTCAAAAATGATTTTTTTTATAAACTACTCAACATAATTTTTCATTTTAATTATGTTTTTAAAATTTTACTATCCAAAAAAAATTATAACAAATACATGAAATACTTAAAATAATATTTTATTATAAACTATTAAACCAATATTTCATTTAGATTTTTAAAAAAATATTCTTTTTTAAAAAAATTATTAAAAAATGAAATATTATAAAAATAAAGTTTTTTAAAAACCGTACCAAGCGGACCTGTAAATTCTGACCAGAAATAAAATTACAAGTAGCAGAAACAATGCCAATCCGTCTCAACCTCTAACAATAGCTACTTCAAATGTTGCTGAATAAGATTTCACTCTCTAAAAACGTCAGTGGTTAAAATCTCATTGGACTCTAACTATGTGTGTGACATAGTGTACAGTTAAATCTAAAACATTTTTGGAAGAATGTTGATATGTTTCCAAATAGTACTTGTTTTCAACCATGCCTCCCTACAAAGCTTTAGCTTCTATAGCAGCATGAAGGAGCTCATCAGGAGTTGCAGCTGGATCGAGATCCCAACACCTGTCAGGCAAATTGCTTGCTTCCTCCCCCTTCAACAACCACGACGGCACTTGATGCGAAAAGCGCACCATTTCTTTTCTTGGTATCCATCTAATAGCATTTTTGTCAGTATTCGTCTTGTACACAGTTTTGAATCCATCCAACTTAATGAGAGGGCTAGCACAAATACCAAGCTCCTCAGAATAATCATCTAGCACCTCCACCATATCATACTGATGCCTTACTTCATCTGGTGTAGATCTGTTCCAATTTGTTGACCAGTTTCTGTATACAGCCCAAATCTCTCCACATTTGGGGTATATGCGAACACAACCGCCTCGACCAGCCTTCACCCTGCTTAGAACATGAGAAAAAATGTTAACTTGGTCAACAACATCAGCGGTCATGGCCCTGAAATTTCCACAAGATTTGGTGAAACCTGAAACAAGCCAGTTCACTTCACCAAACTCGCTATCAGTTTTTGAACTCAAGTAACTAATGTTAACCTTGAATGGATTGACAGAGACAACCTCACGGATCAGACAATACAAGCGGGGCATCCCATCCTCCTCATCATACAAGGCCCATATTTGCTTTGCCTTGAAGCATGGCTCTGACCTATCTTTATCAAAGTCATGAAAGTCAGAATCTGGGACAGTAATTGTCACTGGACCAGTTTTCCTATGTTCTAACTGATTATTAGAAACATTCGGAACTGTTTTTACATATGTGTCTCTTTTGACCTGACCAACATCAGCTTGAAATTTTTTGCTCTCATTAACAGCAGCTGCAGTTTCAGAAGACAACTTAATCTCTTCCAGTTTCTTCCTTATTACTGTCCTGGCCTTCTCCATCAATAATTTTCTTGCATCAAAAGCAGGTACCATGGAGTACTGTTTTGTTGGAACTTCACTCGTGCTGGAAAGCCTCTGTCTATGTCCAACACTTTCATTCCCATTAGCCAATGCTGATACCGAAGCACATTTTGAACCCTTTCCTTCATGGACATTTTTTAAACTGGCCCCCACAACTTTCCTTTTCTTCTCAGGTCTACTCAGCTTAACCTCTTGTAGTTCATTACGGGAGAATGATACATCTGAATTCATACTGACCGCTGTCTCTGTCATGTAATGCTTCCTATCAGCTCCTGGTTTAACTTTGCCGCTTCCCTTAGTTGATCCATTTTGATTGACATATCCGACAGAACTCCACTGATATGGAACATTTGAAACATACTCGTATCCGGGTCCCGAATGGTATCCGGTGACCCCATTGCCATTTAAATAGGTGCCACTAGTGGGAACATATGTAAGTCCATCATACGAATGACTTCCATGCCCACTGCCAGACCCATACGACCAAGGAGAATACGGGAATGAACCATTTGCCGGGGCTGTTTCGACAGCTATGAAGGTTCCACGACAATTCTTACAAGAAAGCTTCTTATTTATATACTTGCGCAGATACTCATACTGAACTTTGCAAGAAGTACAAATCGTCCAAAAAGTGTCGCGACGATTACCACCAGAAGCGTGACCTGAAGACAAATCTTTGTGACTAAGTCCATGCCCAGCACCCAATTGTGCATTTCTCTTCGTATCATAACTACTAGACAACCTGGTCCATGCCTCAGAAACAAGTTTAAATGCCCCATCAGCTCCCACGCACTTGTTCTTATCAGGGTGAAGCAACCCAGCCATCTTCTTGTACTGTCTCTTCACAGCTTCTATATTTGCTGAAGGTTTTAAGCCCAGAATGGAATAACAATCTAGTTCACCATTACATGTGACTTGAGAAGCAATGTGAACTTCAAAAGTAGTCACGATTCGAGATATACCTTCCAATTCAGGATATAGAGTTTGGGCTTTTAAAGCATAACTTTTAGCTCCAACAAAGTCTCTCTGAGCAAATCTTTTCTCAGCATTCTGTATTTCTTTAAGTGCCTCCTCTTTCTTTGCTTCCATCCAAACCACTACACAAAACCCTTCAAAATAGAAGCAAAAACCAGCAAAACCCTTCAAATAGAAGCTAAAACCAGCAAAACCCTTCCAACCTCATTTCCATGTCTGCTATCAAATTATGAATGAAAACAAAAGCAAAATAATAAAATAATTAATTTGAGTATATTTAAATTAATTACAAAAAACTTCAATCACCAACATACACAAATGCCATTCTCAATTAAACAAAACAAACTTCAATCATCAACATACATTTCATTTCATACTTTAAAGATTGCACAGAAACCTAAATTGAACACTAAAATCTTCACATGAAGAAAACAATAAAAGAACAAAAAAGTGACATAAATATTCCTAACTTCACTTCTCTAAAAAAATAACTTTCCTTCATTGTTCCTATAATTATAAAGAAACCGTGTAATTTTAAATCTTGCAGATCAACAAAAATAAATTATCCCTTGAAAAACACAAGAAAATTCAAAGAAATTCAATATAACAAAAAATAGGCAAAAGGGAATTAGGGATCGTAAATATGCAACAAAACCCTCAAAATTCAAAATATGCTATATTTGAAAAGAAAAGAAACAACAAGAATAATATAAGAACAAGTAAAATGACAGATGTAATAGATTTAACAATTATTTAAGGAAACAAAAAAAACATACTAAGATTTCGGAGCTGAAAATGGAAATTGAAGAAGATTCAGATCTCCACGTGTACTTGGAGAAGCAGCAACAAAATTGAGGTTAGCACATTGCAAAACATCAGCAAACAAAATCGGAGGAAGAGAGAATCTTGGAGTGAGTCCGGTGAATATGGAATCGGGTTTGGGTTGGGGTTTCGAAATGGGTCCGATTTCTTCGATGAATAGGAGTTTTCTGACAGTGGTAGATGGGAATGGTAAACAGTACAAACAATAATATTATTAATCTACATTTATTTATATATCATAGAATTTTAATCTTTTTTTTTTTCTGAAATTTTTTTATCTCTTTTTTTATCTTTCTCACATAAACGCAGCGTAATTTTTTGTTATTACTTTTTTCTTAATATGAGTAACTTTATTAAAAAAATTATTAGAATATCATTGCTTTTAGACTTTGTAATACTATTTTAAAAAAGTTTCAACTACTTTGTATTTTGAATTAATTTGTCACAAAAAAATTAATCATTCTTATTATTACTGATTCAATTTAATTTAATTTTTTTGGAAGAAAAAAATCAACTACTATTTAACTTTAAGATTTATTATATGCATGTATTGGAAAATTTTATTAAAATATTATGCCATTCTTATATTTCTCTTTTGAATACAATTGTTTTAAATCGTCAAGCATATATTTGTTTACAATGTTAAATATTAATCTATTTTGATGCATTTTCAAAATCATACACCAATCAATTATGTACATTTGGTTAAAAAATGTGTTTACTTGTATTCAGTTATACTTGTTGAATGTACATAATATGTAATTTTATATGTGTGCATAGTAAAATGATGGCAGGTTTTCGATAAAATAGTGATAATTTGTTATAAAATATTATTTGACCCTCTTTTTACACTTTACAT
>JBBPBR010000004.1:63007211-63036746 GCA_037974775.1 Cicer pinnatifidum | reverse complement strand
CAATAACATTGATTAAAACAAAAATTATTCGATTCTTAATAAGATAAATAGATATTATAAATGATAATATAAAAAAAAAAGTAAAAGAATATTCAAGTCTACATTGAAACCAAATAAAATACTATAGTTTATTTTAAAAAGATTGAAAATTTGTAAAGTAATAATAATTTTATGTGTATTTTTTCAGTCCCCTTAGTTTGGTCATTCTTTCTAATAATATTTTATGATGTTGCATATGACTTTTAGAGACCGTAAGTCTTAGCATAGTTGAAATATCTCTTCTCTCTATAATAATATATTTACATTGCATTAGTCTTTTATAAAAAATAAAATAAATGACCTAAACATATATGCACAATCATTATTAAACAAATAAGGATGAAAAATTAGAATGATATAATAAAGATTATCAATATTAGACAGATAAATATTATATTTAGCAAAAAATATCTTCTATTTAATTGGCTTTTGCAGTAAATATATGAGTATCTTTAAACCGATTAAACTTTTCAATAGTTACGACGCTTAGAGCAAATATCTAGAGTTAAGGATATTGCAACTTGAGAGTTTGATTTAATATCAATTTGTTTAAAACCTCTAGTAAAAGTTAGCTTCAACTATTGATTGATTGTCTAAATTAAGTTACACCGTTGAGATCATACAAACACCCAAGGCGTAAGAATAACCAACGATGAAGGAACCATCATGAACCACTCCTTCGCATCCAACATTTAAGCGGCATCATTTCCGTTGAAAGTCGGCAAACCATCTATTAGGAGTGTAAATTTTTGTAGAAATATTTTAGATACCAACATAAAAAAATGGTCCTTTAGAGTGATTTTATTTGATGCATGCTTAAATTTTTTTTACTACAAAAAAGTTATTTATTTCTTTTTAGCTTCTTCTATGTTTTGTACATACTTTTTATTTTAATACATCTTCTTTAACTATTGAAATAACTTACATAAAAATAATGCATAATTATTTTATTTTACAATAACAAATTATATATAAATATTTAGACAATTTAAATATATTAAATAAATATTTAATTAAGCTATTTATTTCATAAATTTACAACTAATCATCGTGTACCTTTATCTTCAAATCATCAACTATATATTATTTAGTCGTTTGCCTCGTCACATTACATCCTCTATCAGACATTTTCTTCTTCAAATTCACTGCAAACAATAATGTTTTTTTTTTTCTTTCAAAATTGAAAATACATATGAAAAACTTTCCTGATATGCACTTAATGAGGATAAAACCTAGGAACAAGAAATGATTGAAGAAGGATAAAAGCATCAATGGTAGTCAACCACAATTGTATTTAGTATAGTATATGGCCAAAAATAACATGTGAAAACATCTAAGAGTGAAGAATAATTTGCGTGCAACTATTTAATAGAGCAATGCAGACTCGAAAGACAATAAGTATGAGCCTAGCTTTAGACCACAACAAAGCTCCTAGTTTTTAATAATAAGTTACGATGAACAAAATATACTCTTCCTACTAGAGCTGTCAAAAAAGCCCCCAAACTACAATACTCCCTTATTTTTGTTCTTTTATTATTAGGCCCCTATTAAAATAATCTTTTAGGGGGTCTCTTAATTTCTGCCCCTTATTTCATGGGGCCTAAGGGAGGGGGCTCTAAGGGCCCATAGGCCCCCAATATTTTGTTAATTTTAAGATTTTTTTATCGAAAAAAAAAATCAGAAACTTTTTATCGAAAAAAATGAGAAATTCTTTATCGAAAAAAAATGGAAAATTTTTTATCGAAAAAAAATTGAATATTTTTTATCCAAAAAAAATCAGAAATTTTTTATCGAAAAAAAATCGGAAATTGTTTATCGAAAAAAAATCGGAAATTGTTTATCGAAAAAAATCGGAAATTTTTTATCGAAAAAAAATCGGAAATTTTTTATCGAAAAAAAATCGGAAATTTTTTATCGAAAAAAAATCGGAAATTTTTTATCGAAAAAAATCAGAAATTTTTTATCGAAAAAAATCGGAAATTTTTTATCGAAAAAAAATCGGACATTTTTTATCGAAAAAAAATCGGACATTTTTTATCGAAAAAAAATCGGACATTTTTTATTGAAAAAAATCAGACATTTTTTATCGAAAAAAAATCGGACATTTTTTATCGAAAAAAAATTGGACATTTTTTATCGAAAAAAAATCGGAAATTTTTATCGAAAGAAAATCAGAAATTTTTATCGAAAAAAAATCGAACATTTTTTATCGAAAAAAAATAAATCGATTCTTTTCATAAAAAAGTGGGCCTATGGGCCTCCAAATTTTTAGGGGGCTTTTAGTTTAGGGGGCCTTGTTTTTAGGGGCCTTATAAATTATTGATTTTTTTGGCCCCTTCAAAATGTGGGCCGGGGCCAATAATTAGGGGGGCTTGTCAAATTGACAGCTCTATTTACATTATCCTACATTTATGATACCGAATGATGAATGATAATGCAAATACTTAATAGATGATTTGACATGAGTGATATTTTTTTTTTACAGATGAAATGATATAATTACTACCAGAAACACATACAACGACGGTATTTTAAATTCAAATCTAAAACATAACTTGAATCTTAATAATTTCGACATTTGTTATGCTATATAAGTATAATTATATATATATATATATATATATATATATATATATATATATATATATAATTTGAGATCAAGAGGAATCGTGGTTCTTTACCGAATCGCATCAAACTTCAATTTTACTCTATCTTCCATCAAATAAAACTTTACCATAAATCAAATTATTATTTATGTTTGTGATATTGACATTATCAATGAAATGAATTAATCCCCAAACCTCTCTTACTTTTGGTTTCAGATAGGGAAGGTGGATATAAAATCCTTTCATAGGATAAGGAAATTTTGACGTTATTTGTAAATTGTACTACCATAGTCACACTTATCATAATAAGGGTTTCACTTTTAACATGATCAATTTTTTTTTTTAAAATAAGTTACTCTAATTTATTTTTTGGACCGATGACTAGAATTATTGTTTACTATAGAATCCAATTTTCTCTCTTGTTGATGATATTATTATGCTTATGCCGTTTTTTTAATATATTTTTTCAACAATTTATGCTTGTTTTATACAAAGGAGAAGAGTACTACCAAGTCAAATGACATTTATTTTCTTGACTATATAGTTAAAATTGTTTTACTTAAACATAATTTATTTAAACAAGATTAGTGTCTCTCGTAGAAATGTGGTTACGTATTTATCTTTTTTGTCACTCATGATTAGTTTGAGATTCTTATTTTTAATTAGGGATGGATTTTGGCGATTATAATTGAATAAGGAACAATTGGAATTAAAGCCGTCGAAGTTGAGAGTCAACTTAAAAACTAACGGAGTTTCCTTAGACTCGACTCGTAGACTAGAGCTGTAAGTCGTAAACATGACACCTACACATGATATAATACCATTAACCCTAAATCCCAGGTGATGTTTTGAAGAAGGGCAATGGTTTCACTCGAATGTGTGAGAGATCAAGTGAGGTTATGAATCTTATGATCGAGAAGGCTAAAGGAAACAAATCAAACACGCTCAAATCCAAAACATAATTTGAATCTTAATAATTTCGGCATTTGTTAGGCTATAACTGTATAAGTTAATAATTTTGAGGTGAAATGATCGAAGGACCCTGGCAATACGAGATGAAGGAGTATATGTATTAATAATTTGAGACTAGAAGGAGTAACGGTTCCGTTGAGAGTTGAGGTAGTCGAGAGAGTGCAAAGCAACAAAGGCTGAGCTGATTGACTGCTGAGAAATGGGTCGGTGCCGAACCGCGTCACGCTCCAGTGACGATGACCCCAACCAGAGGTTTGTTTATGATTACCATCTTCTACTTCAATTTTACTCTCTCTACTTGTGCTTGCTACCACCATCAAACAAAACTTTACCACAAACCAAAATACTATTTACATACATTGTGATCTTGCCGTTATCAATGAAATGAATTAATCCCCAAACCTCTCTTACTTTTGGTTTCAGATAGGGAACACGGATATAAAATCCTTTCATTGGATAAGGAAATTTTGGCGTTATTTGTAAATTGTAGTGGCATGGTTATCACTCATCAGAATAAGGGTTTCACTTTAACATGATCAAGTTTTTCTAAATGAGTTACTCTGTTTTTTGTTTTTGTTTTGGACTCATGACTAGAATTATTGTTTACTATAGAATCCAATTTTCTCTCTTGTTGATGCATTGTTATGCTTATGCCATTTTTTTAATATATTTTTTCAACAATTTATGTTTGTTTTAATCAAAAGAGAAGAGTACTACTAGGTCAAGTGACATTTATTTTCTTGACTATACAGTCAAGGTTGTTTTACTTAAATATTGTTTTGGTCATTCATTTACGGTTATTTAAACAAGATTAGTGTCTCTCATAAGAGTGTATTGTTACTTGATAACGCTTTGTATGTATGTGTTTACGTATTTCGCTCTTTTGTTACTCATGATTAGTTTGAGATCCTTATTGTTTTTTAGGGATGGATTTTGGCAAACGGATGAGAGAGAGTAACTTTTCTATTTTTTCCCAATTGAGAAATCACAATTTTTTTTTTATTATTGAATAAGGAATAATTGGAATTAAAGCCGTCGAACTCAAGAGTTAACTTAAAAACTAGCAGAGTTTCCTAGACTCGACTCGTAGACTAGACTTGTAAGTCGTAACATTTAAATGGCACCTACACATGATGTAATACCATTCACTGTAATAATTCAGCTTCCAATTAATTAATAAAGCAAAATAGAAAGCCACAACTTTGCTAGTAAATGGAGATTTAGACTAAATAGTGAAACGAAAAGAAGAAAAAGTTAAATGGAGATCCCAATTAAAAGGTGAAAATGAAGAAAAAAAAATGAAACTGAAATCCAATAGACTAGATATTCAGATCTGCAACACCTTATTCTGTGCATTGCCGGCCGGGTTCTAAGTGAAGGTTGAAAGAGGAAAGGAGATTAATCAGAGATTGTGCAGCACTTTCCTCTGGTCTTTGTTAGAGATTCGTCGATCAAAGGTCTTTGCTAGAAGGATAAATGCTTGTTTGCAAAGGGAACCCTAGGTGAAGTTTCAGAGAGGGGCAGAGGTTTTGCTCAAAGGTCTAAGCTTGGATGAAGGTTCAACTGTAAATAGGTTGAAGGTCTAAATCACAGATGATGTTTTGAAGAAGGGCATAGCTTTCACTCGAAGGTTTGAGAGATCAAGTGAGGTTATGAATCTTATGATTGAGAAGGCTGAAGGGAACAAATCAAACACGCTAAAGACTAAGTTTTAGGCATTTTTCTTTTGTTCTCATCCATCTCCCGAACTTGCGACTTAAATGACAAGTCTACCCAAGTGGATTTATATTTACAAAAGTATACTAAAAAAATGAGTGTATGTGCTAGTTGA
The DNA here is from genome assembly GCA_037974775.1 of Cicer pinnatifidum. NCBI lineage: Eukaryota > Viridiplantae > Streptophyta > Magnoliopsida > Fabales > Fabaceae > Cicer > Cicer pinnatifidum. Next base: position 63,031,298 of record JBBPBR010000004.1, on the reverse strand, counting down.
CTCGTTGCTACCTAAACATTGAGTGTACACGCAGAGTTTACAGGTTAACTTGCGAGTTTGACAACCATGGAAATGCTGTGTGATTTACTCTCATTTAATTCCTCTTATTTTAGACATTTTTCATTTAAATAAGAATGATTTCTTAACATGAGAAGTTATCTGCCTTTCTTTCCTTCTTGAACTGCTCCATCTAAAGAACACTTGGAATGACTTTTAGATATTTTGATTCTATCTTCCTCTCTTATGCTGAAAGTAGTGTTTATACTTCCTATATACAATATATTGGTTTTATTTGGTAGCATTGGCTAGATTATCTTATTATACTCGAGTTACTTTTATTTTTTATTTCTAACTGTTCAAATCATGGACTCAAGACTAGGAAACCTTGTTTATATGGAACCAGTTTTGCTCTCATTGATTTTATTGCTGTGCTTATGCTATTGTTTCCCTCTTCTTACAATTATGTCTGTTTTATACAAAAGAGAAGAGTACTACTAGGTGGTCTGGTATGAACAGGATATTAAGTGAGAGCGTGAAAGGTGAGAGACAATAATCTTAATTGACCATAAAGTTGAGGTTGTTTTGCTTAACTATACTTTTGATAATTCATTTATGGTTGTATAATCAAGATTAATGCCTCTCATAAGAGCATGTAGTCACTTGATAAGGCTTCATATTTATTTACGTATCTTGCTCTGTAGTCCTTCATGATTAGTCCGAGATCCTTAGTTTTTTTCAGGGATGGGTTTTTGGGGAAGGGAGGGGAGGGGGGTATAATTTTTGTTGTCCAAATTGAGAAAAGAAATAATTGTTTATTAGAAATGAAATAAGGAGTGATCGGAAGGTTATGTGTTTGACTCTCATTTTAGACATTTTTCTTTAAATAAGAATATTGTCTTAAAATGAGAAGTCACCCAGCCTTTCATTCCCTTTTGAACTCCACTCTCCAAATGAGTTACCGTTAACAGGACTTTAAGATATATCGTTACATTTGAATGTTATATTATAATAACTTCAAATATCTCTCTCTTCTAAAAGTAGTGTTTATACTTCCCATGTAATGTACAATACATTGGTTTTGTTTGGTGGCTATGGTTAAATTAATTAACATTCTAAGTTACTTTTATTTTTTTCTTTTCTCGTTGTTCATAAAATTTAGAACAGCACTAAAAACCATCTTAAAGCTTGTCATCAATTCGATTAAATTCAACAGCCACAAAAGACTTTTTCCTTAGGCAGGGTTGGTAATATTATATGGATCAAATTATTTCAAAAGCTTATAATTTAAATTATACCACAGGTTGTTTTATAAGTAACACACTCGATAAAGTCATGTTATAACATGGATTGTTTAAATTATAATGTGGGTTGTTTTTAACACGGGCTATTTACTTTTTTAAATTATGACACAGGTTGTTTTTTAAATTATACCATGTTTAATAAAAATTAATTAAATTAAACAAGAACAATTTAAAAGAATGACACAATAAAAAAAGTCATGTTATGAAACATGAGTCACATGTTTATTGAAGGATTTTCTTTTCACCTTTTTATTGTGCAACTGTGTTCAACTGCTTATCCATTATTATTCAACTCATGGAAGTTTCAGTTAGCAACATGTGTGTTGAATGAATTAATCATAGCTCTAAACTTCATTGATGCACAACAAACAAAATGCATCATATTTGTCTTTCAAATCCCCCTTTATTCCTGAAGAAACAATTTTGTTGATGATTTATTCATCTAATGTAAAGCTGCATTGCTATGATCATATATGTGTATCTATGCAATTATTATTGGATGTTAACCACTTTCATCAATGGATAGTGAAGGACTTAGGAATGATGCACATGGTATTAATTTGTAGGTATAATTGGAATATAAAATAATTAATGTTGCATTAAAACATGGAGCGACACTTATTTTGCATCATTTTTCTTTTGCTAATGTGACACTTTATATGAGGCGGAGGGATTAGGATATTTGAGGGGGGAGTTTAGTGACCGAATCAGTTGGTTTTCGGGTGTACAAAATATCAGAAATTATGAGGATCTAGGTGTATTAAGATTTGGGTTTGAGTGGAGTGACTACTTCTTTTAATTTTCATTGATCGTGTGATAGTGAATTTTCAATTTTCTCTTGTTTTGTAAGTGACATAGGCCGTTACTGTGCTATAGGACAAACCAGTGTGTACTTGTTGTCCTAGAAATTCCTTTTTTATTTTTAGTAGATTTTTGTTTTGCAGCATACCCTTTGATGCATTAATATCTTCTTGAATGCTTAATGCCACATTTGTTGTAATGATGTTTCTTTCTTTGCTTTCTGCTTTTAGATCCAAGAGAAAAAGGCCTGCTTTATATGCAGAGAATTTAGAAACTTCATCTACAGGTGATTTTCATTAACACATTATTGTTTTCCATAAAAAAGTCAGTTAACATCTTTTGTAATACTATTTCCTAAATGTGGTAGGCTTGGGAATAACTGAAGGCAAAGCATCACTATATCACTGTAATTACTGCAACAAAGATATTTCAGGAAAGATTCGCATCAAGTGCGTCGTGTGTCAAGATTTTGATCTTTGCATAGAGTGCTTCTCTGTTGGTGCTGAAGTGACACCTCATAAAAGCAATCATCCATATCGGGTTATGGTATGAAACCTTATTTGAATTGTTCCTGTTTTATAATTATTGTATTACTTTCACATAGTCACATCTTTATTTTTTTCTCTAAGATAAAATTGATGGAGGATTGTCCAATAACTAGGGTAGAGGGAGACCTCAAAAATTTATTTGCCAAGCTGTTTAAAAATGTTTTGATTTCAATGGTCTATCATTACACATGATGTTGTTTGATCCATGTAGTCGATCCCAACAATGCTGTCAAACTTGAGGTTCTCGGTGAACTTGTTTTGCTTAGGTGAGCTAGGATTGTAAACAACTACTCTACTTAATATTAATAATAGTAATAGTAATACTATATAAGGTGCAACTTCGGTGATAACACTTGTTCAGCTGGATTAAATTGTGAGAAACGAGAACTATTAATTAAATCCTTTAGATTATAATTAACGGCTCAGATTAAATTTTGATCAAAAAACATATTGTGTTCTCACTTCCACAAAATTAATTCTCTGCTGTGACCATTCCCTTTCCAACCCCAAATCAGCTGCTTTGCAGTCGAACTCACAAAATAATCCAAGACTGAAATAATATGTTTTCCAAGTGTATCCTAATAACTCGCAAACCATGACAAGAATGCACTATGATAGTGGCAGGGTCGTCTTAAAGATTATGGAGTCCTTGTTCTAATCTTAAAAATTTGGCCCCTAATTAAAAAAAAGTGCAATTTTAATAATTAAAAAATTGGTAAGATAAATTTTAGTCCCTATAATTAATTCATGCAACAAGAAAAGATGTACAAATGACATGTCACCTTCACATATTAGACTCAAATATACATTTCGGCAACGATAACACAACAACAACAATTTTACTCATAAAACACACGGATTATAGAACCCAAAATTACAACAACATACCCCACAATATCTACATTAATTACCATATCTATTAACATCTGTCATGTGAGGTTTAGTCGGAATTCATCTCAACCGATTAGCATATATCAAACCACAATTATCCAATACACCTTTATAATTTAGTTTTTACAACATTATCACAATTAATAATTATTTATTTTTCAATTTTCACAACATTGTCACAATTAATAATTATTTATTTTTTAACTTTTTTAACATAGATATTTTTTTTATTTTATAAAATTTAACTACCATACATTCAATCAAATTAATATATTAAAATCTCCCCAAAATTATATGTTAGATTGCAAATATCTTTTTTTTTTTTCTCCGAGTATCAAAACTCATAACACAATTAATAAATATCCATCCATAAACGTAACAATACAACACAACTACCTCCCCTCCTCGTGCGATTTTGCTTCTACGGGTTGCGGCCGTCTCACGATTAAAACGCGAGGTTCAGGTAGCCGTGCATGGCTGGTGGTGTCAATTGGCCGGCTCTCATCGTCGTCACAGACTTACAATGGTAGTTTGGAGAGATGAAAGTTAAGAGAAATTAGGTTTAGTCTGTTTAGAGAGAAGATAGAAAGAAGTGTCTAATGGAATTATGAAAGTAATTCAGACTTTAGATATTCTAGGTATAAGGTGTAAATATAAAATTTTAGGGTGGTCAGTAAAAAATGAAAGATATCAATGCAATTTTTTAAATTTCAGGATATATACTAAATATTTTGGGCCGTCGATCTAGTTGCATGGCGGCCATGGATAGTGGCATCACGAAAGAGGCCAAGGCATAGATGGTCAAATAAGTGGTGCTGCAAGACGAAAGCAAATAATTAATTTGGTGGAGGTGAGAACACGATATATTCTTTTAATGCAAATTTAATCTATGCCGTTAATTATAATCTAAAGGATGTAATTAATAGTTCTCATTTCTCAGACTAACCAAGTTTTCTCACCGAAGTTGCTCTTTACACACACACACACACACACACACACACATATATATATATATATATATATATATATATATATATATATATATATATATATATATATATATATATCTTCTCTCTATACATTGACATATATACTTATATATAATGTAAAAGCCATCAAGATAACAACTCAAAATTTAAAAAAGAAAAGTACTAGATATGGTCAAACTACATAAATGATCAAATCACATAATTTAAAAAAAACATTAGTTCCTAAGTTTAAACATTTTAAAAAAGGAGCTAATTTCTTCAAATGACTAATCCTTCAATGGCATCATTTTCTTCATCGTCGTCATCTTCATCAAGTTCTTCCCCAGATGATAAAGGATCTTCAACATTAGCATCGCCGGTGGGTGTCCTAGCGTTCATTTTCCTTTCGTTGCAACTTGTTGACTGTTTTCACTCTGCTCTGTTCATTCGTAAGCAAGAGAAGAAAATAGGGTTTCACAAGATGAGCCAACCGTTTGGACCAAATTTTAAAAAAACCTGATCTCGTAAACTTGGTGCTATACTCACGAACTAATGCGAGTCCACTGGTTGAATCTTGATTTCACGAGTCCATGCTAAATAGCCCATTCCACAATCGAGTCAACCAGTATTGGACACCTGGAATCGTAGAATTATATGATTCCATGAGCTAATTCAGGATTTTGATAACCTTTCCAGTTAGTAGGAAAATGTTTTGGTTGTTGCTGTTGTATAAAGTTTTTGCACTTTATGTTTAAATTTCTTAATATGAAATTGGATTTCGATACTGCGGATGAATGATAATATTTTGGTTTCTTTCTGTTGTATCTTTTCTTTCCTTAAAAATTGAAGAATGAGCAGGATTAAATGCTAGAGACTGTACTGACCATATTTGTATAAAATCCTTTAATTGTGTTAATTTGTTGCTTGAAAACCAGATTGTTTTGTAACCTGGAGAACAACTAGTACTTGCATTAATAGTCTATAAATATTGTGTTATATCACATTAGGATGATAACAGTTCTTTTCCCTCTGAAAATATTTTTCACTAAATATGTTGGAATAAGCTGTTGCTGTTTGTTGCCTGTGCTTTAATCAGGTATGCTTATATATCACTTCTCTTATGTGCTTTTCTGAACTCTGTTCTGAGCATACACATGAACTTTCTTTCTATCTTTCCCTCTATGGCTACCATAAGGAGATAAAAGCTGAATGAAAGTTCTCAACTCCTTCTTGATTTGTGTTCTTTCATCATCTATGTATTTTTTAAAGCTGACAGCAATAAAATCTCTTTATGAATGAAGTTTCCAGCATGATTGCATCTATACCCATGGTTAAGCATGGATGACATTAGTGTATTAATTTAAGTTTTAAAACATATTTCTTTTTACAGGATAATCTATCTTTTCCACTTACATGTCCAGATTGGAGTGCAGATGAAGAGAGGTTGCTTCTTGAAGTATGTAGTATGGAGCTCTTCTGTCTTCTTTTTTCTTACCTGCTATATGTTAAATGTTGTTTGGATTTCTACTTCATTTCTTATTATCAAGATTATGTTTCATAACAAACTGTTTCATTTTAGGCCATTGAAATGTATGGATTTGGGCATTGGAACGACGTTGCAGACTATGTTGGAACAAAAGGCAAATCTCAGTGTATTGACCACTATAATGTTGTATACATGAATTCACCATGTTTTCCTCTACCTGTAAGGCTATTTGACAACTCTGTTATCGATAGCAGACATGCAACCAATGTTTGAATGCATGGTGTAATTGTTTGTATGTGCACAGGATTTGTCTCATGTTATGGGAAAGAGCAAAGAGGAACTCCTTGCCACGGCAAAGGAACATCAAGTCAACAGAGGTTTGTTTCTCAATGATCTAAATCACAATTTTTGGAGATTTTGCATGCTTGACATGGTTAATTTGTTCTATTCAATGAACCTACATACATGCAAGTGGTTGTGTTGAGAAGAAGAGAAACAAAAGCTATGTGTAACCAAGTGGAGCATATAGATCATGTGTACAGTACTAAACTTCTCACAGAGTAGCTTATATGATGATCCTCCAAGACTTAGCGAATACATCTTCTAGCTGGTCTGGTCATTTGAGTGACATATTGGGTAGTTTTGTCTCCGGATATTATCTTCTCTTGGATGAAATTAAAATTTATCTCAAGTGTATAGTTCTCTCATGGAACTCTAAATTCTAGGTGATGTGTAAGGTAGCTTGTTTATCGCATATGAGAGTCCTTGCTGTTACTTTTCAAACTGTTTGAGTCAAATGAGCTCACAAGTAGATCTCTTATTAAGTGGTGAACTTTCCCAATTAGCATATGAATATTCAACAACCTGATTGACTGTATTCCATTGTCTCACACAAGGTGAATTTATTGACTAATCACCATAATTACAAGAGATCTATGTCTCGCATGGAGGATACGGATCGATTATTCTCTAATGTAGTTTCACTGACAGAATCTGTATTTAGGAAAGTTTGGTTAGTGAAGGGAGAAACTTAGAAGTTGATATGTTTAATTGCTGATAAAGAATGCAATGTGTTTTGTTCAAATGCCACCATAGATTGCTAACATGGATGGCTAATAATGCACTATTTTTACTTGCCAATTGCCATGAACGGAATTTTATTTTAGCTCTTTTGGCATAAAATAAGTTTAATACTTCAAGGTTTTGTGCCTGACGATTTTTAAAAATATGCAGTTATTTATATGATATCATTCTATTTGGCTAGTTCTTAAAAAATTCTCTAGTGGATTGGTGCTGTTTATAAAACTTTAGGAAAATTTTTCTAACTTGTGCTTCTATACTGGTCATTTTTCTTTGGATCATCTATAATCCACACCTGTCTTGTTTTTAAGTGTTGGGGTGCATGCATGCTGTACTCCCTGATTGTTGTTTGCAATTTTGCAATGTCAAGCTTCTTGGAAATTATTTTAATAATACAAGTTTTTGTTCCATGTTATGTTTTACATGCAGAATTTGCTCCAAAGGCAGAGCTTACTTTGAAAGAAGAGCCTCTCATGTCTGATGGAATAATGTACACCTCACCCATTTACTCTGATTATTTAAATTTGTTTATTTATGACTTTGTTAATCTTTGGTGCAACATCTCAGCTCTGAAGAATCTAAAAAGGAAGAAGCCACTAATCAGACAATGTCTAGGCTAACCTCAGGTACAATCATATAGCTTGAGAAAAGTCTTCCTTTACCATTTTGTAGTGACATCTTATGTTAATGGGTATACTTTATATGGGTAATATGAATTCAGTATGCGATAAAGCTCTTTCAAGTACAATCAAGAAGGCTTCCAATGTGAGCCAAAATAATGATAGAGTTAAGGTGGAAGGTATGTTTTCTGAGTATCAAATGAAAGTTACTGCCCCTTATTTTGTTTCTGAAGTAGGAATTTCTATCGATGTGTTTGCTGCTTTTGACAGTAATGTAAAAATTGGCTAGTTTGTGAATTCTGAATAACTAAATCTATGTTGTCTCAGGATTTTCAGAACCTTAGTTTTGTTCTTGAAAGATTATTACATTAATTTTGTCCTTGAGGGATAATTTTTTTATCACAGTAATCAAAAGTTATTGTTTAGTAGGACAAATGGACATCCATCAATGACAAAAATTTCATTAGAGAACCAGTTTGATGCTACTGATCTTTCATTGACCAAATTAATTTTTGTAAAATCTTTGACATACCTAAGAAGCGGTATAATATAATTGCTTGTAGAATTTATTTAATTCTGAACAGACTATGGGATAACAAAATCTGTTAAACACATAGTATTCCTTTCGGCTTGAAGGCTTAATATTGTTCACATTGAGATATGAGAGCTTTTACAAATCAGATCCTACATCCTTAGAGATTTCCCCAACTATAGAGAAACAACTAAATCTGAGATATGTTTCCTCTCTAACCCTAAATAGAACATACAACAACAATGAGTGTTTATGGTTATAAACAAGTACGATGCAATACAAAATGGTGCACAGGACATGAGTTATTGGGTTTGAAGCAATAGCTTGAATCTGCAAAGTTGTATCCATGTTTGAATTTTGCTTAGGCCAATCTCATACACTCAATCCATGAAACCGGCTATAAGGTGAGAGATGTCTCCTACTTATAAACACTTTTTCAGACCATATCGCATTCACTATGTGACTCTCAACACACACCTCTCATGCCCAAGACTAAACATATGGCATTTGACCCTCTAGGATGTTTGAGTGTCCTGTATCTCTCCTTATCCCCTTCCTTCCCTCGAAAACACGGACTAACTTGTCTAACTAATCCCTAGGTCTACATATACCACTAAATACAATTGTTATTTTGCGAAGTATCTATGAGGCAGTTATTATTAACCGAATTGGGTTTCAATCCCTTACTCTCCTCTGTGTTCTTCCTAACATCGACCTATTTAATTCAGTATCTTCTAACAGTAATGCACTTGGCTCTTAACACGAATAGTTCAGGTACTAACATAATACATATGTTTTGAAGGTTTCATACTTTGAAGTATATGAGGTGTCAACTTAGTCGTAAAATCTTGACTTTGTAGCCTCAAGGGACGGAGATCAAATCCCATGTGGGACAATTGTAAAATAGTCATTAGTGCCACTGTTACTAATAATAATAATTTCCCTTTCCCTAATATATTTATAAAAAATATAGTTTGTATTGCAATATGCTTACTTAACCGGTAAATTAGAGAACATCATTTCATGTACTAATACACTCAATTGCAATTTTCTGGTTAGTAGAATCTCAAGCAGATCGGAGCATTGGTGAAAAGAAGCCTAAATTTTCTGGGGAAGATAGGTCTTATATGAAAGAATTGAGAGGATACAATTTTAAGAGAGGTGAATTTGATATTGAATACGACAATGATGCAGAGCAAGTTTTAGCAGAAATGGAATTTAAGGACACTGATACTGAAGCTGAACATGAAATGAAACTGCAAGTGCTCCGTATCTACTCAAAAAGGTATGTGTAATTTACTTTATTGTCAAATAAAAAGGTTTATTGTTCTTCCCAATTAATGAAAACAAATTAACCATCTAGAAATGGTCCCAGAAGAAATCATGTAAATTTCAAGATTTTGAAGCATCTAAACCAGTTTCTTTACCTTTTCCCTGGGATTACCTGATTCTGAGTTAACATGACATTTTCTATATATATATAAGGAGCCACTTAGGTGAGAACACTTTGTTATTGTGAGAAATGAGAACAACTTATAACAACCATTATATCACAATTAACTAAAACTAATAGTCCAGATTATTTTATACTTAAAATAGGTACGGCGAGCGACTCTTCCTTGAGAAACAAATTGCTCCGTCTACTGCCGCCATGTTTGCAACAGTGTTGTGATAGTGCAAATTTCTTGAGTTATAATCCCTAATACTCAAATTATTTAATATATATAATATGTAATTGAATCGTTGATCTAATGTCGTCTTTGCGATGAATCAATATTCGTAAGTCCTCTTCAGTTAGAATTCCTAATTCTCAAATTATTTATATTTATATTTAATATAAATATGTAATTGGTCTGTCTTCGATTTTGCAAATTTGATAAACCCCTATTAGTACATTTTTTATTGGTACCATGATGATTCATACAAACTCCTCTATTGGTAATTCTCTTTTTTATATTAATTATTAAACAACGAATTCCATCAGTATTTTTATTTTGAATTGTTTTTCGTCATTCTCAGCGGCTGCAAATAGTTTTTCTTTAAAACAACCTGAATTCCGTTTTTCGTGTGCTTTCAAATTACCGAAGAATGAGCAGGGTACCCTATTTTGTTATGTTGCAAACATGGTGGCGGCAGACATAGCTATTTATCTATTTTTAAGTATAGAATAATCTAGACCATTAAATTTAGCTAATTATGATCTAATGATTATGATAAGTTGTTTGCATTTCTCACAATAACAAAGTGTTCTCACCTAAGTCCTTCCTATATATATGAAAATATGTACGTATTATTGGAAAGGAAACATTTCGGTTTGTATAATTTAGATAAAATTAAACTTTTTGAAGTTATACTTACAATTATAACTTTCAACGGTAAATGAAATGCAATCAATCGAGCTCTGTTAGTTATGGGGGATGAGAATGGACATATGTAATTTTCCCATTTTAGATCCCAGCATTGGGGATGGGGAAGGTGAGCCCTTCTCGGCCCCACCTCACGACGTTGACATCTCTGTTGTTGTAGTACGTCTTTGAATTGTAAGCAACACACTTATCCTTGTATTGCCAAAATCTCGTGTAGTGTAGGTATCTTTTAAGATATATTTGGATTCAGTGTTTATTCTGTTTTCCTCCATACCTGATATGTAAGTGTGAGAAACTTCTTGGCAGGTTAGATGAACGGAAGCGCAGAAAAAAATTTATACTTGAAAGAGATTTACTTTGTCCCGATCCTTTTGAGAAATCTCTCTCACCTGAAGAGCTTCAAATATGTCAACCGTACAAGGTCTTCATGCGGTTTCATTCTAAAGAAGAGCACGAGGAGTTGCTAAAAACTGTTATTGAAGAACACCGGCTTGTCAAAAGAATACAAGATTTACAGGTATTATACTCTACTATGCATTCTGTTGCTGTGAACTTGCTTTAACTACATATATTGTAGTTATTTATAGTTTATAAAGGGTGAATGGGGATATTATGCTGCCTGCACTTGAAACAGAGGCCTTTGTTCCTTTCACCAGCGTTTCCCGGCGAGATTCCGCTGACCGCGACGGCGTGTCCGCGACAGCGTGAAACAAGATCCCGACGAGATCTGGGCGAGATCCCGCTATCCCGGCGTAGTTAATCCCAACATTTCCCAGGGAGATCCGGCTATTATTTCTTCCTTATTTGTTTTATTTTTCTACTTTCACCTAAGAAGAAGAAGTAGAATATGCTAATGAAGATGATGCTTATCTTTGATTCCTATACTAGGACATGCATTTGAGTTAGTTATTTTATTACTTTGTTAAAGACTTCAATATGCATCATCTTTATTTCCTTGACTTTTGTTGGTATTTCAATGTATGTTTTGACTAAGAGTAAGACTTGTAAATTCTTTTTATTAATTATAAATGTTTCAGAGTTTGAGTCATTTGTTAATTTTACATTAAATATAGGTTTATATAATATTATACATGCAATTTGTTCAAAAAAATAGCAATTATCCCGCCTATCTCGGAACGCGCTATCCCGCTATCCCACTTTTGGGGTTGGCCGCGACGTACTGCTATCTGGGATTAACTACTTAGGTACTTAAGTGCCCATACCCATACCCATTACACACGCTTTAACTAAAATAGACCGATAAAGTATTATAAATCAAATATCTTAAATTTAAAAATTATCCAAATATTTTAAATCCAATCATAAAGTATTATACACCAAAATATTTTCTAACTCAAAACATTTCATATGAACACTCGTTACAATACACATTCATATATCCATAATAATATTTTATAAAGTTGTACGTCCAATGACATGTTTTAAATTTCAATAGTTTAAAGAGAGTCCAATCGCAATGTAAACTGTCCAATCATTAGTCTTATTTTTCTCAAGTTTTATCTTATTCTCTTCTATTTTAAATTATTTCTATATTATATATTTACTCATATTTTGTGAATTTTTTATTTTTATATATACACATACTAAACGTATCGTATTCCATATTTTATAAGAAAAAATGTATCGTATCTGTGCAAAAGAGTTAGTTATAGTCACATCTGTCTAAGTGTGCAGATATGATCATATGATGCCATTTCCATTTAAAATATCTCGCAGGAAGCTCGAATTGCTGGCTGTGTAACTGCTGTTGAAGCTTATCAATTTATTGAACAAAAGAAGACAAAGGAAGCTGAACAAGGTGCTTGTAAAGAAAGTGGTCAGATTGGAACAAGTGTTAAGACTTTACAGAGGCCGATTTATCCCAAAGTAGAGGTTGGTAGTAGCCCACGGGGTCTCCATAAGGGCACTACAGCGTCATTTGCTGGTATCAAGGATACACACACAGCCATGCAAGCTATCACAAGGTCGCTAGAAGAATGGGATATCAGTGATTTTGAAGGGGCTGAATTACTATCTGAATCTGTGAGAAATTTCTCCCTTGTGTTTTTTAGCGCTTTATTTGTCTTTTTATGTTGCTATTTCTTTATTAGTTTTGATTGGCTTTTTTTGGGATGGTGCTATGTACATCTAACCCTCCATACACTTTTATTGGGGTTGGGGGAGCATTCTATCTGATTGGTTCTATGACGTTGATTTACGTGTAGGAGATAAAGCTTTGTAATGAGATCAGAATGCTACCATTACACTACCTCCGCATTATGCAGACCATGCAATTAGAAATTTCAAAGGGCAGTGTAACCAAGAAATCTGATGCATATCCACTGTTCAAGTTCTCTCCAAGCAAGATTGATAGAATTTACGATATGCTTGTGAAAAAAGGAGCTGTTCAAGCTCAAACATGATGATATGCTCTGTATCCTGTAATGGTTATAAGGCCATTCTTGTACAATTTTATTTTTCTTTAGTTTCATTATCCATACAAGAGATAATTAGAAGACGAATGAAGTTAATGCACACCTACCAGAAAATAAGAATGAGGAACTTGTTTTAAGAGGAAGGTGAATTGGACCCATAGGTATGGTGAATGGAGGCAATTATGAAATGTGCATGAGAGACTGTGTACACACCATTCATCCTATTGTCACTTCCTGCTGCTATATATTGATTTATTTTAATTGCATTCATTGATTGCCTCTTTTTCACTCCATTTGAAATTTATTCTTTTAACACATACTTTTGTAATTTATATGGGGGTTTCTTCATGGTGTTAAACTTTGTAACTGTGATAAGACACTGTTACCTATCATTGCTTACACCTGCTTGACTCGGCAACTCTGGAGCCTGTTTTGATTTTTGATTTTGAGCAGTGAAAGAAATCTTAAAGTTGCTTTGCTGTCTCACCACGGAAGTGTAGTTTGATTTTGTTAGCCATCTCACAACTACTAAAGTGGATTAGCTGACCATCTATAAATGTTTAGTATGTTTTTAATTGTCAGTCACAGCTCTATGCATAATTTAAATTATAAAAAATGAAAATTATATTTGAACCATAAAGATTATCAAGATTTAACAATTATTTTATATAATCTTATAAAATATTTAAGAATCATAATTTATTTTTCATTAAACTCTATATTAATACATTAATTTTGATACTTTAATATGTACAACAGCATCATCTAGACTCAATAAGACTGTATTATAAGGAAATAAAATAAAATAATGTATCATAAAAATTGTGTTTCTTTTTGAGACATAAAAAATTGACTTTTAACATAATGTAAAATAGTGATTTTACAGGAAATTAACTTGTGGTATGACTATATGCTTTAGTTAAATATAACTCAAAATTACAGAAAAAAAGTATAACTCCAAATTAGTTAACTATTTCGATTGTGAACACAATTCAAATATATAGTTAATTATATTTAGTAAATATTTAATAGTTATAACAATGTATTGCAATATCATTAAAAAATATAATTAATCAAAAAATTTGAACCCCATTAAACATCCACCTACCTAATTTATATTTGACTAGTATAATCTACATAACTAATTTTTATACATGACAAGTTAATGTTATTGCCAATTCCCAGTCCTCTAGACCTAATAGACTGAAAGCAAGGAACTTCACTCTAAGCTGGGGAAGTAATGAAGGGTAAATAGCGTAGATAAGAAAGGGCGTCGTTAGCAGGCTAGACAGATTATTGAATGAAGAAAGAGAGGTAAATGAGACTGGTATGCCAGTTTCCATCTTGTTTTTGTCGGGAATCATTAAGTAAAAATAAAGATTTAAACATTTACTACTCTTCAACGAGACATGATTTTCTACAATAAACTCAAAGAAATTCCATTTGTAGATAATTTACAATGCTAAAAATAAATTTTTATTGGCATATTATTTATAATAATTTTTTTATCATTTAATTTAAAGTAGCAAAAATTATTATCTCTCGCATGTAATTTGTATGGGAATATGCACTAGTACTAATAAGAGTAAAGAAAGAAACAAATAAAGACAAAAAATTAGATAATATAATTATTTGTAGAGAATACATTAAAACAACATTCTATATGTCGTTTCCTTTTACATTTCCATGTAACTAACAAAGGCAAGATCCTGAAAACTTGATCTCCTCTCATATGCATTGCTCTAACTTTGATCTTAATTTAATTTTTAGGTATAAATATGAAACAAAAGTCAAAGCTGAAAATGAAGTAATTCGAAAATCATAAGGCAATAAGAGAAAGTAGAGAAAAAATAATCAAACTTTCATCTTTATAATAAGACAAATACAATAAAGAGATATTGTTCTAAAGTTACAAAGTGATCTCATATTTCCGAAGTTATCTTTTTAAAAAAATGATGATTTACTAACATTTTAAAATATAAAGCCTCTAAACATAACGATTTACTAAACAAAGTTGGAACTTTAGATAAAATATTTATTTTTAAGAAAATATGAGAGGGAAGAAGTTGACTTTGTTACTGGGCGGGTCAAAATCAAAGCAAGACCAGCCCATAGTAGAAAATAAATTCAGAAAAATTTATCTTGTAACCCCATTTTTATATTTATTCTCCTATAATTTTTTGAAAATGTCAATTATATCCTTAATTTTTTTCATTATTTTATTAATTTAAAGTTTTTTTTTCTATTTCATCTTTTTTAGAATTACAAAAAGGATTTCTAATGTACATTTTATTTTCGAAAAACTTTTTTCAAGTTTTCCAGTAGTACATAAGGTTATTACCGGAAAACTTTAAAAAAGATTTCTAGTACAGAAGTGAAAAATTGTACTACCAAAAACTTCATTCGAAAGATTTTTAGGGAAAATTTTCTCGAAAAGATTTTCGGTACACTATTTTTTTTATTTTATTATTTTTATAAATAATAATACACCCTTCAATAATTAACACACCATAAATATTTTTAAATAATAATATATTATCAATAATTAATAATTAATGCACCATTCAATAGTTAATACACCATAATAATTAATACATCATAATTAATAATTATTACATCATGATCGTGGCCTTCTATGAGCTGTCGAATTATTTCCGTAACAAAATTCATAGATAATCAAGATTCAAATTCAAGTATTCTTCCTATTCATTGAAAAAATAATAATTAAAATCAAATAAATACTAATATAATAAAAAAATTAAAACAAAAATTATTTAAAAAAATATTTTTTTTTAGAATCAAACAACTATTGGAAAACATGTGGATGAAGTTTTCCGATAATTTTCGAAAATGTTATGTTGAAGTTTGGCAGCAGTGGAAGTTTCTCGAAAAAGTTAAAATAAGTTTTCTAATAGTTCCGGAAAATTTTAAAAAAATTCCTGAAAATAATGTTGTATATCGAAAAACTTTATTCAAATTTTTTAGAGAAAGTTGAGTACCGAAAAACTTAAAAAAAAAATTAATTTTTCTTTTACCCTTACTTCTATTATGAAAATGTTAAATGAATAAATGTTAAATGTTAAAAATTACCGAGAAAAAGACCACTATTTAGGATTATGTGAATTGTGATTCATTCCATCTTGCCTAATGTTAATGATTGATACCAAATTGCCGGGAAGAGACAGATTAATAGTGATGATATTCCTTAGTTAAATTTCAAGCTTTTATTTATCGAATTTCTAATTTACAAAAAAGTAATTGAACGTTATAAAATTTTATGCGGTTATTTATAAAAATTTAGTTATTTGTTAGATAATAAATTTATAATACATACATGTAATAGAGTTCAAATTTCCATTCACTTTGTATTATAAACATATGCAATCATCATTTTTAGACCACGTACATCACTCTAAGAATCATATTTAATATATAAAGAATGAAGAGAAATAAATTCTCATAATACCTGGCAAATTTAAAATATTCGTAAGAAACAAACTTTATTATGGCAAGCCACATCATCATCTTCTGTATTTTTTTTTTAAAAAAAAAACAATTAAGAAAACTAATAAAGAGATGAAAGTAGTAATAAAGTAAAACATACAAAAACTTGACATACCCGGGCGGGTCAAAATCACAGCAAGACCAACCCATACTATAAAATAAACTAACCTTTTTATGTTTAAAAATTACCAAGAAAAAGACCAGCGTTTAGGTTTATGTGAATTGTGATTCATTCCATCTTGCCGAATGTCGATGATTGATAACCAATTGCCGGAAAGTTGCGATGACAGAGGTAAGCGGCCGAAATCAGATTCGGAGTCTGAATCGGAACATGAATCAGATTCAGATTCGGAGTCTGAATCGGAACATGAATCAGATTCAGATTCGGATTCGGATTCGGAAGTGGTTTGGACTCCGCACTCTATTTGGGATACGAAGTCAATTGAAGATATTGAGATTAGTGATTTATCTAGCGTGTATGATAACTACCCCCATCCTTTTTATTTCGCTTGTTCGCGATTTGTGTATGAGAATGCCGCTTATATTAAGAGAGAGGAGGAAACTAAAAAAGCCATGGATGAGTATTGGGAGATCTCTCGTAACCTATCTGTACGTTTCTCTCTCTCTCTCTCTCTCTCTCTCTCTCTCTCTCTTATATATATATATATATACTTAATTAATTAGTAATATCTTAATAATCTCATTTTGCGCAGCCCTACGATGCTATCCCGCGTCCAAAATTAGCAAATACATGTGGCTGTCGTTGGCCCCAACCCTATGACATAGACGAAAGTAATCGCTCACTACTTATTGGCCTCTCCAAACTTTCATTAGACTACTACAATGCACACAATCAGGTTCTAAACTACTCAACCACCAATATTTATTTATATGTTTATAAATTCATCAACTGTATTAATCTTTCTCTCTCTTTTTTAGGATACAAATTATGTATTTGATCAACTTGTCAAGGCAACCGGTAATGTATATCCCCCTGTTACTTATTATATTACATTTCAAGCAAAAGATGCTGCCCATCCTCATCCTTCCGACAGCCCTTCTATAACTTTCCAGGCCAAAGTTTTGAAGTTGATGTTTGTACGAGGACGACACGAGGTCGAGTCGTGTTCCATTAAAGCCTAAATAAACACACTCACCATGGTAATTTTGTTGCATCAATATTATGCATATGCTTACATGTTCTAGGAGAATCATTCCTCATATAGACTTAACAATGATAGTTTATAGTTTTTTTTTTTAAGTTGTATTTGATTCGCACGTTTACTGTGAAGCATGATGTTTGGCTTCAACAGAGATAAATTGCTTTGGAAATTCCAAAACTTCCACGATAAGACAAAATCAAATCTAATTGCTTTTCGCTGGAGTACGATGATTGTTTTTCTCTTCATATATTGTATAAGTTTTTTTTCATTTGAAAAATATTTGTGGTGTTATTGTTTCTTACCTTGTGATATATTTGTGACAATTATTTTATGCTATACTCTATTGTTATATATGTCATGCTTATGTTGCATTTACGTGGTTAGTAAAATAGTTATATATTCTATTTATTTTAAATATAATTTTTTTTGATATATTTAGTCTAAACATTAACCTCAACCTCTATTAATTGATTTAAACTTTGTTATATTTATGAGTGGAGGAAATATTATTTTCAAAATAAATTTAACTAATTATCTAAATGAATACACAATATTATAACTTATTGTAGTAAGAATACACTGAATAACAATTTTGATGCAAACTACTCAAACATTATTATGAATTGATCAAACTACTCAAGCATTGTTATGATTTGATCAAAATAAATTTTAACTTAATCAATCAATTTTAGAAATCGTAAAAATCAACGTACACTAAATCTTCATATTCTCACTTACAACTACAAAAGAGGTAGAGAATCAACTGATTTACTGTATTAACAGGGTAGATGATTACGAGTCATATTGTCTTACTCAAATATGAAAAAAGAATATCAATTAGTATTACGGATAGAATCTTTTAAAGTTAATTGATTCATAGGCCAAGAAAATAAATGTTAGGTTATTATATTTATTCAAATGTTGGTGTTACAAAAATAATTGATAACTGTTTTATAAGAATTCATTTACTTTGACAAAATATTTCTTATTTTTATTTTTTAAAATTTGTGTTGATTTAACTTTTAATAAAGAGATAAAAAAAATTAATTGAACAATTATCTATAATTTTTAGAAATAATATAAATGTCAAAAAATTATTTTTATTATTTTGTTAAAAACATATTTATTAACCGACCTTTTATTTTTTCACTGAAACAATGATTCACTTTAAGAGTTTCTTTTTACATTAAAATGAATATATATTTTAGAAAATAAAAATATAAAATATAAAATATTTATGTATGATAAATTTTTCCTTAAGTGTCACGGTTAACTAATTAATACAAATTTAAATATAATTATACGAGTCTCATTACCATAAGAGAAGAATGTCGCCTTCTTGTTGCTACCTCTCCAATCTTGCTCTACAAAAGTTTAATACTAAGAATAAGGATCTAAACTACTTACTTATCTATCAACATACATAATAGTTTATTCATTCATCAACTTCATTAATCTTTCTTTCTTATTTTAGATTCAAATTATGTGTTTGATGATCTTGTCAAGCCAACCTGCTATCGAGTTCCATTAAACCCTAATGCACACGCCATGGTAATAATGTTGCATTATTATTATGCACACGCTTACATGTTTAGTATGTTATACTTTAACTATTAATCAATTTTTTTAGAGATTTAAAAGTGTTAACATTTTATAGTTCTTTTTAACTTGCGTTTGATTATTGTATTTTATATATATTTTAGTCAAATTTCTTTTCAAGAAAGTCACAATGATCAAAGTTTAATGTTCATAAACTCTTCAACTTATAACCACAACTGTTAAATGAAGTCCCACCCATCAACTCTTCAACTTATAACCACAATTAGTAAATTGATGGCACTGTGTCATGTCTGATTTCCAATCTTTTCATGCATTTTTTTTCTCTCTTCCTTTCATAATTGTGTTTGCAATGCTGACTCAAATGTCTCCATTAAGTATTAATGCCATATCTAAATTCAAGTTTGGTAATTCATGGTTCCGATAATTATTATTGGTATTAAGATGATTTCAAAATTAAGTAAATGTGATATTGTCTTTTCGGTTTGTTATTAGGGTTCCCTTTCTTACTGTTTTATATCTTACTACTCAATTAGATATCTCTCTTCCTTTTCATGTTTGAATATTGAATTAGACATTGTTACGACATCTAATTGGTGTTACTTTAACCTTACCTTTCACCTTTTATCCATAGCATTTGTGCCAGATATATTTCTTACATAAGATTTGTGACTAGAAAGTCACGTGGTTATCCTTAAGTATGAGCATAGTCTTGCCATGAGCATCTGCCAATTCTTTGAGTATAGCATTGTCCATCACAAAGTTAGCTCCTCTGCTTAAGGTTGTGCATGTTGGTTTTTTTAAAAAACCAAACCATATCCATTTTAAAACCAATATATAGATTTGGATTTATAACCAAATCCATTATTTGGTTTAAAACCGGCTATAAAATCAATTATAAAATTAGTTATGGTTAAATAATCGGTTTATAATTAAGCAATCGGTTTTGAAAATTTTAATTTTAAAATCGATTTTTTTTTTCAAAATCGGTTAAAGTTTGATTATTTTTTAAAATATCATTTATTCATAGTTTAAAAATCGGTTATTTAAAAAAAATGACTTTTTTGATAAATTTTTTTAAAATTTGTCTCATCAAATTTTTTGAGAAAAAATTCAATTTAAAATTTTTTTGAAAAAAAAAGTTTTTTTATTTTACTTTTTTCTGATATTTTTTCGAAAAAAATAAATTTCAAAATTTTTTCAAAAAATAAAATCTCAAAATTAACAAAATATTGGTAGTGGATAAAAACTAAATCCAAATATAAAACATAATCCAACCGGTTTATAAATAACCGAATTATAACTATATGTTTTAAACCGGATTTTTAAAATGAATTTGGGTCTTATAACCGAATTTTTTGCACAGCTCTATCTCTACTGACACCCTATGGGTGAGAATGCAGTTACAACGATACTCTTTTCCTTGCACAAAGGTGTAAGTTTCTGTTGTCGCGACACTACAATAAAATATTGATATCCTTAAAATAAATTATCTACGGATGTAATTCCATGAGTAAATATGCTATAAAATAAATTAATTTTTTAAAATATATTTTCCACGGTTATTCTATGGATAGAGTTAAAAACGTGTGTATTTTGTTTACTACAGCTTTTCCGTGGGTAAAATAAAAAAATATTATTGATTTTTATTAATTATTTTAAAAAAAGTTTTTGTAATCTTTTTTAATGGGATGTTGTTTAAAAAAAAAGGGAGAAACCTCTGAAGAACACCTATAGTAAAACCTCACCTTCCTTCATACTATCCCCTTCAACATTTGGTCTCTCCATTTGAACCCTAAAATTTTAAATCCAAATTTTCAAGCTCTCTCGCTGTGCTGTGTCACATCGCCGTCGTCTCTCGAGCTCTCTCACATCGTCGTCGTCTCTCGTGCTCTCTCGTTGTGCTGTCTTGTTCGCTATTTCACTGTGTCGTTCTTGCTACACGACTGCCTTTTTAACCCCATAGCCCATCGTTTCAGTCGACAATTGCTCCGCCGCGTCCAAACCTCTGGTATATCTCTTCATCCTTTCTCAACCCTTTTCTCTCTACTATCTTCAACGAACCTTAATCCCGAAAAACCCTGATTTCCATTTCGAACAATCCTAAATTCATCTCTCTCGTTTCACTTCGCGATTTGCAATAGCAAGTAAGTTCTATTCTCTTTCCAAATCATTTCAGTTTGCAATTTCAATTTTTATTTTGGTAATATTGCTTGTTAAGTGTCATTAATTTGCAATTTGTTGAATGAGGTTGTGGGTTTGCGATTTGTTCTGTTTGAGCTGATATGAGTGCTAATCTAAATTTCAATTTACACTGACTTTGGTGTGTGCCATTATGATTTTGTTAAATCACATTTTTTTTTATGTTGATAATATGAAATGTAAATGTTTTATTTACATTGCCATCAGGAGAGAATTTTGCGATGATGTCTGGCACAAGTATGGCTGCACCACATATTGCAGGTCTTGCTGCGCTTATTAAGCAGGAGTTCCCAAATTTCAGTCTTGCAGCCATTGGTTCTGCACTTTCTACTACTGCTTCTTAGAATGACAAGAGTGGTGGACCGATAATGGCTTAATGATCATATGCTTTTCCAAATCTAAGCCAAACCCCAGCTACTTCTTTTGACATGGTGGTATGTTTAATACTGTTAGAATTTCAAGATTGTTAGAATTTATGAATAAGTATGGTGGTATGATTAAAATGAATGTTGAGATTAAAATTCGATGTGACCAGTGTCATGCTAATGTCATTGGCAATATTCATGCTATATTTCAAGAAGGAACAAAGAAATCAAGGCATCATCAATTCATCATATGCACTTGTTTTTAGGCGAGGCTATCCTCTGAAAGTCAAATTCATGTTATTTTGTTATTTATAATTATAACTCAATTGTGATTCCTATGTACTGACTGGTATTAGTACTAACAGATTTTGAGGGGCTCTACTTTACGCCCATTCTATTGACGCCTTGCGTGTAATGAATTTTTCTCAATTGAGCTACTCTAGTTCAACTCTTAGTTGCATTTTTTGGGTTTAATTTTGGCTTTTTGCTTCTGTATCTTGGTTTTTGATATTTTCTCCTTGTTTTTCAATTCAGATCAATGTTCATGGAAGAAATATGAGATTTGCTTGAGAAGGTTGTTGGGCAAGGTGATCTTACTGGTTATCGAGTTCCTTGCTGCTAAGGATAATCTAACTCCATATCCAAGGGCAGTCCAAGATTCAGTCAAGGTATTGCATTTTCATCCCAATGTTATCATATTATTGAATAAGTTGTGCACAATTTCATAGCTAAATATGTCGGTTCAGAATATTATCATCTATTTATTTTTGGTATAGGTTACTCAAGAGTTGGGAATAGAGGCAATACCATCGACTTCTGCAAAACTCTCTTATTTTTGCTTCTGGTGTTTCTCTGATCTTTTCTTACCAGAACTTGACAAACATCTACATATATTTATTATTTATTTTTATATTGAGTTAATAAACTAATTCCTCTGTTTTTATTAATATATTTATTATTTATTTTTGTATTGAGTTAACAAATTAATTCCTCTGTTTAATTTTTAAGACTGTTTTTAATTTTTTTTTGTCTTTTAATATAAGACTCTTTACAAAAGAATTTATTGACAGTACATACAAAATCCATCAAATTATATTTTACTCATTTTGCATGGAATCATTTCACCATTTGCTTGGCTTAACTCATTTTTTTAACATAAACAGGTTGATTTTTTTTAATTCAAACAAAATATCACAAATTCATTTTTTTACTTTCTATCATTTGATTCTAATAATGTTTAGTAGTTGATTTAAAGTCAGTGCCACCAAAGCATTCTCCTGAACCATGCAAAAATAATTTTATAAAAAAAATTATATCAATTTTCAATCATGCATATGACTAAAATAGACATTGTAACAATAATAAAATAGCAATAACAAATAAGACATAATAAAACAATAACAATTTATATTTAATATCATTCATTGTATTGTTTCTCATATTATGTCATATACCATCCAAACATAACCATTCAATAAAACATGGTACTGCTCTGGCAATTTTGGCGTAAGGTTCTTCACCTCATTCTTCTCCACATTTCACTGATCAGTTCTTGAATTTGTTATCTTTTACTTCTTGCCCTTGCCATACTTCATTTCAATTCAATAGTTCTTTATTTATTATCGATTTACTTTTGTTAGTTGTTTATTCTCTCCAAATTACTTGTATCTAAATAATTTCAATAAGTGTTAATCCTCATAAAAAAGGTAAATCGACAGAAAAAATAAAACAAAATTAAACTAAAATGTATAATAATATAGATTTAAAATATGAGAAAAACGGAATAAGATAACATGAATATTAGCTGCACTTTGTTTTCTTCCGAAATATTTATGCATGGTTCAGTGGTCATCTTTAAAATTTTTTTTAAGAAAAAGGCATTTTTTTAAAAAAAGGCAAAATATATGGACGAAGAAAAAACAAAATCAAAATAAAGTGTAAAATAAGAAACATTTAAAATATGAGAAAAATCAAGATATCGTGATAATACTAAAGGTTGAAAATAAGAAAGAAAAAATAAATAAATAATGTATGCGCGTGTCAATTGTTGCCATAAATATTTTGATGGACAATTTCTTTTAATAAACAACCCTTCTCTCGACACATAATATCCTTTATACATATAGTAGAAATAGGTGTATATTAATACCTACACAAATTTTATTTTTATTTGAAACATTTTCCACAGTTTTAAATAAACGGTAAATTTTCTCAATTTTTTTAATTTAAACGAAATATCACAAATCCATTTTCTTACTTTCTATTATT
>JBBPBR010000004.1:62993195-63005315 GCA_037974775.1 Cicer pinnatifidum | reverse complement strand
AAAATAAAATAAAAAACTAGTTACAATAATACTCCTGAATTAAATGGTAGAATAGAGGGTGGAATTTTGTGTCCAAATAAAAAAATGTGTAAATTATTAATATACATTAAGAAAATAATTTTTTATAATTTATTTTATCCTAAAATTTCTTAGTTTCCCCAGAGTTTCTTATTCACGTGTAAATTACTAATTGCAGTTGTTTTCATGGCATAGTGCTTCATCAATGTACTGTTTTATTTGTTTTCCTACATATTTGAACCAAAGTTTCTTACAACTTCAACTATTTTTTTGAATGAAAATAAAACAGAGTTCTTCTATTATTATCTTTTACTTATTGTTCATATCCACAATAATAATTTAGTTTTTTATTTCGAATACTATATTACACGCCGAGTACATTAAAATTAAATTAACCAACTTTTAAATTTATTCAATGTTTTTATCATAGCATATGTGTGAGATGAAAGGTTTACAAAATAAATAAATAAAAACACAATCAAATTAACATTCATAATAATAAATTTATAAAAAAAATTAAAAAAAAAGAGAAAAAAAAATACATGTAGATCGTAGATGAAGTCAATTTTAATAAGATTATTGTAAATATCTTGGAAAACAATTTTAATAAGATTATTGTAAATATCTTGGAAAAACATATTTAACGTGAATTTTATTAGACAAGTCATCTTTTGATGTAATGTCTCACACCGTACACTCTTTTTTTTATTGGACGAATAGAAAAAAATACATGAAAGGTGAAGTGAAAAGGAGGGGTGAAGTGAAAAGGAGTGGTGAAGTGAAAAGGAGGAGTGTGTTTGTGTTTATGATTTTGTTTCTAACTTTTTCATTTTATGTCTAGTGGATGTTGGAAAAACAAGATGTTGTATGTGAGATTTTAAGTAGTTGATTTTGATGAATGGAAGTGTGATAGAAAAAATATGAGATTTCAAGATGTTTAATGATACAAGGTTTAGTCTTGTTCTTTGAATATAATTTATCAATGGTTGTGGATTCATGACATTTGTCACTTGGTTTGGACTAATATATTTATTCTATTAAAGATTTAATCTTGTTCTTTGAATATAATTTATCAATGGGTGTGGATTCATGATCCTTGTGATTTGGTTTGGACCAATCAAACTATTCTATTAAAAATTTAATTTTGTCCTTTTAATATAATTCATCAATGGTTGTAGATTCATGATCTTTGTGATTTGGTTTGGACCAATCAAACTATTTTATTAAAGATTTAATCTTATCCTTTCAATATAATTCATCAATGGTTGTAAATTCATGATCCTTGTGATTTTGTTTACATCAATTAAATTATTCTATTAAAGATTTAATATTTTCCTTTCAATATAATTCATCAATAATATTTATGTATTCTTCAATATAATTACCATGTAGTTTATATAGACTAAGTTCGGATAGCTTAAATGTATTTATTTAAATAAAAATATTATTAAAGGAAATATAAGTGGTTTGAATATCTAAAGTATTGTTAAATTTAATTTTCATAAATAGCTGTAGTCTGAAATATAAGTGGTTTGAAAATCTAATTGTTTGCACTAATTTAATTTACATTTTATATAACTAAGTAAAAAAATAAAATTTTTTGACAATCAAATTAAGTTCTATATATTAATTTAGAAAATAAATTTTTATATTTTGTTTTATCCTAAAATTTCTTTTAGTTTTTCTTATCTCCTTTTATTTGTAAATATTTATTTTTATTTTTCTAGTTCATCAAAAAAATTTATAGTGAACACAAAAAATCACTATGTTAAGTCGAGACCCTCACTTAAAAAAATCAAAATAAATAATAAAATCATTATCATTATTTCAAACGATAACATCGATGTTGTTGGTTGCATTGTATCTTTCTTTTTATATTAACAAATACTTTTGTTTTAAAGGCATACTGCTTCATAAATGTACGTTTTGCCATAGTTACGAATTTAGTCACCAAGATAACTGTTTTATTTTTTTGTTAGAAAAGCTTTTTATTGAAAAAAGAATAATAAAACTCATTCGAATGAGATGTGCAATGTACAGTCCCCACATGTTTCTTTGACCAAAAGTTTCAGTTCCAACTACTACAACATGAGCTACACCAGACATGAGTAGATATAATAGAACAATATCAATTTATATTTAATATGGTTCACGGTTTTGTCCATCAATAACTTTCCATGACATGGTCAATTTTGGCCTAATCTTCATCATCCCAATGTGTTCCGTGAAAATTTTATGTCTTTCTTCTTCGTCAACGTTATCAGAATTTGTTGCATCTGTGGGACATATGCCATCATACAGTGAAATTAAATTAACCAATTTTTATTTTCAAACAACCTCATGTATAAAAAAAAAATTAAAATATGTGTTTATTTAAATATTTAAGTTATGAATTTGATGAAATTTGTATTATATTAAAAATGATAATTAATTTTATAAATTTTATTTAAAAATTTTGATAAATGTTTTGAATTTTTATAAAAATATTTTAAACATAATCGATTAAATTTTTAGTTAAAATTAAAATAAAGAGCTAAATAAAAAAAAAATAAAGGATTAAAAATTAAGTTAAGGGACTGCATATGCTATTTAACCTAATTTATAGACAAATTTTGGCCAAATAAAATATTTAATGCTTCTCTAGTAATAAACATCCACTTAATATTAAAAAAAATGTTTATTTTTTAAATTAAATAGATCTACTTACAGAAATAAATTGTATCACTAAAAACTAAAATACTGAAAAGACATCAAACAAATCAGAAAAAAAATCATCAACATATTATTCTGCCATTTTTATTATCTTATATATATACCTAAAAAAATGTATTTAATAAATTTACAAAAAGGTAATAAATAACGTTCCACAAATATATCCCTTCAATTAAATATATTTGGCTCATTATAATATTTTCTACAACATACAATTACTTCACAAAAGTTGAAATAGAAAACCAGCATTTCATATTGTAATCCTTATCATCATCTCACTTTTGTTGTTGTTGAATCTCTATCTCACTTTGTATGTAAGTTTTCTTGTCATTATTCTATTGAACTTGTTTTTTTGCAACTAATGACATGTGTGTGTTTGTTCCATGACCAATTTTTATTTGCTTTTGATTGCATTTTATGGATTTGTTTTACTTTTTTCAGTGATGTTAGATTTTTTCAAAGATAATAGCACAAGAATGACCTCCGACAACATAAATTGAAGTTGAAGTATATATTTATTTTATGATTTTTCTTGTGACTATAC
This sequence comes from Cicer pinnatifidum, assembly GCA_037974775.1. Lineage (NCBI taxonomy): Eukaryota > Viridiplantae > Streptophyta > Magnoliopsida > Fabales > Fabaceae > Cicer > Cicer pinnatifidum. The sequence continues at coordinate 63,002,041 of JBBPBR010000004.1, read as the reverse complement.
ATTTATTTGATGTTGTTCTTGTCATTTTGTTATGTAGTACTTATTTTTTTCTTAACAGACAAAGATTGATATATGTATAAAAGATAAGTATGTATGATTTATATATATTTATAAATGCATTATTTAAATGTTAGGGTGAGGTGATGGTGCTAGAGTCCAAGGTAGGGAAGAACATGCATCTTGTCAGGTCCAATACATGTCTTTGTTTACCACTGGAGTTGCATATTATTTTTTTTTGTTTATATAATCTGCATATTATTATCTATAAATTTTGTCTTATTTAATTTCTAAACTTTATATCCTTATAACAATATATGAGTTGGGACCTAAGCAATGTTCTTTATTTCTTTTTGAATTTGGATGATGACATGCACATTGTATTATTATACTTCTCAAAAAATGTTCAACGTGAATTCTTATTATATTTAGTAAAAAATAAATTTTATAATAATAAATAATAAAAACGGATATAATATTTACAAAAAATACATTAAGCAGTCCTTTAACCTACACTATGGTTCCGGTTGCCTTACTTCTAATTACCTCTAGTACCAATTTGTCTATGATTTCACAATTTATGTTTGTCTACATCTTCCTTTTATGTATCATTAGAATATATATATATATATATATGCTATAATAATTAATAGAGAGCATGCTTGTAGAAATTTCTCATCTTGTAGGGATTAGATTTGTTTATATTAATGTCTTAAAATACAACTACCATCAAACAATGATTGAATTCTGAATTATGAGGAAAAAATTGTTAAAAATCAAATATATCAATAAAATCCATAAAACTTTCACACACAAACAATGAGAAAAAGTGAAAGAAAAGAAAAATACATGTTTTTTTAAATGACATAAATAGTTATGTTAAAATGAAATACTTTTGCGTGAACAATAAAACTGAATACAGGAGTTGTGAGCAAAAGTGAGAGTGAACAATAAAACTAAACATATATAAGTGAATAATAAAACTGAACAAATGAGTAGTGAGTGTGAGTGAGAGAGAGAGAGTAACACGGAGGCACGACGGTGAACACGGAGGCGTGAATGAAAGATTACTGTGGTAGGAGAGTTGAAAACGCCCTATCTACTCCAGCAGTTGCTGACTCCGGTCGACTTTAAACCGCTAGACTCCGGTCGACTTTAAACCGCTAGACTCCGGTGGACTTTATCGAAGCTAAGTTGTTTATAAAGAAAGTTTTCATTTTTTGTTTAAAAAAAAAGATTTATTTTTTAAAAATGATAAAATGTAAATAGAGTTTTTTGTAAGACGTGATTTTATTTGAGATATCTACTCAACTGCCTTAATTTTATGTATTTTTTTATTTTGTTTAATTTTCTTAATATAATTTAGTTTTTTTAATTATATTTTATTTATTAATTTCATATTTTTTTCATTCTTTAAAAATAAAAAAAATACATGCATGATTGCAATGTTGTTATGCTCGTTGCTATCTTTGTCATATCTGTCGTAGTTAGCTACATGATGTGAAGGGAAAAAAAAGTAAAAGTATTGCTTGGGTTGGCTATCACTGATTGGTTATAAGGGGTTTAGTTATGGCTCGGTAAAACATAGCACATATAAGTCGAAGACGGTGGAGGCACAAAGAGGTAATGACGACAGTGTGGTTGTGGTGGTTGTTGTCTTGGTCGAGATTGACGGAGAGAGAAGATGAAGTTGTTGCGTAAATGTTTATGTCGTTTTATTAATTTTCAATTTTTTTATATAACTAAAGACACGTGTCGTGATATGGTTATATGAGTGATAAGATGCATGATATTAGTCCAAAGTCACGGAATACATATCAGGCTAGCATGCAATAGAAGAGGATATGTTGGTGAGACAAGAGTATTAGAAGATAAGGATGATGCAACCAAAAGGATAATAGAGTGTGTCTCTCATGCTAATTCTCATCTAATGCAAAAGCTAAGAGGCATTGTTGAATCAGTTTGATACACTTCAACATAAAACCATACAACTACTTAATAAAGTTAATAATTGATTGATTAATTTATGTTAACATTTTTAATTTATTATATAAATATTAAAATAATGGACAATTTTGTTTCCTTAATAATTTTGACATTTATTTAGATAAAGGCATCGTTTTCGATCCATTAAATCATTTATATCTCTTTCTATTTATTTTTTTCTATTATATCAAACAATAATTTAAATCTATTTTATTTTTTAACAAAAAAAATCTCTCCTATTTATCTCTTTAGGATTTCTCCTTAAAACCAAACAACTCATTAATGCAAGAAAAGTAAGAAGATTCTTGCGGTCATAAAAAAAATTAGAAGACTTGGTTAACTAAAATTGATACTTTATGCCAAATAAAAATAAAATTAAAATTGATACTTTAACAAGCAGTACATGATAATCATACGCAACGAACACTTGAAAATAAAAAACTTGCAACTAAACTCAAGAGAGTGTGCACTAATATATAACTATTACGATGACACTTGCTTTATTGAGAGAGTAAGCAATAATTAACATCCATTATTTCAAGTTTAAGTGATTGTTCATTCTTCATCCCATAGATCATCAAGAAGAGGCTTGGTTGGTCCTTTGATGAGTCTCTCCTGGTGAATTTCACTTATTTTCTTGTAATCATCTTCGGTCAGTGACCAATCGAATATTTGCAAGTTTTGATTCATCCTCTCCTTGTCATAGCTCTTAACCACAAAAGTCAATCCTTGTTCATATAACCATCTAAGACAAATCTGCAAAATTTTGAGACATTAAATTTACGCAACTTTCTCAACAATTGGGTCTTAGTTCTTCAAAAATTAATAAAATTTAATGTGTATATATATGTATAGACAAAAGCTACTAAAAATAAATATACCTGAGCTATAGTCTTGCCATGAGCATCAGCCAATTCTTTGAGTATATCATTGTCCATCACTAAATTAGCTCCTCTGCTAGCACCCTTTCTGAGGGGTGAGAATGCAGTTACAACAATACCCTTTTCCTTGCAGAAAGCTCTAAGTTTCTGTTGTTGCCATCCAAGGTTGACTTCCACCTATAATTAGAATTAAGGTTTAATTTAATGAATGATTAGTATACTGATTCACAAAAATAAACACACTTTTAAATAAACTAAATGGTTGAATTAATTTACTTGATTCACTGCAGGAGGGATGGTTGCAAAGGACAGCAACTTTTCAAGTTTCTTGATAGAGAAATTGCTAGCTCCAATTGCTTTGGTGAGACCAAGTTTTTGACATTCTTCCAATGATGTCCACACACCTTTCATGTCAAATTCAACAATCTCTGATACTTCAATAGGGTATTTAACTTCACCTGGTTTTGTAGTAATAGGCCAATGGATGAGAATGAGGTCTAAGTATTGTAATTGAAGAGTCCTGTAAACAAAGATGTATACATCAACAATGAGTTAACAACACAAATATTATTGAGAAACATTGTAAAATTGAACAAGTAATAGTCACCTGAGAGATTTCTTTAGAGCAGGAACAATGAGTTCAGGATGGTTATCAGTGACCCACAATTTAGAAGTAACAAAAAGTTCATCTCTAGATGAAATGAGTCCAAGTTTAAGTGCTTCTGAAATGGCTTCTCCAACAGATTGTTCAACACCATATGCAGCAGCAGCATCAAAATGTCTATAACCTTGTTTGATGGCTTCAAGGACAGCATCTTTTGTGGTAACCTTACTAGTTGCTTCCGGTGCGGTGCCGAGGCCAATCACCGGCATTTTCCTCTGTCCTGAGGAGGAGGAGAGAACTACTTCAGGGACTTTAGGTGCTGTCATTTTGTTCTGTTTGGCTTGTATGTTATTACAAGAATGAACAAAAGTGTGGATAAAGCTTCTATTTATAATAGGATTTTACCAATTCAAATATAGCAATGGAGGTAGGTGAGCTTGGTAGTAGTTATTTAACCATGTAATATGTTCTTTGGATTCTATGAGACCCCCAACTACTTCCATTTCCATTGTATTATGATAATTTTATTCAAAATGTATCATATCCTAAATAGATTTTTTAATCTTATACTAGACTCCATTTTGTTAATAGATTAATAAATATTTTAAGATGTTTACATTAATAATAATAATTATTGTATTATTATTATTTTGAAGTAGGTCTGATAGTCAGTGAAAGTCAAATACCACTTATTTTGCAGTATTTAAATATCATATCATCATCACCGGTTAAGATATGGTTCATTCATTTTATATGTTAAAAAAACGAGATGAAGAATAGTACAAATGTATACAACTAAGGTGCCACTGGATGTTTAGGGTTTAGGGTTTAGGAGTCCAGCATGCCTCATGGAGTCCTGGGATAATATCAATTCTTTAATCAAGTAGTGTTTTCTTAAATCAAAATCGAGTAAATTCGATACTGTTATTATAATATGTTCAAATATAATAGATATCCAAAATTGCTCTATCTATATTTTTATTTATAATATTATAATTCAAGAATTAATATCGAAGTTTGAATAGAAAAATGTAACAGTGTGAGTATGTAAGAGTGATAGGGATTTGGGTAGAGATGACAATTAGACTCATGTCGACTGTAAAAAAAAATCTACTGTAAAAATCCACATAATGGGTATAAGTACGGGGATGAGTAATTACCCGTAAAATTAAGCGGGTATGAGTGGTACACCCACACTTATATAAATATATTATTTATTTATTATATTATTGTTTAGTTTAATTAATTGTTTTTTTTTTTATGTTTTAATATCTATTAATATCATTTGACCATTACAATATTTATAATCAAATCAAAAGATAATCGTTTGCAAACTTTTTAAGAATTTGATTATGATAAATAGTTAAATAATTGTGACTTTATAACTAAGAGTTATATCTTATTATTTGTGTCTTTATAATTATACTTTCAACTTCTTATAAATTATTTTTATTGATCTCAAATAATATTGTCGTAAGACTTGCAACTTCATAAAATATTATTATAGATATTTGAATGTGTACTGTAACGAGTGTTCATTTGAAATGTTTTGAGTTAGAAAATATTTTGATTTATAATACTTTAGGATTGAATTTATGATATTTGAATAATTTTTAAATTTAATCACAAAATAATATTTATTTATCGATCAAAGTGTGGGTAATAGATATAGGTACGAACAGGATAAATATACGAGTATTAAAATTTACAAGGTGTATAGGTATATTTTAAAAGTGCCGGTATTATATTCCCCTCGCTGATTTCCATCCCTAGATTTGTGATGTTATTCTTGTTTGGCAGTACTTGTGCTTTCAGGAAGCTTGTCATGTTAATAAAATACTTTCGCATTAAAAAAAAAAAGTGAGAGATTGACATTCCTGTAAAAATATTGACTACACTACACTAATGGAGACTTTGAGTTTTACTAAAAGACCATCTCGTATTTGGTAAATCCATTTTAAGTGGGACCGGGTGATGTAATTTGTTTATTATTATTATTATTAATTGGGAGGGACCCATTGAAGGAACATTCATTCATTCAATGCTAAGAATAAATAGAGGAAAGAATAAATCTTAACTTCTCCATGAGATGGAGAACATAGTGGGGGAAGTATAACTTTAATTTTAATAAACTGTTCTCAAAATAAATTTAATTTTTAACATAAAATTAATTATTTTTTTAAATGAATCATTTTTAATTAATATTAAGTATATTATTTTAAAATATTATATTTCATTTTATATTTATAACTAAAAACACATCAATTCTTATTTGTTAACCCAAATAATTTGATAAAATTGTTTTTATTTAATATATATTAAATGAGAAAATACAATGCTTGAAAAAAATAAAGATATAAAATACCTATAATTAATAGGACTATTTTGAAAAAAATTAAAGAAACAAAAATTATTATTAATAATAACACAATAATTATTTTATATGAAATTTAAATCTTATCGTTTAATAACTACAGGCGCAGTTTGTTATAATAGGATTTTAGCAATAAAAAAAATAGCATTACGGGGGTTGGTGAGCTTATTAGTATTTATTTGACCATGTACTCTCTCATGGCCGTTCTTAATTTGGATTCTACGAGAGCCCATGAAATACATAGATTGTTAGATATTTTAAACACTTTGCAACAGAAAAAACAACCGAAACTATTAGTGTTAATTTAATTTTCAATTATCAGTAACATATTTTTTAGTAGAAGAGATGGTAAAAAAAATTGTCCACAACAGTAAAATTTTAAATTCGATAAATTATGTATAAATTTATTAATATTTATCAATTAGATATTATAACTAAATTATCTACGATATTGTAAGTGCTAATGGATTTTTTCTAATATTTAATGTGGGAGTTTGACTCGAACGATTTAATCGTAACCAAACACTCACAACTTTTTTGAAAGTTTGACCGGGGGATTGGTGGTATAGAGCTCTGAGTCAAGTAAGAGAATAACACTGCTGTAACAATGTTGACTACACCATTGGAGTCATTAGAATATCATTTTCGATAGAATCAATTGAGTCCATTGTAAGTGGGGCTGGTGTACGTTGATTTCCTATTATAATATATGATGTAAAATTTGTGACTGTGTTCTTTAAATTTAATTTTAAATATTAATTTAATTTTTTTATTTGATTATTTATTTAATTTTAATTAATGTTTTAATTTTTTATATTTTAAAATATCAATAATATTTTGTTTTACATAATTAAATTCAGAAGATTTATCATCATCTTCGAATAAAATATAGAAATTTTATTATTAATTTCAAGAAATTTCATACATTCGTCAAATACGTAATTCAAATTTTAAAATAAATTCATATTAATAACATTAAATTCATCAAATAAAAATCTCACACTTAAAGATTTGATCCCAAAATAATTAAGAGAATATGCTTTTTTCTTTTTATCATTCACTATCATAAAAAGTGAATTACTTTTTCAATGGATTTGACGTTGTTGCCGTTGTAGATAAAAATTTGAGTTTATTTGAATATTTAATTTATAAATTTGATGAAGACATGGATTTTGTGGAAAATGGTAATTAATTTTCTAAATTTTATTTAAAGATGATAATTAAATTTATGAATTTATGTAAGAAAAGAATAATAATATTGATATTGATATTTTAAGACATAAAAAATCAAATATTATTCAAAATTAAGTAATTGTTCAACTTAAAAAAATAAAAATAAAAGACTAAATTATCATTTGAAATTAAATTAACCTGTATATTTTATTATCCTATACTAATTTTTTATAACAAAATAAATATTATAATAATACTACCGAAAGAATAAGGGAATAGTAAAAACTAATGTGAGGGATCATTATATTTATCATCCATACAACAAAATAAATATTGTTGTAATAATAATTATATCAGAGAAGCAAAAATTAGAGTAGTTATGGCTGAGTATGATTAGCGCAATCACAATCTAAGTATAGGGGTGGACAACGAGCAGGTTCGAGTGCAAAATGTCAATCTAATCGAAATTGCAGGTGAAATTTATAGGTCTACTTACGTCCGTTTTTGTATAAAGGTAAAGACGGGTCACATGTCTCGTTGTTTGATGGATTTACGGATAAGATTGTTACGAGTAAGTTTCAAACAACCAATAAAAGATTCAAATAAAAAAAATAAACAACTCCCTCAAATGACATCTGTATCAAACAAGCTAACACAAAAATTCAGTAAAAACTTGAAGAAGAAGAAAAAAAGAACAGCAGAAAACTAAGTTTCGAGTAAAAATAAAAAGAAGAAGATGCAAATAGTGATGAAGAAGAACAAGTAGTTATCCTCTAGTTTTCGCCGCCGAAAAGTCATGAATAAAAACGAAATCTATGATAGCTTCAATACAACGGCAAAATAAGGAGATGAGGTGAAGTTATGCATTTATATTTTTTTGACAGCTACTAATATTTCAAATGAAGTAAAGTAATAGTTTTTTAATTTTAAAATCCTTACACTTATTATAATTATTGTATTTTGTGTCATTATTTTAACAAAAAATTATATTATAAAGTTGTGTCTATGAATGCATTAATCAATTATTCCAATAAAAACATGCCTCTATATTTTGAAAAAGTGCAACATGCGTCTACATTATAAAAATATGTATTCATTATTAGATGAGTATGGATTTAATAGATTTCATATTACTCGATTTTTAGACGGGTCATTAGATCGATTTTTGGACGAATCAATGGATCTGCCTTGTTTTAAATTTTATGTTTCACTTAATTTATTTAATATAGAAGTTCTTTAACTTTGATTATCGACAATCCTTCGATGCTATCGTCAAGCCAACAATAGCAGAATTAGTTGGCTATGTCACACCCATTACCATAACTAAACATCTCAATCCACTTCTTTTTTCGCTTCTCCAAACTTACTTTGGACAACTCCAATAAAGATTATTAAATAATATTATTATCTATTAGTAGTAAAGGTATTTTAGACATTTTCTATTATCCTATATATATACTTATTGTAACTATATTAACTCAAGTTTGGTTCATTCTATGTTATGAAACTCTATATATAGTGATTGTCTCTCTTCCTCATCTTTTCATTGTTATCATGGTATCAAAGAGTTTTAATTGATTTTGAGTTCTACTGTAAAAAAGAGAGACTAAATATTGAGTCTTTAAAAGTTAAAAAAATGTGAGCATATACTACCAATCACTATAAGTATTTTTAACCTATTCGCTCTTCTATACTTTCTTTTAATCAATTTTTCATTTATATGTGTGTTTCAGTTAAATATTAATTTTCTTCATTTTTAAGATTTAAATTTTAATATTTTTATTCTTCAATACATTCAACCATTTATATGCGTGTTAGAAATTTTTTATTT
>JBBPBR010000004.1:62888822-62948608 GCA_037974775.1 Cicer pinnatifidum | reverse complement strand
ATATATATATATATATATATATATATATATATATATATATATATATATGGCTCTTTACTATGTTGTTATATATTAAATGTTTGAACATATTTGGTGATTATTCATTTTGAAAATATTGCACCAAAAAGAAATCTCTTAAAAAAAGACAATTAAATAAGTTGTAACATATTAGTCAAAATAGTTCTACTTTGTTGGACTGTCATAAAGCTATATTCATTTTGAATTTATTTGACTCATGTTTCTTTATGCTAGACGATACTCGTTAAAAAAGATTATACTCCTCGTTCTTGGCTCATTCTTTTATACTCACTTCTTGATCATTTCTTCTACTTACTTGACATATCGGGTGCAAGTACAAGTTTGAATACTTCAATGGCTTTTCTTCTTAAATTTTATATTTAAAATTCTAAATTTATAAAATTTTGAATAGTTTAATAGTTTTTCTCTTAAATTTAAGTTTAAAATTCAAAATTTATAAATTATTAGATCCTTATAGTTGAATATGCATAAAAAATGTTGGACCTTATTTTATTTTTATACTAAAATTAGAACCTTAAAAAAAATTGTATTTTACTCAATTCTTACTTTTGTTACTAATTGGTCCTAAAGTTTGTGAATAAAAACAAAAAAATCAGATTATTTTCCATACAAATCTACTTTACTAACAATTTTTTATTCCTGCTTTCATTTCAAAGATAAAATTTTACGATTTCTTTAATTTTTCTTGTTTTTATATTTATAAATTTATTAAAACAATAATAATGATTTTACAGGAGTATATAGATAAATTGACTAAACATTGAGATGAGATGAGATGTTATTTTAATTTGATTTTTTGACGGTTGGCAAAATGAGACAAAGGAAAAGGGAGGTTGAACATTAAACAAGAGAACTCTTTTTATCACAATAAAAAGATCATCAAGGAGTGTATCAATGTGGCTCATAGAGCTAGCTCCTTGGAGGGGATGAATTTGCCTCAATATAGATGGTGCAACGAATATAGAAGTTGGATCGGCCAGATGTGGTGGCCTATAAAGGTGGTATAAGTTTTTATCTATGTTCCGCTATATGAAATGTCTCATATTAATTGTAACAATAATACATTACTAGTAAAGAAATAAAAATGAGAGGAATATACCGTGCACCTCCTATTTTACCTCTCACCCCCAATTTTTGTTATTGATCATTCTACTCTTTTTTACCTTATATAAATTATGAAGAAAAAAAAATTATCACACTCTTTTCTCAACCCCACTTTCGAAAGTTACCAAATATTTTTCACCATTCGAAAGTTTCAAACTTTCGAAATAATATAAGGTGAGTTTTTATAAATATATTCGAAACTTTGGTTTTAAACTAAACTTTCGAAACTTTTATGGAACTGAAAGTTTCGAAGTGATATTTTCCTGAAACTTTCGAAGGTTTAGATAAATTTGAAATTTCCGAAACACAAATTTTCTGAACTTTTGATGAAGGTGAAAGTTCCGAAACGTAAGTTTTCAGAACTTTCGAAGGTTTGGATCAATGTGAAAGTTTCGAAGTGATGCAGTTTCAGAAGTTTCAAGAATTTCGAAAGTTTCAAAATTTTGAATTTTTTTTTGAAAATTTATTATTATTTAAATTTGTTACTATTTTTGAAATTAGGTATGAGTAGAGTTGAGGTTCCTGCCTCAAGAAAGATAATAGATTCTATAGAAAAATTCATCACCGATCAGGTATTAATATTATTGATAATCCATCACCGATAAATGTTTTTAATATAACAATATATTTGATGTTTTATTTGAAACATATTTTGTAGGTATTTCCATCTCGAGAAGCTGTATTTGAACGAGAAAAAACCATTGGAAGGCAAAATGAAATTTTAATTGTTACCATTCGATAAGATAAAGCAACCGGAAAGAGGGGAAGAAAAGACAAATTGATTTTGGGATACGAAAGAGGTGAAAGATATAAATCAAAATTAGAATCAACAGTAACTTGTTCTCATAAGGAAAATTGTCTGTTTACTTTCAGATGTATACCGTTAAGTGTCGGTGAAGGATGGAAAATTGGTGTTCGTTGTGGAACACACAATCATGATCTACTTGATACTGTAACTGGTCATTTTTATTTGGGGCGTTTAAATGAAGAGGAGAGGAAATTTGTCAATGAGATGACAAAGTATAAGCTTGCACCAAAATTCATTACAAATGCTTTGAAAGAGAGAAATAAAGATAATCTCACAATTCCAAGTCAAATATATAAAACAAGGAGTGCTTATCGGTCATCATTGAGAGGTTCGTACATAGAAATGCAACATCTGTTGAAGTTAATACAACAAGAAAATTATGTGTATTGAACAAGAAGACGGGAGAATTCTGATGTTTTGAGAGATATATTTTGGACGCATACTGATTGCGTACGTAAAATTGTTAAACACGTTTCATTTTGTTTCGATATGTGATAACACATAAAACAAATAGATATCGGTTACCATTACTTGAAATTGTCGGTGTCACATCTACTAGTTTGACATTTTCAGTTGGGTTTGCTTATTTGGAACAAGAGCGACAAGATAACTTCATCTGGGCATTTGAAAAGGTACAAAAGTTGTTCAAATCTGATCTTTGATTTCTAAAGTTATTGTGACTGATAGAGATCTTGCCATGATGAATGTGATTAGTGTTGTGCTTCCTACTTCAATACATTTGCTATGTCGTTTTCATATTGAAAAAAATGTTGCGGCAAAATGCAAACAATATGTGAAAAAGGATAGACAAGAAGAAGTAATGTGGAGACTGAGGGACGTCCTTCTCCATATGTGCATGCTCAATAGGCTCAATGTCATCATCTTGGACCTCTTGTCTTCGACGACGCTGCCTAATTGGACGATTTGCTTCGTTGCGTCGTCTTTTTGATTTTGTTGGTGGAATTCTCTCTGCACCATCCCCTTTGTCACCTATCAAGTTGCGAATAATTTGACTAAACGCACCTTTCATTCTAGGCACTGCAATATATCAATATCAATATTAAAAAATAAATAGAAAAATATTTTTAAAAAACCAGAAATGAATTTCGGAACTTTCATTTGATATGAAACTTTTGAAGTTTCGAAACTTTCCAAATGTTCGAAGAATTCACATTTCGAAACTTTCCAAATGTTCGAAGAGTTTACATTTCGAAACTTTCCAAATGTTCGAAGAATTCACATTTCGAAACTTTCGCATTGCTCGAAACTTTCGAAAATATCATATTTCGAAACATTCATGTTGAACAAAAGTTTCAAAAGTTTGATATTTCTTGAAAAAAATGCCCTTCGAAACTTTCAACTTCAATGAAACCTTCGAAAATCTGTGTTTCAAAACTTTCAAGTTTAAGGAAACTTTCGAAAGTTTGGTATTTTCTGGACAAAATATGTTCCGAAACTTTCATTCCCCAAGAAACTTTTGAAAATTATCTTACTTTTTAGTTTCAGAGATTTTAAAGATTTGAAGGCTTGGTGGGTGGGAGGTTCGAATTTTTCAGAGTTTTGAAGAAATGGGTGAAAAAAAGAAAATGAATTTTTTGTGAGGTTTTTATAAATTAAACTAGGAACAATATGTTAGGTAAAATAGGGGGTGCATGGTACATTCCTCTAAAAATGATTATTAGGATGGGCTTGGCCCATAACAATCCAGAGTAGTAGCAATTGAAGCGAGCCCAATTGAAGTAAATGTCCAATGCCATTTGTTGAATGCTCATACTACCAACGCATTTCAGATTCTCGATCTCTCTGCTTCCTCCCACCCAAAAACTACATTCATCTTTGGCGTTGCGTTCAGTTGAGTTGGGATCGATCGATCTATCTCTTTCTCCCTTCTCTTCCTTTCAATTCATCCCCAAAATCCCATGGTCAGTCTCTCTCTCTCTCTCTCTCTCTCTCTCTCTCAAATTACTCATGTTAAGGGTGAAACGACGCCGTGCTCCGGATCTAATGTTTATTTCGGAATTTCGGTGTCGGTGCACACGTTTTACTGTTCTTTCGGCTTTTTATTTTCCTTGAACTTCGGATCCACGTGGCTCTGTTAGTCGAGATTTTGATTGATTGAATTTGCATGTTTGGTTAATTTTAATTTTGTTATTATCATACTTGATAGTTTTTGTTGTTAATGTTGCCGGTAGTGGTTCTGCTAATGTGCAATGTGAGTAGGACACTGTAATTTACTTTACTGATCTGCTTATGGTTTTTTCTTAGCTGATCTCTTTTCTTCTTATTTCACTTATGCTTCACGACAAATGGATCTGATTTTGGTACACTTTCAGGGTTTTGTTTTTTTATGCAATTAGTCAAATTTGTCCCTAAAATGCTTAGTCATTCGATTTACCCTTTGAATGATGAAAACAATGCTAGATGTCTGTCAATTTAGTTATTGAATGTGGATTTCAGGGTTAAATTAGTGTCCAAAGTATTCACAAAATAAGACTTTAAGCTTATATTTAATTGATAAGGAAATAATGTGAAGGATTCTGTATAGTCTCATTAAAACCGCCCCATCCGGTTGAACCAATTTGACTGTGTACCAGGACCATGGCCAGTCCATTCATGTGTTTGGATCATTCATGTCATCCTACAAGTGATTACGTCATGCCCTGCGACTTCGTACAAAAAAGCCAACCAATACTACTAAGCCACTTTAATTTTGAGGAAATATGGCAATCATTTATATATATATATATACATATACATACCAAGTCATGTTGTTCAACCTGTTCCCTATTTACTTTGTTCCCTGACGAAGTCTACGACCAGTATGAGTTTAATTGCATTGACTTTGTATTTTGAGAGATTAATTTCATTATATATTTACCTTTTTAATAAAAAATGGCTTTGGCATTTAATGTCAATTAAACCTTTTATGGAGATTTGGTATTGAGTGCATTACTGTTTGGGTTATATGCATTTTGTTTCTTCCCAATATATAATCATGTTAGTCCTTAAAACTCTAAAGGTACAACATTGTTCATATTGGTTCATATTAGTCCATTAATAAGACAAAATGTGCTAAAGGTCCCTGAATGGCATTTTCTCCATCTAGTAGTTGTCATAATACCAAATGTGAAGACTGATTTGTTTGAAAAAACATTCAATAACAGGCTTTGAAGACTAATATGACTGACTGTATTTATTTGAAGGGCGAATTTGATTATTAACTTTTCTTTCCTCTATTGCTTAAAAACTGCTACGGCATCTGACATTGAAATGTTTGCTCTTATGTAGATTTAAAATCACAGTCGGAATTTGCTTAGATTCACAGAAAACCTTCCAGCATTTTCTGTTGTCTTGCGTTCAGGGAAATGGAATTAACAACCGTGAGAAAATCCTTCACCTACTGGGTGTTCCTTTCTGTCATTGTCTTTGCTCAAGTTAGCAATGGTTTTTATCTTCCGGGAAGCTATATGCATACTTACTCCAATGGAGAATATATAAATGCCAAAGTCAATTCGTTGACTTCTATTGAAACCGAGCTTCCCTTCAGTTACTACAGCCTCCCTTACTGCCAGCCGCCTGGTGGGATAAAGAAAAGTGCTGAGAATCTTGGAGAACTTCTCATGGGAGATCAGATTGATAACTCACCCTACCGATTTCGAATGAATGTAAATGAGACTCTCTACCTCTGTACAACATCACCGTTGAATGAGCACGAGGTAAAGCTACTCAAACAACGAACTCGTGATCTGTATCAAGTGAATATGATCCTTGACAACTTGCCAGTTATGAGGTATACTAGCCAAAATGGGGTTAAAATCCAGTGGACAGGGTTCCCTGTTGGGTACACTCCACCTGATGGCAGTGCAGATTACATCATTAACCACCTGAAGTTCACTGTATTGGTTCATGAATATGAAGGGAGAGGGGTTGAAATTATTGGGACTGGGGAGGAAGGTTTGGGCATTATTACTGAAGCTGACAAGAAGAAGGCATCTGGGTATGAAATAGTTGGTTTTCATGTTGTCCCTTGTAGTATTAAATATGACCCTGAAGTAATGGCAAAGCACAAAATGTTTGATAGTATCTCTACTGTAAGCTGCCCAAACGAGCTTGACAAATATCAGGTAATAAAAGAGCGAGAAAGAATATCATTCACATATGAAGTTGAATTTGTGAAAAGTGATATTAGATGGCCATCGCGTTGGGATGCTTATTTGAAGATGGAGGGTTCCCGAGTTCATTGGTTCTCGATCCTAAATTCACTGATGGTTATTTTTTTCCTAGCTGGTATTGTTTTTGTCATTTTCTTAAGAACTGTAAGAAGGGATTTGACAAGGTATGAGGAATTGGACAAAGAGGCACAGGCTCAGATGAACGAGGAGCTTTCTGGGTGGAAACTTGTTGTGGGTGATGTATTTAGGGAGCCTGATTGCTCAAAGCTTCTTTGTGTAATGGTTGGAGATGGGGTTCAGATTCTTGGAATGGCTGCTGTTACTATTGTCTTTGCAGCACTTGGTTTCATGTCTCCAGCATCCCGAGGAATGCTGCTAACAGGAATGATCATTTTATATCTTATCCTGGGAATTGCTGCTGGCTATGTCAGCGTACGTCTTTGGAGGACCATGAAGGGAACAACAGAAGGGTGGAGATCAATTTCTTGGTCCGCTGCATGTTTTTTTCCTGGAATTGCTTTCATTATCCTTACAGTACTCAATTTTATTCTATGGAACAGCAACAGTACTGGCGCCATACCCATTTCCTTGTATTTTGAGCTGTTCTTCCTCTGGTTCTGTATTTCAGTACCTCTGACCCTCATTGGAGGATTTATGGGAACAAAAGCAGAGCCAATTGAATATCCTGTACGGACCAATCAGATTCCAAGGGAAATTCCTGCACGGAAATATCCATCATGGCTTCTTGTTCTTGGTGCTGGAACCCTTCCATTTGGAACCCTCTTCATTGAGCTTTTCTTTATCCTTTCCAGTATCTGGCTTGGGAGGTTCTATTACGTGTTTGGTTTCCTGTTGGTTGTTCTTCTATTGCTGATTGTTGTTTGTGCTGAGGTGTCGGTGGTCCTCACATACATGCATCTGTGTGTGGAAGATTGGCGGTGGTGGTGGAAGGCATTCTATGCTTCAGGTTCTGTTGCTCTTTATGTCTTCTTGTACTCCATTAACTACTTGGTTTTCGACCTGCAGAGTTTGAGTGGACCTGTCTCAGCTACCCTTTACCTTGGCTATTCATTAATCATGGCAATTGCAATCATGTTGTCGACCGGTACCATTGGCTTTCTTATGTCCTTCTACTTTGTCTATTACTTGTTCTCATCAGTGAAGATCGATTGAGTTTCTCGCTCTTATCTCTCATTACCCAAGTAAAAGATCAATCAATATAACTTCTGCTGAGTTATTTTTGTAGCTTGATTACATCGCAGAATAGAGTGGGGCAACTGATGCTAGTAATGGATTGATTTTATACTGCTATGTGATCTGCAGTTTGTTCCTCATCTACCTGTTTAAGCTCATTATGTTTCAAGTACTCTAGTTTAACTAAGTTTCTTTAGGAAATTGTAATTGCTCGGTCTGTCTTAAATCTCGTTTCAATATATAGAAAAATGTTAGATGGGTACTTTCAGATTTCATTATGATGTTCATTATGTTTGTGGGTGTTCAATTTTTATATCTTCTATGCGTTCAAGGATAGGGAAGAAGACTAGTATTATACTTTCTATGAGGATTTTATTTATACCTATTGTCCACAAGCCACAATTTTGGCTTTGTAATGTACTATGTTTATTTTTATATTATTTTATAGCTGGATGCTTGTAGTTTTTAGTTAATAATATTATTCTAGATATGGAAAATATTGAAAAAGGGGAGCCTTTGGACAATAGTTGGATGCTTGCTATGTAAGGTCACGGGTTAATGTAAGGCTACCTACTATAATAGATTCAAATTTCCCTATATCCTAATCCTACTATGGTGGAATCTCTAAGGTACAGGGTTGGAAAATATAATTAGCTGTCCTATTAACGGTGAGGGATTCCTCAAGCAATTCAGTAAATATTTGTCAAAATTGAGCTTTAGTATTATTATTGAAATGATTCCATTGGATGCTTTAAATAGCCTCCCCTTTCTCAGTACATTTCATTGAAATAAGATTTTATCATGCTGATGTATTATTCCCTCTAAAGGAAAGAAGAAGAAAACCAAATGAATTTGTTATGAAAGCATCCCTCCTCGAATAGATATCCCTTTTACTTCTAGTACACTTAAAAAAGATGAAGACAATCAATTTGGCCTTTTGTATATTTTGATTCTGATTCTCTTGCAAGAATATGCTTCCATTCTTATATGTGGAAATGGATTGCAATAAATAACCTTATTTTCTCCCCATTTCCAATGAAATAATTGAGTTGTGTTATTTTAAGGAAAAAAGGTCCAGTGTGATATTTTTAAGTCAGAACTAAATTGCTTCTCGCAGGGTGATATGATGTGATTTGTATCTAAATCTTTAATGATAGGGATGAGAATATGTTAGTCCGTCTGTTAGAGGTCTATGGTCTGACCTATAGTCTATCTAGACCTATTTAATAAAATGACTAGACTCATACTATTTTTAAAACATATTTATTTAAATAAGTCATGTTTATGCTTATAAAGAAAACTATTAGACCTGACCGACATACTTATATATATTTTATTCATGTTATTTTTTATTATTATTTATTAATTATATTATTTCCTATGTTAAAATCTATCAATTAGACAATTACTTAGTAGTCGTTCCATATTCGGTAATCGTTTTATATTCGATAGACGTTCAATTAGACAATCACTCAATAGTCGTTCCATATTTGGTTGAGAGGTAATAATGAATGCATTTTTTTCAAAAAAAAAAATTATTCTTTGAAATCAAAAATCATTTTTTAGAGTTGGGTGTATGTTTCAGATTTTTTTAAAATCATTTTGTTAGAAAAATCATTTTTTTTTTAATATATATAAATATGTACATTGATATTGGTATGTGGAGAGTGTCATGTAGTATGAATAGAGCATCATGTAAATTGGTATGTATAGAGCGTGTAGCTAGACATGTGTATATGAATTAATTATAGATTCATTTTTTTTTCTTTGAAGGTTGTTGCAATGCAGATTTGTTAGTTATTATTTTATTATATTTGATTATAATTTTATTAGTTTCGCTTTTATATAAAAACATAGTTTAGTCTATTTAAAAAAGAATATAAATATAATATTTAAATGTTCTAATGTAAAAAATGCTTTTAAATGTCCAGTCAGACTTTTACAAAACTCAAGCCATGCCGAAAAAAAATCTATAATAAACGTATAGCAGACTTAAGCCTAAAAAATTAATTGTAGATGAGACTCGGACCTTCTAAAGTTTAGGCTAACTTGACCTATTTCCACCTTTACTCTAAAATACAATACCATATGGCAGACAATTATTGTATGACATGAAGGGGCAAAACTGTCAAGTTGTCACTTGTCCGTTGATGGATGCAAATCCTTTACATTTGTATGGGGAAATATGAAATAAATTTCATTAAAAATGTTACCATAAATATTGATATTTGTATTGGAGATCTTACAGCCACCGCGTGATATGCCCTATATGTAGAGCCAGTTAGATTTGGAATAAAAATTACACTTGCTCTTGCTCTTGCTCTTGCTCATTTATCATTCAAATTATTTTTTTCCTCATACAAATTAAATTTATCATGTTTTATCTCAATGTATTCATTTTTAAGGATGAGAACACAAAACTTACCCTTAAATTTATAACAAAACCTGTTCGTTAGAGAGTAAGAATACATCATCCGTGTATTTGGTTTACATTTGTTTAATAGGAGATAAAGAGACAAATTGTATGAAATCTGATTAGCATGTATTTGAACTATGAAAGAAAAAAAATAATTGAATTTTTAGTTAGAAGGAGAAATCAGTGGATGAACTAATTAAGCGAGTTAAAATTCTTTTTTGGTGATGGGTGAGGTTCAAAAGTTGTGTTTGAGTTGAATCAGTGTGAACTAACTTATGAGAGGTTCTTGACTTTTGTTCTAGGGTCAGAGGGTTCGTTTTAGTTTTTGCAATAATGTTTGTATTTGTTATGTTTTGTACTTTGGTGTTGGATTTAAAATTCACTTGGTTGAGGTTGTAATTTGTGATTTGCTTTGTTGGCATGTCTTGTGCTAACTTAGCTGGTTGATATATTCTTTTTGGCTTTTTAAAAAAAAATGGAGTAAAGTGAGTAAAAAGAAAAATATACTTTGTTTACAGCTTTATAATTTAAAATTTTAATTTATATCAACTTAGTCTACTTAAATTATGACATGTGTGACGAGACACTCACCATAATAACATATCACCACCATAAATTACTAAATGACGCGACTATAAACATTTCAATTTAATTAATTTTTTAATAGTCAAAGACTATTTTAGACTAAATTGAGACAAGTGTCTACTACTTTTAGTCTTAGAGATACAATTGAATATTTAATAATTTATTAAATTTACAGGGTAGTAATATTAATCTATTAAAAAATAAATCAATATATGTTTAAAGAGTGTAAAAAAAATAAAAATAGTAAGATTTATGTGCAGTGAAGTGAGATATGTATGGTTTGTCTTATTGTTTGTAAAAGCAGATTTTCAAAGATCCTGGTTCACCCATTCTCATTTTCTAATCTATCTAATATAATTTAAGAAAGAAAAGAACGGTCCAAATTGCAAATCGTTTTTGGAAAAAACCAAAGACACTATTCTGCATGGGATGACATTGCTTCATACATTCACGTGACCCCACCGCAATTTGCAGTGTCCTTTCCCTAAGCCTTTAACGGCGTCCACACCCCTCAACTCCGTGAATCTTTTTATTTCTAAAGATAAATTATATAATAACAGTAAGTCTCACTCTTCTCCAACACATAAAATAAAATTAATTCATTTTTCTGTTATGTAATCCATTTTTTTTTTATTATTACATGAATTTTGTTAAAATTTAGACTCCAAGAAGTATACAATTCACATTTTAACTGTTTTGAATATTAGATACTAGGCACAGTCGACACGTCAAACTATAAATTGGACTCCCACACAAATAAACATAGGTAAATAAGTTATAATTTCATGAATCAACTTTTTTATTTTATTTATTATGAGCTTAATAGAAATGGTATTTCATACTGTACCCCTCAGTTGATAAAAAAAGAAGTTTTAAAGACAATAATTATTATGCTATGATGTAGTATACTCTTTAGACAAACAATTAGATTGCTGTTGTGTTACTACATTATAGTATTACTTTTTCTTTATGCAATATAATACTACTTTTTTTTTTTCTTATTATAATATACCTAATTTTACTATAACATAATATGGATTTGTTTATTTTAAGGTGAATAGTTTATTTTAAAAATAAAATAAATAATATCAATTATTGTTTATTAAATAAATATTTATAATTTTGTGCACATGTATGATTAATTATGAGTGATTATAATATTAATAATTAAACAATCTAATTTAATAATTTTTCACTTTAGATGAATCAAATTCTTTAAAACATATATAACTAGATGTTAATCCGTGAATTGCACGAATATATTTTAATTTATTTAATCTAAATTAGTTTTTTTTAAAAAAAATTAAAATAAAGTTTTATGTCATAATTGTCAAATGATTATTGATATGGTAGTTATATTAATAATATATATTTAATTAATTTTAAAAAACATATAAGTAGACGGAAATTTGAAGTTGATTAATGTAGAAAAAAAAACGTATTGAGTAGTAATGTGACATTAATGTGAAAGATGTTGGACAAACGTTATGAAATACTAATGTGACGTTACGAAATAATAATGTGTGATTAATTTAGAAAATTTTAAATAAACGTTATAAAATAATATTTAAATAGAAAATATAATATAAGATAGTGAATAATATATAAAACTATTTATAAAATTCTCTATGAAAACATACACGTCAATTTTTTCCGTTGATGTCAGAAATATTTGCATATACGAAAAAAATGATATAAGAGGTATAATATTAACCAAAATATAATTAATCTAATAGTAAACTTTTTGGATAAACATTTTAAATAATTGGAATTCTAAAATTTATTTGAGTTTCAACCACTAAAATAGTCTATTAATTGTAGAAAAAGATAATCTATTAAAGGTGCATTAAAGGTGTCTTATATTAGTGTTTATAGATTATAATGATAATTAACTTCATATTTTGTTTTAACTACTAAAGTTAAAAGTATCTTGATAAAAAAAGTGAAAAATATGACAATGTAAATGAAATATAAATAATAATGAATAATAATAAATAAACAATAAGTAACAGTGAATTGAGACCACACATTCATTTATATGTTTGTTTTTGCACTACAGTACTTGTCTGTCTGTGTGTGTGAACTGTGAGTTGAGTGAGAGAACAGACACAACACAATACAGAGCACCAAAAGCCATGGCATCAATGGCTGCGATCGGTGTTCTCAAAGTACCACAATCCTCCTCTTCTTCTTCTTCTTCATCATCATCATCCAAAGCCATTATTGCACGCAACCTCTCATTCACTTCATCACAGCTTTGTGGTGATAAGATTGGCACAGTTTCAAGAAGGGGAAGAGGAAGCTATGTCGGCAGCCCCATCATTGTTTCTCCCATAGCTGTTTCTGATTCCAAAAACGCCCAAACTTGTCTTGATCCAGATGCTAGCCGAGTGAGTTGACTTCACCTTCTTTCTTTTGCATTCTGAGTTTGACTCTTGTTGATTAGAGCATAGTGAGAGATATGGGAAAAAGGGTGTCTGTTTAATGAGCAAAAGTTCAATCTTTTGTTTGTTTCCTCAATGTTTTGTCAATGGGTCATGCAAAATTTGAGTTTGTTGATAATGGGCTCTGTTGAATATTGTTTTGTGTTTTTGGGTTTCCAAAGTAGGTCAGATTGGGAAATGTGGAGTTTCTATTTTTGGTTCTGACTCAATTTTTATGCCTTTTTAAATTAAATATATTTGGTTGAGTTTACCTCATATGATTGATAATGCAAAGTTTAAGTCATGGAATTATTTGTAGTATCACACTAATGTAAAATGATCAAAACTCAAACTTGCTTGTTTCCTCATTGTTTTTACTATTACACTAGTGTGCAATTGTTTTTAGAGGTTTTTTATACTTGATTCTCACAATATTGTCATGTTGTTGGTAAACTAGTGGAATTTCATGCTAGACAATATGGAAGGAGAGTTATTACATGGCAAATGTTAACTCTGTAATTTTATTTAGGCATTTGATAGGATCAGTTATGAATGAAATGTTAATGTAATGTTTCTTTGGTGATATTGTTCAGAGTGTACTTGGCATTATACTTGGAGGTGGTGCCGGGACGCGTCTTTATCCACTGACCAAGAAGCGGGCGAAACCAGCTGTTCCTCTTGGAGCAAACTATAGGCTGATTGATATTCCTGTAAGCAACTGCCTAAACAGCAACATATCAAAGATCTATGTCCTCACACAATTCAATTCAGCATCCTTGAATAGGCATTTGTCTCGTGCTTATGCTAGCAACATGGGTGGCTACAAAAATGAAGGTTTCGTCGAGGTTCTTGCTGCACAGCAAAGTCCTGAGAATCCAAATTGGTTCCAGGTAATTAAGACAACCTTATCTATGTATTCTATTGTTCCTGTAAATCTAAGATCACTTCTTGATGGCCTCTATCAGGAATCCTTACAGTTAAATTTTAATGAATTTGCTTTCACTGTTTCAGGGCACAGCAGATGCGGTGAGGCAATATTTATGGCTTTTTGAGGAGCACAATGTTTTGGAATACTTAGTTCTGGCTGGTGACCATTTGTATCGAATGGATTACGAGAGATTTATACAAGCACACAGGGAAAGTGATGCTGATATTACTGTTGCTGCGTTGCCAATGGATGAATTGCGTGCCACTGCATTCGGTCTAATGAAGATTGATGAAGAGGGGCGTATAATCGAATTTGCTGAGAAGCCAAAAGGAGAACAGTTGAAAGCTATGAAAGTGAGCCTATATAATATACCTTTTCTTTTTGTTATTTTTTCTTTAGTATATATCTGGTTACAAAATCCTGCTATGACTTTTCTGTATTAGGTTGATACTACTATTTTGGGTCTTGATGAAGAGAGAGCGAAGGAAATGCCTTACATTGCTAGCATGGGTATATATGTCGTCAGCAAACATGTGATGTTAGATCTGCTCCGCGAGAAGTTTCCTGGTGCAAACGACTTCGGGAGTGAAGTTATTCCTGGTGCAACCAACATTGGAATGAGAGTAAGAATTCCTTCTACTGGTTCAGTATGAAGATAACATTCTTGTTAGTAACATTTTTCCAGTCTTTTAGCAATCAGATCATTGGCGTATTTGTGAATCTGCACAGGTGCAAGCTTATTTATATGATGGATACTGGGAAGACATCGGTACGATTGAGGCTTTCTATAATGCAAATCTCGGAATCACCAAAAAGCCAGTGCCAGATTTTAGGTAACTTAATATTGGGTTTTGAGTTATTCATCCTACTGTCAACTGTATTTTAACCATAATAACTGCTTCATTGAGATGTTTCATGTTTGTTTGGACATTGATCACAGTTTCTATGATCGTTCATCTCCAATCTACACTCAACCTCGGTATTTACCTCCATCTAAGATGCTTGATGCTGATATCACCGATAGTGTTATCGGTGAAGGATGTGTAATTAAGGCAAGCTTTTCAGAACTTTCACATCCCTCTGATTCTCATATTTTTCCATAGTCCATCACTATGAGCTTGAGGCATATTTGTACATTTCGTAGCCAAGATATCTAAGAATGAAACTAGTAAATTTATTGAAAAATAACCTTATTTTCAATATTTTGTTCCATAGAACTGCAAAATCCACCATTCTGTGGTTGGACTGCGATCTTGCATATCAGAAGGTGCAATCATTGAGGACACATTGTTGATGGGAGCAGATTATTATGAGGTAATAACATTGCTAAATAGCCAGTCTATAATTAAGTTAATAGAGATCAACTTTAGCTTGGCTAGCAGTGCTAACTTCAGTAATGGTCTTCTGATTTTTGTGCTGTAGACGGATGCTGATAGGAGGTTTTTGGCTGCTAAAGGCAGTGTTCCAATTGGTATTGGCAAGAATTCTCATATCAGAAGGGCAATCATTGACAAGAATGCTAGAATTGGAGACAATGTGAAGGTAACTAACTTTTTGATATTATTGTGTTACCTTCAAAAGCAATGTAATATATGTTTGTTTGTTTTTTCAACTGGAAATCTTAGATTCGGTTTCTATTCGCAGATCATTAACAGTGACAATGTGCAAGAAGCTGCGAGGGAAACTGAAGGTTATTTCATAAAAAGTGGGATTGTCACAGTAATCAAAGATGCATTGATTCCAAGTGGAACTGTCATCTAAAGTCCTCTCAACTGTTTCCTCTTGCTGGTTTTGCAACAACTCATTTTCACTGCTGGAAGGTGTTGCAAGAGCAGTTCTGCTTCCACATTGGTTTTCTGGTGCATGTTCTATTTGGTTGGTTAGTAAATAGAGTAGAGGAAGGACCCCTTTCTGTAGTCAGATGTAAATTTAATTATTCAGTCAAATAAATGTTTCTTTAGTATGCAGTGTCTATGATGCATGTTCTTTTGCAATTCATCAAAGGGATGTAATATGATGGACAAAAAACAATGGAATGAAATACAATAACAGCCATGGACATTAGCTTCTGCTTAAGTCATTTGCCTCTAAACCTCCCCCCTTTATTTTTATTTTTTGTTATTTTATCAAATTTCAACTCCATATTAATTCACTTATATAAACCTTTTGCTAAGTAGAGGGAGGGAGGAAGAGAATGGGTCTGTTAATCATATTAAATTGTTTTTCCCATAACTGACAGACGGAGTAAAAACTTAATTTTATGAACCCAGTTAATATAATTTTATGTTTTGGTCAAAGAAAGAAAACTATCGAAAATGACTTTCGTTTTTGTTAAAAAAAGGATTGTATTTTCATTACAAATATACGTGCTTTCATTCTTCACATTGAAAAGTATGTTATCGATTTCCTCATTGAAAAGTATGTTTTCAATTTCCACATTGAAAGATATGTTTTCATTCTCCCTTTGATGTTTGCTTCAAAGACCATGAATTAAATATTTCAAAATATATAGGAACAGCAAATAACATTTTAAAAATAAGAAGATAAAAACATAAACTTTCAAGAAACAAAATAACACATTTGACCCAAAGAATTTACACCATGTGTAATTAGATACAGATGTTTCCATAAAGATTACTAGTTGTTGAGAGAATTTTCGATATCTTATACCACATCAAGTGCTGTGTCAACTATTTGAATCATCATTATTAAGTCCAACTTTTACCACTGTGTTTAACTTTTTTTACACTAAGTGCATCTCAAATGTCTTTTGTTCGAATATTCACCACACCATATGACTTCAAAGTCGTTGGTGATTTAATTTTCTGGACGAGGATTTATAGTTACTATAATATCCCAACTTTACAATTCTTCATACACTAGATGTATATTTAAGAACTCTACGAGAGGTAAATTAAAATTACCTAGCACAAAATTATTGGAGGCAAGCAATTATATACAATACATTGATAGAACTCTTTACAAAACAGGGATAAGTCATCAAGTTTCATTAACAACTCCTATCGTTCCTCCAGTTTTTGCAATAATGTAATCAAAACCCCCCGCTGGCTGTTACTGCCAAGAAACTCAGGTTTTCACAAGCTCTAGTTTCCTGTGTTGCAAAACAATTATTATTTTAAATAATCTAAAAGGAGTTCATAGTCATCTAAATCACAATATTGTGGCTGCATTTTTGTTGAAACATGCACTTTGACTATAACCAATTCACAAGCTGAAAAATGTGCATGTTCCTCTTGAACAAAATGATTGCATACACGACTGTCATGAAATTTCAGTCTTATTTTCACAAAATCCTTTACATGGAATCATCAAAAAGGTACTCTGCAACAATCCTAAAATGATTATTTCAAAGAAAAGTGATTTCTTTACAATGCAGGAAAAGATGTCGAATTGAGTTAATTTCGTATGTAAAGCAAACATCAGGATAGAGGGTCTTATCATACTTTAAATCTATAGTAACTACAAGCCATTAGTGTTAATTCTGTTAAAAAGACAAACAAATACCCTATTTGGTCGTGTATGGTGGACACCATGTACAAATGAGAGCAAAAGTGTAAAAGAATGAGAATATCGAGGTGGATGAATTGTTACATAAGAAAAAGATAAGATTATAAATAATGTATCTGAAGTAAAGTTGGAACAGCACCTATTAAGAAGAGATGAAAACATTTGCCTGAAACCTTTTTTTGAGAATTCTTTAATACGTTTGTTTATTCGTGAAATTTCCTTTAAAGCTACTTCATAGCAGAAAACCCAAAGTCTCAAGAGCATACAATATAATATAGAACAAGAAACAATGGAATATAACCTAAAAATTCACTTATTATAAATATTGATTATAACTTGGTAATTTTACCTTCCTTGGAGGTCATGTTCCTCCATTTATCCTTGAGATCAACAGGAGTGCGAGTATTATCAAACACATGACAACCAAATTCTAAAATTTTTCTCCAAGGGATATTCTGATTTCCCTTTGAGAACTTCAACACTCCTTCCTGCAATGCAAAAAACCAAAATTAACACTATTAATTGATAAATGAAGACCTTGTACAGTTGTAATATCTAAGAGAAATATTCTATACCTTGACCAATTGAAAACATTCCATAATTGATCATATCTGTTTTACAACTTTAAAGTACAGAATAATTTTTGAGAAACTTAAAATGTTTACTATTCAAACAAATTCTAAATACAGGGGATGAATGAAAAGAAATATATTACATTGTTTTGGCCGTAATAAAACCAAAAAGCCATACAAACTCGACTCAGAAGTAGAGGTATTAAATTAGAGCGTGATATCAATAAGGCATTGCAGTGAGTTCTAGGAAAACAAGACAAGACAATATACAAAAGTAAAACCTTGAGAGCTGTTTCTTCTTCAGCTGTCCAAAACAATCTCCTACGCTTTCCAGTCAGCAGATTCTGATTTTTGCTGCAATAAAAAACAACTGCTTTACATTGCCAACAATACCTTATTGATGATGGCATGGAATGATATAACATTGATATTTTAAAAATTAACTAGTCTATACCATTCAATTCCGCTCAATTCCATCCTAATCCAAACATACATAAGAGAAATTAATCCTCCATTGAGATATCAGTTATATCCTTTAAAGCCCTAACATATCACACACACATATACTGATAATAATTTGAGAAAATAAAGTGATAGAATGTAGTCACATGTATAGATGTCGTGTCAAACACTCAACAAGTCTTCATTCGGAAGTAGGTTATATCAGTGTGCACATCACAAATTAAACTAAAAACTTCAAGAGATCAATAAATGCACAATCAAATTACGCATTCATTGAACTTTATCAAGAGAGATTAACGACTCACTTTTGCGTCTGTAGTTTTAAAGTTCTGGAGCTGGTAACTTCCTCGTCATCCACATCACTGGCACCGCCGGTTTTCTGTTCCCGTAACAAGGTTTTTTTCACAGAAGCAACCTTGCGTTTGACATTGGCAGAACCTTTCTTCACCGCAATGGAATTAGAATCCGAATCATTAGTTTCGCTCAACGAACTAGTAGTTACAGAGATTTTTCCTTTATCATTTTCATTTTCATGATGAAGATCATGATCATTATTATTGTGTTGTTTTGTCTCCCCAGAATGAGAAACTACCGGGTCATCCCGGTTGGCGTGATCCTGAACCGGTTCAAGAGGTTGGTGATCCTTATCCTTACGCAGCGTTTGGTCTTTTTCCAAAAAACTTGAAAGAGCTTTCTTCGCCAGAATAACTTTCTCTCTAAGTTCTCTACTCCTATTCAACGCTCGCTTGTAGGAACAGTAGGGACAGTAGAACTTACCAGAATAATCGAATTTAGGTTCGGAACCGATGCAGGTGACGTGGACAGTAACGGGGCAATCGGTTTGGGCACATACGAGCAATGGTCCTCCGCTTTGGTTGCATGTTATGCAAGTGCTATCGTCGAAGGACTCTACAGGTTCGGTATCAGGGAGTGGAGCGTGCGTGTGGTCGTCGTTGGTGTTGGTGTCGCTGTCGTAGAGGCTTGCAATGTTGTCGTCCTGGTTAAGGGTTTAGAGAGAGGGAGGGGGTTAAAAGAGAAAACGACGAGTCGTGCGTTGAAAGAAAGAGAAAGAAATGAAAGGGTAGTATAGTAATAGTACCTGGGAGGTAGATAGTGGAGGAATGGGAGAGAGGAGAGGAGACACAGAAGGAGTAGTACTACGCCTGCGACCACCACAAACGCTTTTCTTTCTCATCGCTCACAACTCCAAAACCCAGATTCAAACAGACTCTCTCATTAACCTCAATTATAAAACAAATTAGTTAATTCATTCATTGTTATTATTAATATACTCAACTAATTGATTGTAATTTTCAATTTTTTTTAAAGAAATTAAATGATTTTTTATTTATCAAAGGAAGAAAAAAAAACATTAATTAAAAAGTATTTTAGGACTCTAATTGTTAAATAAGGATAAATTAGTGAAATTTTACTTATATATTTTGAACCACAAAAAATGAGTTTTTTTTTTGTTGATTATATTAAGAATTGGATAAGTATATTTTTTTTTATGAAAGGACAAGTTTATTTTTTAATTGCTCTAAATGATGAATTACTACTAAATTATTGAAATTGTGGTTGCTAGTATCAATTTAGTATCTCAAATTAACAAAATTTTAGAATGACTTTTGAATTTGAAAATTATCAATCATGTTTAGTATTTGTTAAATAAATTCAAGTATTGTAGGTTTTTGTTAATGTAATTGTTGAATTAATTCAAGTGCTTTTAAGTTTGTTTTTAGAGCAAGAGATAAGTAGTTAACTAGGCGATGTTGGCGCCATCCAAGCCACGTGGATAATGAGTTTTGATGAATTCAATTCAATTGAATTCATAATTTCTTCTTCTAGATCTCAACAAATGGCAGATTCCATTATCAAAGAACAAGAAAATATGATTTGTTAGTTAAATTTCTCTTTAACCACATTTGTTTTTTGGATTTCTCTTATTAAAACTTGTTCATTAGCTGCATCCATTTGAGTTATATATCCCCTTCTGACTATTTATCCACATATAAGTTGGTTTGGACTATGGAATCGTGAAAGGTCAGTTTATTCTCTTCTTTTGTTACACTTTCTACAGTTCTTAAATGTAAAGCTGATAATAAAAACAATAGTTGATTCAGTTTTAGTTAGTAAAACATTACATGTTGTTAATTAGAGTGACCTAAAAATAAATCATACCTTTAGTAACAATTTAGGTTGGGCACTTTCATATTGCTCCTCTCCATACAAATCCTCAAAATTTTATGTACTGACGATGTTATATGCAGGTGTTAGTTTTTATTGATTTGGTAAACATTACTATAAGGACACGTCAAATATTTGAAAACAATATGAAGAGGGCTATCTCGGTATGTCCTAACAATTCCTTGATTGCTCACTTACATGCATTCCATGTTATTGTCTAATTGTAAGGAGATTCGTTACTATAATTTTGTGTTTATAAAGAATTGATGTATGTCACTCATTTTAGAAATATCCGCCTTTATACACACAAAATTATAATAACGGAGCAATTCATTTATTTTGAGAAATGAAGATGATTTCTAGTACTTGGTAATACAAATGTTTAAACCTATTTACATAGTTAGTAATATCATTATGTTAAGATATGGTTTTGCAGGTAGGGTCGTTAGAGGGAAGAGGTGTGATAGAACTAGAAAACGCAAGCCTACTTAGTCCTTCATTTCCTAGAAAAGATGCACCCTTTGTCAAAGATTCACCCATTGATCATGAGTGTCAGAATTTTTCACAAGATGTAATAAGAAGTAAGGTGCTAAGTAGCATTAAAGTTGTAGTCCTCTCAACCAAGATAAACTTACTCATGCCTTTTGGCCCCCTGGCAATTTTGATTGATAAATTGTTTCATAGTCATGTAAGTTTATTTATTCATTTCATTGCTAACTATTGATACCATTGTAAATCATGTAACTTCTGAGTTCTTTCAATGTGTTTCAGGGTTGGGTCTTTCTTTTCAGCTTATTAGGCATTATACCCTTGGCAGAACGTTTAGGCTATACAACAGAGTAAGTTATTCTAAATTTCATCTATTCAATGAACTTTAAAAGTTAAAGTTTTGCTGGTTAGGCTACAAATTATGGTGTGCTAGAGGAAATATACTATGGTGTAGCAAAAAAAAAATTACAATTTGAGATGTACCTGACCTTGACATGAGCATACATTATCCTATTGCTAGCTTTGTTTTTACTAAATTAATAAATGCAAGAATAATTTTGTGATGTAAGTAGTGCAACTGTAATAAGATTTTCTTACAAAAATCATTATGCATATACTAGTGTCTAGATGGACACTCTTGTGTCCGTCTGTCTGCTTTTTTTATTGCATTAATGCTATATTTTGTTGTTTCTTTTTCTCATCCTCTGCTACAGTGTTTTCTTTTTCCTACTATTTAGCTCTCTTTCCGGTGGTTTTACCCTTTCTTTATGCAGGGGAGAAGTTATTTTTTTTTTTCAAACAGTTGGGTAGTTTTAAAGGGTAAAAATGGAAAGAAAATAGGCTTTACCAAAATAAGATATTGCCTTTATATGTGTTATAGATATCAAAACCTAATTTTCATCTTTGTTTTAGTGAAGAAGATGGAAAAATGTGACATTTTGGTATGCATGCTCTAATAAGAACAATCATGTGATGTCTTATACAACGTGTTCAAGTGGAATTCGATAGAAACTTAGTTTAAGAATTTGATTATAATGGAACTTTGGCCCTGCCTTTGATGCAGGCAACTAGCTTTCTTTACTGGACCTGCAGGTAATTCTAGCTTTCCCTTCTTCAATTACATCATAATTTTTATAACTTGGTGCGACTCTGTTAACTGAAATTCTTTTAAAGTAGCACAAAGATTTTTTTTTTTCTCCAATGCCATCTATACTCTACTGAAGGTGGTAAACTGCAACCTGCATTTTTAGTTGTGGTGATACCATCAATGTTTTAAAGGCTTTCACAACAATATCATGATTGCAATTGCAACCACATCTATCACATTTGTCTACAATTTCTGAAATATCACATTCACTTAACAAGATGTAATCACAACTGCAGTTTAAGACCTTGTTAAATAAATTAATGCTTTCTTTCAATATGGTCTTATTCTGACCATAGTTTTCACAATTTTTTGAAGATATCTTGGTGTCCTATTCTTAAGTTTTCACCAATACTTATCAACAGAATAGTTAGCCAGCCTATTTTAATTACTTCATTTCATCTCCAATATGACTTTGCAGTTGGTGGTCTTTTATATGCCACATTTGGAAATGCAACAGAGCTAATTATATCAATTCATGCACTCAAAAGTGGCTTGATTCGTCTAGTTCAACAATCACTACTGGGCTCAATTTTGTCTAACTTGTTGCTAGTGCTTGGATGTGCATTATTTGCTGGTGGATTAGTATTTCATAAGAGAGAACAAGTATTTAACCATGTATGGTTTTGTTCTTTTAAAACAATTTCCCTTTCTCTGAGCTGCAAAATATAGCAGAAATTGACCTTAACTGATCATCAGGCAGATGTTGCGGTGGATTTCGGATTATTATTGATGGCAGTAATGGGCCTGTTATTTCCAGCAGTTCTCCACGCTACACACACAGAAATAGAATATGGAAAGTCTCAGTTATCTCTTTCAAGATTTACTAGTTGCGTTATGCTTGTGGCTTATGCTTCCTATATAGTGTTTCAAGTGAAGAGTCAGAAGAATTTACAAGTTCCAGTTGATGAGGTTAAAGCCTTAACAGTTGTTTCTTTGTTTACTAAGCAGAAATCTTCAAAACACACACAAACATAGATGCTTTAGGCCCTATTTGGATAAACAACTTACTTAAGCTCTTATAGCATAAGTGCTTATAAGAATTGAACTACTATTTATTTTGATCTATAATTATAATTAATAATTTTTAGGACAAGAGTTTCAATGAAGATACTTCAAATGATGCAGAAGTTCCTGAGATCTCTATGTGGGAATCAATGATATGGATTTCAATCTTAACAGGAGGTATATCTATCCTGTCAGAATACTTGGTTAACACCATAGAGGTAAATTAAATTCTTAAAAATGTAATGTCTTTTCTTTCACGGTCACCTTATTTATTTCTATTCCTCTATAAAGCATACATCTTTTGTTTGATTTAATTTTTTCTGTTTTTTTTTGTTTTCATGTCTTTTAGGTAACAAGTTTTAATTTTGTACTTAATAGTAGTAGCATGTTCATTGTTAACTTTTTCCTTCTTATTATTTGTGTTCTTATGGCCTGAGTTATTGATATAACATATAAAATATTTTCAGGGGGCATCAAAAGAGTTGCAAATGCCTGTGGCATTTCTTAGCGTTATTCTTCTTCCACTAGTTGGGAATGCTGCAGAGCATTTTGGATCTGTTATGTTTGCTGTCAAAGACAAACTTGTAAGTATTATCCTTAACTAGTGATGATGATGTAATAATTTTAACATATATAACCAGGTTTTTTTTATAAGTTTAAGGGTAAGTTTTGTGTTCTCGTCCTTCAAAATGAATACATTCAGATAAAATGGGATAAATTTAATTTGCTTGAGGAAAAAAGTAATTTGAACAATAAATGAAAATGAACAAGAGCAGGAGTGTAATTTTCCTCTGCATCTAATTGGCTGCGTAGGACATATCGCTGGGCGTGGCTGTAGGATCTTCAATACAAATATCAATGTTTGTGGTAAGATTTTTGACTTTGTCAATGAAATTTATTTCATATTTTCCATGGCTTGTTATAGTTTTTTTTATAGTGTTTAGTCTATTTGGTTATTAATCATGCGTAATGAAGCTGAAGTAAACACAAATTTTATTCAGCTAATAGAACCGTTGTGGAATGGAATAAAACTGAATATTTTCAGAGATACAAATTAAAGATTTTATTTAGAGTAACATTGAGAAAGGGTTACAAAGTGATCGAGTAACATTGTACTAAATACTAATCATGTTATTCTAAATTCATGGTTATTATTACTGCATTCACTCCAGATTCCACTTTGTGTTGTGGTTGGATGGATGATTGAATGCCCTATGGACTTGAATTTTCAGCCTTTTGAGACAACTTCACTATTCATGTCAGTTATCATAGTTGCCTTCATGTTGCACGTAAGTCAATTATTGAACTAAATTCCTTCTCCTTGACTTTTCAAATATACTATAAATGAAATTGTACTAATTTCCTTTTTGTCTTTTAGTAATGAAATTTGTACCTATACGTGCATTGATTTGATCTTCACTTGATGAACTTTGTTTCAAAATGTAGAATGGAACTTCGAACTACTTCAAAGGGATGGTGCTCATTCTTTGCTATTTGATAGTTTCTGCAAGTTTTTATGAACATATTGATCCCATGTCAATTGGTTAGTTATGAAAATGAAACCCTTCATCCGTATTAATTAGAATTTAGAACAAGTGGATAAATTCAAGTATATATTGTCTTTATAAAGCTAAATGTATAGTATTTCATTACTCACTCCTAATCTGATTTTTTTCAGAAGATAATCCCTCAATTGCTGGTCCGTAAGAGTTAGTGGTTTCTGTTGTTTTTTTTGCTCCCCTTTCTGAAACCAAGGATTTCACTTTTGACTTGGGGAATAAGATATGTATATCTAATAGAGGAAATAATGACACAAATTAAGAAGCTCTTGTATATTGTTACAGCTTACTCATTTTAAATCTTTGACTTGATCCAACTTAAGGCTATTTTACACCATTTAGTCTCCAGTTCATTCTTTCCATTACATAAATTTTCTATTTGTTTACATCTTTTGCACCATTTATTTATTTATATATTCTTTTCATCATGAATATAGGGTTTCTATGTATTACTTCTAATATTGGAAATCAATATTCACTTGTCAACCGGGAGTCCTAAGGTGGTTTGGGTAGTATTGAGTGAGGGACTTAGAGATTGAGAGGTATAAGAATGTGTGTTTGATCCCCACTCACTAACTTTCTAACAATTAATTTTGGTTGTTTTAAATAAATATCCACCTGTCGATCAATCATGACTTTGCAACTTGACATAATTAAATATCTACTGCATGAATATGGTTCAAAGAAAACCAACTACAATAATATTATATATCATTTTGTTATTCTATTTTCTCTTTTACAGGATCATTATAATCAATCATTCTAAGAGAAAATTTAATTATTGGCTATATTGTACAATTTGGAATAAAGCCACCAATCAATTAGAAATGCAAATTAGCTAAATTTCTACCTAGTGAGGCTTCACAACTATTGGACTCTTAACATAATGCTTTCCATCTGACCAAATCAGCTTTCCAAATACATACTTCTCTGTTCCTTTTCCTTTCCTCACCTTCAATCTTATTTTAAACTTCTTTTCTTCACCAACATTTTTGAACTCCAATATATTTGGCTTCACAGAAACAGTGATCCCATTTGGGTTCTGAACACGAGCAATGTATGTTGCTGGAGAACCAACATTTTTTAATGTCCTTGTAACTGTCACCGACCCAGAGAGATTTGGGACTGTGATTGAAGGATAATTTAGGTTGATTAGACTAAAGTTCTTATGGCATGGGTGAGGAGCTTTCGAAAACACTGAGATTTGTGTTTCATCATATCCTAGAGCACATAAGAAGTTGAGGTAATCATTCACTGTTGTGTCATAAACAAGGCCAGGATCCATTGCTTTGTTTGGTTGAACATGTCCTGCTCCATAGCTAAATGGTGTAGCTTGGCTTTCAGTAGCATTCAGTATTGGCTCTGCCTCATTGTCTAATGTAGTAGCTGAAAGTAATAGAGGACAATTATTAAGACTAAGTTGAGATAAATACTTCTAGTAAATGGTGGTGACCAGAAATTTTTAAAATTTTCGTAACCATCTGGTAGGACCTCTTTAGTTTCAGCCAAATGTGTAAGTGTGTCAAATTTGACATCGTTACTTACACATATAAATTCGAGTTTTTTGGAGAAAATTCATTTGATGTTATGCTAAAGTTAATATTTCTGAGATAGTTTATAGTAGCTTGGTATGCAAGAAAGAATTTGAAGTATGGGAAACTTGAGGAATTTCTTACCTGTAGTCATGATAGCTGATTTAATAGCGGCAGGACTCCAAGAAGGATACAAGGTTTTCAACAAGCCTGCAATTCCTGAAATGTGAGGGCATGACATAGATGTGCCTGAGACTGAGTTATATGGAATCCGGCGATAGTCGAACTCTTGGTTTGTTGGCCCTTCAGCTTCAGTGTAGGCTGCTATAACTGACACTCCTGGTGCAGTGATATCAGGCTGAAAATTAAAACAAGAGTTGCTACTAATTAGATTTCTAAAATATGACAATAGGTTACAAGAGCAAAGCATAGTTTTGTGAGTAAAAAATTAACACCTTTAGAATCTCAGGTACAATAGTATTTGGCCCTTTAGATGAAAATGCTGCCATGAAAGGGGCTGGCTTAGTATGCATTCGTGTTGTTGGATGTGTAATATAAGCCACTGGAGACCTAAAAATAAAGTCCAAACAGTCAAGTGTAAGTTGATCAGAAACTTTAGTCTTAGAATATTTTTTCTATCTTTCATTTCATGTTTTCTTTGGTAATTATGAAGTGTTATTATACTGTTTTCTATTTTTAAATAATATTTCTAGTTATTAGTCAAAAAAAGTAATGAAAAAAACTATTTTCTCAATCTAAATAAGTTTACATTGTTTAAAAAAAATAAGGGGCAAGGAAATTGTGCAGGTCCATAAGTTTGAGTTTGTTTCATGTATTTATTAGACCTAAATTTGTAAAATAGTAATTCATATATTTTGACTAAGTGGGTGTGTATAGTGTGCCTTAAGTATAGTTCAAACCCCCTAAAGTCGCTATAACCTATGAAGCATTAACATGACACTAACACAGTAATAATTTGATAAAATGAAATATTTGAATGTAAGGTGTTGTGTCGGTGTCGGAGACCGGACACGCATTTGATGTGAAGTGTCAGTTCATAGGTTATAAGTAACCGGCATGATATTACTATTAAGTATCAAAACCATACTAGAATGCTAGATTTCTTACTTGGATGAGTTGATGTAATTAAAGAGAGCTAAACCATCAGAGAAAGTGATGTGAGTAGCAGGAAGAACATGAGGATCAGCTATAACTTCATTCCCATTGATCTTATCATTGACAAGGACCATCCCAACAGCACCAGCTAGAAGTGCTTGCTCTCCCTTGTCCACTCTTGCATTTATTCCTCTCAGGCATATTACTATCTTACCCTTCACCTTGCTGGGATCAAGAGTTCCATTCATGCAAAGCTTGCTGCATTATTGAATTTATTAGATTACATTACATTGCCTTCACAAATTTATTTTACCATATATATATATATATGTATAGTACTATGTTTGTGCCAATTCTAACATGATGATTCAATTGTTTGATACATACGCATCTTCAGCTGTTGCACCCCCCAATTTAGCATCTGTTGCTAAAATACTAGGGTAGAATTTGTCTGCTAATCTTGTAGCTGATAAGCTTTCTCCCTTCAATCCAAACAAACAAAGTTATTGTGAGTCAGCATATATTGTAATTTTACTAAACAAAACTAATGTCACCAAAATTGCACATATAATATTATTGCCTCGTCTAGAAATTAAAGAGACAAACCTTGAGGCTTATGTTGTTACCAAGGACAACATAACTAGGAAACTCTCTATCCATAGTGCTAGCACCAACTGTGATATACCAAGGGGCAAGGTTTTCTGCAGTAGCATCACTAGGCCCACTATTACCAGCAGAACAAACCACAACAATACCTTTCTTAGCAGCATGAAAAGATCCAATGGCAACACTGTCATTGAAAAGGGAAGAAGAAGAACCACCAAGTGACACAGACAAGACATCAACACCATCATGGATTGCCATATCAAAGCCTGCAAGTATATCTGCTTCAAAGCACTCATTACCATCAATTGGAGGCCAACAAACCTTGTATGATGCAACTCTGGCTTTTGGTGAACCACCCTTTGCTGTTCCATAGCCTTGACCAAAGACACTGATACCAGGTACCATGTTGCCACCAGCTGTTGATAGAGTATGGGATCCATGGCCTTCATTGTCACGTGGTGACTCAAAGGTTGAGTTGAGTGGACCAGCTGCAGATGCATACCCTTTGTTGAAATACCTTGCTCCAATCAGTTTCCTGTTTTTTTTTTTTTTTTTTTTTTCATACACATTAGTTTCCTTTACATATACTTTTTCAAACCTCAAAGTAAGTTCTATAACTTTTTGTTGCCTTTTATTTGATTTTTTTTTAGTGTTAATGTATATTTTAATCCTTAAGAAATATTGTGAGATTCGATTTAAGTTCTGAGACAAATTAAAGCAACATTTTAACTTATGTAAAAAATAAACTGGATCAATTTAATTAGTCTCTACTTGAACCACAACCACCATTAGAATATTGGATCTCGCCACTTATACCAACGCCTATTAGATAACCATCTTTATCACGTTGTATATCAAAGATAAAAAGGTTAGAAGAGTTAGCTCTTAGAGGGTTACTAGGATAAAAAAAAAGTTTTAAAGTTTAAAAAGATAATTATGATAGTGTATTTTTATACTTTGAGAGCTCTATTTATTCATGGATATCATTTCTCTTTTGAAAGTTTTTTAAATTATATACTTTCAATGAAAACTTTTTACTTTAAGCATTTGTGTTTCTAATACGGCAATAAAATTGACAATGTTTGGGATCTTACATGAACTTTAAGGTATGATCATGTCAGAAAAGAAAAAGAAATTTAATCAGAAAGAAATGTAATAATGAAATATGAAGGTAATGAAAACATCCTTTTCTGTAATATGAAAATGTATTGCAATTATAAGTCAACGGCGATAAAACCATCCTTTCTAGCAATAAAAAAATGCGGCACTTATTGGTCCCCAAAAAAGCAATACTATGAAATAAAAATAAAGGGGACACAAAGTGTGGCAATAAGGGTGTAATAGCCTAGGCTAGGTAAAATGAATAAAAATAAAAATAAAAGAAATTAGAAGATGCATGGTACCTGTTGCAGTGAAAAGCATGATGATGATGCTGCCCCTTGTCACATATTCCTCTCCACTTTGATGGAATTGGTCCAAACCCTTCATTACTAAAGCTCTTGGATTCAGGCCAAACACCTAGAGGATCAAAAGTAGTAAGTAGCTAGCTAGTGTGGACAAACTTAGATAACCACTATAAGAAGCATATAGTAAATTGGAAAATTCTACTCTCTTCCCATTGGTTTAAACCTTACATAGATGGTCCTATTTTGGCTCTCATTTCCCACCCACATTACAATTTTCTTAATATTATTGCCGACTTTATCATCTCTTGCTTCCACTAACCCCACATTGCCATAATCAACCGGAAATCATAAACTTATAGTATCTCGTTCACTAAATATAAGATCTTATTAAGATTTTTATTTTCCCTTTTTATAGTATGAATATATATATTTTTTTCACAGAAATTCAAATTTAAATTCAATATTTTATAGGGATCCAACTTTTCTACTACATCTAGGCCTAATTGATTTTATAATTGTCATTTATAATTTTACTTTTTAGAATAAACAAAACATACGGTTAAAAACATAGACAAACATGTTGGTATAAGTGATTTATAATTTAGATTTCACATGAATTAAGAATTGTATGTTTTTGGCAAAAGAAAAATATAATTATATAATATTTCTAAGAAACGAATGAAAAAATGTGTAGTTAGTGATTATATAGCCTTTTCAATGGTGGTTGTAGACTAATGTGGTAAAAGAACTGAATATTGGCTACCCAATCGTGTGTAACAAAACCTTATTCAATCAAACTTTCTTCCTTGAGAACACAAAAGCATTGGTCTTGATTCTTTATAACCCAATGACGCCCAGATTCAAACAACTAATATACTAATCTTATGAAATCGACCTTTTCAACATAAAAGTATTCAAATACTGATTAGTCGTTATTCTAGTAGGGGCAAAGGGATAACGATTTATAATAACTATTAAAAATCACAACTTTGTCTTTCCTCTCCAATCATGTCACATGTGTGTATGAGTCAACGATCTAGATTGAATAATCTAATGTATATATAAGTTTTAGTCTAATTTTTTCTTTTAATTTCTTTTATTTATATTTTGTCATTATTTATAACAATTTTTTTCTAGTTAGTTTTTCTTCTAATTTTACCTTTCATTTAAAAATAGTTATTTACAATTTTATATTTTTTTATTCAATCAAATAATTGAAATTTTAAAAATAAAATTATTTTTATCCAAAAAAAAGCATATTATTTGGACTCTAATAATAATTAGAAGGGGTTGCAAGTTGCAAATTTTGTTATGCAGCTATATTTGAAAAGAAAAATTAAAAACAAAAAAACAAAAAAGTAATAAAGTGACCTGTATCGAGGTTAGCTATAATGACACCTTCACCAAATCTTGATTTGTTCCAAACTGAAGTGGATGGTATCACTCCATTTTCTTCTAACCCCATAAACTCCCATGAATGAGTTGTGTGTAGTTTCCTTCCTCTATTCTCAAACACTGACAACACTTTTGGATGCTCTACACAACCATTTTTCACAACAAGGTATCAGAAACAAACAAACAAACAAACAAAACAGAGAAAAAAACAGAGTACAAGGTTCTCATCATTCATTTACTTGTTATCTCAGCTGCTACTTCTTCTTCCAAATTTGCAGCAAAACCATTTATATGTCTTGTGTAGGAATAAAATATTGACTCTTTTGCTGTATTTGAGCTACAATTAACAAAAACTCAATCATTTCAATTAGCACAAAAAAAATTGATGATTGAATTCCATCATGTGTTACTTTGGATATATAATATACCTTCCCAAGAAAGATCCTAGAAACTCATAGTGAGAATCTGTTACACGATTGAAGTCAACTGTTGAAGACAATTCTGAATCATGTGAATGTCCTCCTAAGTACACCACATATGACTACAACAAAAATGGTTTAGAAATTAAATATATATTATTTTTCCAAATATTACAAGGATTATTATTAGTAAAATGTTGTAATGTCTCACCTTTTTAACTGCAAAAGTGGGTTTGTGAAGTAGAGAGACAAGAAGAATTATGAGGAGAAACTGAAGGGTAAGAGTTGGTAACCCCATTGCTTAGGAAAATTCAGCTCCTTTGGTTTTGGTTTGTTTTTTGAATGTAACAGAAGCAAAACCTTGGGTTTTATATTGAAGATCAAGACACTATTATGCCTGCTTCTGGAATCATATAAAGTATCAAAACTTGTATTAAATTGTTTATTATTGGTACATGATTATACACGATTTAATCTATAGTGAAATCTTAATAGGTGAAGCTTGCCAACCTGGCAGCTAATAATTGTAAAATAAAATAGTAATAATGGCATAGTTTGAATAAAAAAACAAGTAGGAACACTTATTTGTAGATTCAAACCTTCGTATTTGGAACCTCCCTTTCAAATTTGGAAATATCTTTTGTGGACTATTATTACTTGTTTATGAAAGATACAAAGTGCGTGTTTGTTTGAATTTGCAGAGTTCAGCAAATGATATTTCAACCTTATTAATCAACCGAGATATGTGAAGTTGACTTCTATTATAATTTTCACTAACACCATCGTCTAATTGTTCCACAACTTGGATATGTGTGCCAATTTTGCTCCACACCAATTTATTTTTATGTAACAAAATTTTAGATTAAGACACCACAATTATATGATTTATAATGAAATTTATATATAATTTATCAATTGTAGAATTATAGATTTACATTCAAATTAGACGCAAATGTGAGAATAATAATGTGTGTCATGTTGATTGTTTGACCAGCCAACAAAAATGAAAGCATATTGTCACAATTTTTTTTAAGAAAAAAAATATATATATTAAATTAAAGGAAAATAAAAAAAGCACAAAGGGCCCATGCTTAAACAAATTACTACAAGACAACAATACAATGCTATGTGTTGCAATAAAAAAAATGACATAGTCTTTTTCTTGTGGGTCATAATCGACATTAAATATAGAAGAGGATTCCAAAGGCCCCTGCTGGCTGAAATTCTTAAGTTAGTTACAAGTCAAATTTTGTTAAACCCTGCTTTTATAATAAATCTTTTATTAACAGATAAATGTATCTCACTATTAATTTATCAACTATATCAATTTTGATTAATATCTTTAATGCCATCCTCTCTAACTATTGTTTTTCTGATATTTAAAAAATATATATCACCCTTATAATTGTTTTATCATTAAAGTACTTAACTTTAATCACAACTCTTCTTAAATTCACACATATAATCAATTGTAATGTATTGATAATATATTTTTTATTTACAATATATAAAAATTAAATTATATAAGATATATGTTGTACGAAGTGGATACTCATGCAAAATCAATTATATGAAATTATTTTTTTTTATTCCGAAAAATGCATCATATTCCCATTTATTTTTTTTTATTTAAGTTTAATATTAAACACGTTTGTAAACACACAAAAAAACATTATTTGCTTGTTAAATATTATGTTATTCTTTACCTCCTATTATCCGCCAATTTTTGAGCATATAAAGTATTGATTTAACCACAGCATTATATTTTTTTATAAGAAATAAAAGAGGTTAAAAAATTGGGGTTTACAATGGCCACCTAGGCCACCCTTGTCTCCGCCCTCGCGCCTCTATATATAATTTTTGTTT
This sequence comes from Cicer pinnatifidum, assembly GCA_037974775.1. Classification (NCBI taxonomy): domain Eukaryota; kingdom Viridiplantae; phylum Streptophyta; class Magnoliopsida; order Fabales; family Fabaceae; genus Cicer; species Cicer pinnatifidum. The sequence continues at coordinate 62,915,650 of JBBPBR010000004.1, read as the reverse complement.
AAAAATAGCTTATTTTTTACTATAAAAAATTTAGGGCAGTGATTTAATATTATGCCGAGTAAAAGTCACTTTAGTGCTTTGAAATGATAAAAATATGCTAATTCCCTTAATTTGTTTTAAGTCCTAATTCAACTAATAACGTTGTTGAATTAGACATATTTGTCTATTAAATTAAATTACAATTATGTGAATTAATAATAATGATATTTATATTCTCTTTTAAAATAAAATAAAAACTCTTAAATTAACAAAATAGTAAATTAATTTTTAAAATTAAAGAATGATAGTCAATTTTTTTAGTCCTTCTATCAAAATTAATAAAAGATATTCACAATATTAATAGTTTTTTAAAGTATTAAAATAAGTATGAATTTTTAAGTTTTACGTAAATACGTAGTTCAGAAATGAAGTTCAGTTAGTAAACTAAAAAAAGTCGAAGAACTTATAAGAAAAATGTCACAAATTCAAAAAATTAATTTAACTACTAAGTTAATTATTAGCATTTGTTTATAAAAAAGAATTCGAGTAAGATTTTCAAACCCACTAAATTAATTGTTATTTTTGAATAATCGTTATTACTATAAATTTAAATGACATATTTAACACACACTTTAAAATTTCAATTATTAAAATGTGTCTGGACTAGGCTCATATTCGTAGGGCAAAAGTCATAAGTTGAAGACAGAATTAAGAAGAATAAGAAGGATGAGCATCTCGAAAACAAATTAAGGATATGCATAGTTGTTTAGATATCCAAAAGAATAGTGTGAATAGGAGGATGAGGATGTGATTATTCCAACCGCGCTTTTGGTGGATATTCTTTATCTTAAGCCGGTTGGAGAATCAGTGTAACCCATACATACTTAGAAGGCAATATAAGTGCCGAATATTTTTTGGTCACAAAGTGTGGGACACAATTCACCACAAAACAATTGCTAAGATCCCTTGCTCATTCAAGAATTTTCTTTTCGACCAGAGTCCCCCCAAATCTTATCTTGCTTTTTTTAAACCAAATCATGCAACACACTAATCTCTAACTACCATAATCTATTTACATAATTCATTTCTTTGATTTCAACATTTTATTTTTATACGTCAAAATCAAACTTTTGACTAAATAATTAAAACACCTATACTTGCTTTACTTTTGTTACAAGATGCTATAGCTAGTGGTTTTTCACGATTCATTGTATACTTGGTTTTTTCTCCCTATTCCTATCTAAAAATAAACATATTACAAATCTGCTAGTCATTTATCGAGGAAAATTTGTGTTGTTTTTCTTATCTTAGAATTTTTTTTTATGTATTTCAGGCATATGGTCCTCACATTCATGAAAGGGAGACACGTGATAAAAAAATTCCGTATATAAACTTTAATAATTTAGTATGTATATATAGTATTATTATTTCTAAAATAACATAAACGACATTACTATTTATTAAGGCATAAATGACATTAATTATCAACTTAATAAAAAAGAATACTGTACTACACTTAATACCCCCAAAAAAAAGAGTACTACTTTTTTTAAGAAAAAAAAATAAGAATACTACTGTAATAATATAAAGGATACATGCATAAAAGTGGGCAGCATTTCTTTTGGAAAACAAAAAGGTGGATAAGTGACGATCCTGTAGACGGTTGAATTGGACGACCGTCTAGAATTCCAATTTTTGAAGATATTAAATATTGTTTTGTTTCAGTAATATTAATTAAGATATTTAAATATAATATATATATATATATATAATTAAAATTATTTAAATAAAAAATTAACAAATTTCTCACTTAATAGAAAATTTTAGCTGTATAATATACTATATATAATAGTATTTTTAAATTTTTTAGTATTAATTTAAAAATATATTGTAAATATTTTGAAACTTGCCAAAATGTAATAGTTCTTCTAACAATGGCAAAGTTTTGTTTGAAGAATTAGAAGTTATTAAATAAGATTTAATAATTGAGTTGAAATTAAACTATATATATAATATTGATCAATTACTTTAAAATATTTATTCGTTTATCCCAATGTCAGAACATCTTATATTAATTTCTATAAAAAAAAAATTGACAAAATTTGAAAATGATTTTTTGAAAATCTTAATTACAATTAAATCTTTAATAATTTAAAAAAAAAAAATACAAAATATAATATTTAATTACAAATGCAACTTTTCTTTTTCTGCTAAGGCATCTAAATTCTAAGAATTGGCCCAGGAGACACCTATCCCCAAGAAGAGTGACTCATATAATTTGTTTAATGTCATATATGAGATCATTCACCAGTTTAGGAACATATGACATACAAAGATTCTAAAAAGACAAAAAATAAGAAATGAGTTTAATAAATTGTAAACATGTTAATATAAAGTCTAAAAAATATGCATTATTACTGTTGCTTCGCAACAAAGGAAACTAAAGAAGTGCTCTGGACCATGATGTATTATACCAGATGCCATTCGGATGATAGATTAAAAAATTATTTTTGTTCGTTATAACTGTAGGTTTGAAAAATTATGATAGTTTAGTGATTCTTACAAAATCGTTGTCATACCAAACATATAATGACAGTAAGTCACACTAATTAGTATAAGCTACAAAGTTTAAGTTTTACTAAATTTATTTTGTAAATCCTATAGTAAAAAAAAAGGTATAATTGAGACATGGTTAAAAAATTAGGTTACTCTAATTAAAATGCATGCCTATTTTATTACAATTTAAATGATGTGCAATGTTGGTGTAAATGAGCTTCATATTGACATTTAATGAAAATTACCCATTTTGCTACATCATCGTGTTTTTGTAAACGTATTTTTAAATGGATGTCATGATATTGAAAAATAAAAATCATTAATTGAATGTTAATGTATAACTTTTATATATATATATATATATATTAAAATGTCCATTTTAAATAAATAAATAAAAAGCAACCGGAAAATTTAACGAAATTTTCCATAACACAAAATATTTTTTTATTTTTTATGACACAAATTTAAATTTTACTAAAAATCTCAAATTTTAAATTATTCAAAATATTTTTTGAAAAATTTAAATTTCCTAAAATACATTCAGAATCTTTTAGGGTAGAAGGAATTTTCAAAATCTTTTAACAGTTAGGATAGAGGTATAATTACGATGTTGGGGTTAAGAATTTTCCTTTTGTAGATAAGCAAACCTTATAGAAAGTGTTTGCATTAATTTATTTAAGAAGTGGTTCGTATCTTAATATGCACTACGCCAAAAAAGCGCTTTTACAGCGCTTTTTCTAAGCCTTCTACAGCGCTTTTTCAAAAAAAAAAACGCTGTAGATTCGAGCGCTGTAAAAGCTACAACAGCGCTTTCAAAAAAGCGCTCTTAAAGGCACCATTTATAACGCGCGCCTATTATGCACCTTTTACAGCGCTTGTTACAACAAGCGCTGTAAAAGGCATACCACAGTTCATATATTTGGGTACCTTTTACAGCGCTTTTTTGTAACAAGCGCTGTAAAAGGCATACCCATAATACATATTTGGGGTGCCTTTTACAGCGCTTTTTTGTAACAAGCGCTGTAAAAGACATACCCATATTTCATATATTTGGGTACCTTTTACAGCGCTTTTTGTAACAAGCGCTGTAAAAGGCATACCCATAATACATATTTGGGGTGCCTTTTACAGCGCTTTCTGTAACAAGTGCTGTAAAAGGCATACCCATAATACATATTTGGGGTACCTTTTACAGCGCTTTTTGTAAAAAGCGCTGTTAAAGGTGTTATTTTTTTTTTTTTTTTTTTTTTTAACCCTGTATATATTTTAAAAGCGTTTTTTAGCTTTTTATGGCACTTTTTTTATAAAGCGCTGTCTTTTATCTTTTTATCCAAAATTAGTTTGAACCAGTTCACACAACACATCCAGAATCACTAATTTTAGAACATATTCATGTGCATGTTAAAACAGAAACAGAATCAGTAACACAACCAGAACCAGAACAATGATACACAGTAATTTACAACATATTTGGTATGAATATACATTGAATCTAATTTACAACATATTTGGTATGAATATACATTGAATCTAATTTACAACATATTTATATGCAAGTTTATATACTGTCCTATGATCATATACATATAATAACTATGCACCATATAATATTCAGTCCCTTGCAGCATGCTATTTCCCAGAAAATCAAATAATTTTCATTTCAAGCACATACTCACACCATTCCTCCTTTAATTCCATCAGATCTTGCTCAGAATATGAAGGACTGGAATGTTCAAAGTACTGCAATATAAAAATTGAACATATTATATTAAGTTAGTTTCAAATATATAGATAATTTATATATGAAAATCATATAATCAAAATACCGTACCGTTTCTGGGATAATAGTTTTATTCTTGTCAACAATCTCCTTCATGAATCTCAATACATAGTACCCACAATCGATATTGTTTGTTTGACGAGGGCACTTTATTGGGATCCATGTAACATTATTAGACTTTTGCTTCGACACTACCGCACCTCTTTGAGCTCGAAAAACTTTTAATGCACTATAAAATGAATAAATGTGATTATTTTAGCATGAACAAACACTTATTTATATATATGTGTAACAAAAATAAATGAATATTACTTACGTGTCGAACAAAGTCTTGATTTCGGAGTGATTGTTGTAATCGCCATGCAAGGGATCCAAATAGTATACAACTTCAGAGACGGCATTGATTGCAAATAGCACCCAATGTGCCCTACAACAACAAAAAATTGGTTACACAATTTGGTCTATACACAACTAATAAATTAAATTCTCATCAATTAAAAAAGATAAAATTATGTACCCTGAATTATATGGTGCTAAGAACAATTTATCCTTTGAAATATTTCCTAAAAACATATTTACAATGTATTTCTTTACATTGTCTTCATCCAGTTTCCACATGGACGTTTTATGCGGAGAGAAGAATGAGTATTTATTCGATAATTTCTTAGGGCACACGACCTTCTCATGCAAAAACCTTCAATGAAAATATTAAACTAGATTAATTACCAATACATTTAATTAATTACAAATAAATGCAATTAAAAGTATTTTTTACCTTATATACAAGCTCATTACAGTTGCACTGAACTCCTTATGTTCGAGAAGCTCGTATACGTGCTCCTTGTCGAATAATTCCTCATACTCCTCTCCGAATATTTCTTTATTCATATGTATCATGCGGCAATCGTCGCTGCTGCATAGGTTCTTTTTTACTGCAATGTCAAGACACGCCCCGTATTTACCAAGGCGTGGCTGACTTATTTTAGGAGGAGCAGCAGCAGCGACTGATTTGCCACGATCCAATTTTTTTATTGCTGCAAATTTGGCAGCTTTATTGGCAGCTCTATTAACCTCCAATTTTTGAGGTTTGCTGCTTTTTTTTGGATGTACGGGTGGTTTATTTATTTGGACCTACAAAAATGAGGTTAAATGTTAGTTTATTGAATCTGAAAAAATTGACAAAGCTTATGCAATAAATGTGACAAACCTTATCGGTAGACGTCACTGATTTGTTTCTGGGAGGGCTCTTAATGAGGGCAACAAGGTTAGTGGGCCATGCCACGTAACTACCGATAGCTTCGCCAAATGACTGCATATCTCCGTCGTTGTCCGGTATCGGCAACGGTGCAATTGGTTCGAAAGCAACAGTAGGCGATACCTTGACATGGCCCTTTGGGATCGGAGTGTTGTGCAATACTTCTCCCAAAGTATTGTACAATTTTGCTTTTCCCACCTTCCGATGAGTGGGCGAGGACAAGTATAGAAAACACGAAGTGACACCCTAAATCAATAGTTAAAACATAAGTACAGTTAATATATAATATTGTTTAATGCATAAGTAATTACATAAGCAAGTAAGTAATTAATTACCTCGGGAATATTTTTCAAACCGACGTTGCAACTCCCGCTTTCACTCTCCATTTGTAGTTCACCTTGGAGCTGAACCGGAAGTTGCTTGTCTTTGTTTGTATTCACCAATTGTGCCACTTGCTCAGATAGGATTCTGAGCTTCTCTAATACTTCCTCGTTGGAAGGTTTTTGGCGCTTCTCTTGAGGAAAAAAGCTTCTGGGAGTTACGCCAAATCCATTCCCCCTAACTCGGCTGGAATATTCAGGAACATTAAAAACTTTGCCCAAAATATCCCGGCAACTATCCTTGTTGCCCTCTTCACATTCAGAACTTTGAGAGATGGTCTCCTAAAATACATGTAACATTAAAATAGTTAAGTTCATTATCATTTTTAAAATACAATATTAAAAAGTATTCAAGTGATAAATACAATATTGAAAAATATTAAAGTCATAATATACTTACACAAAGTTCTATTACTTTTTGAACATTTTGGTTATCAACCACTCCATCTTTATTTACCCTAGCTTCCTTCCACAAGATGTGACGACCCAACGGTTGATTAGTTTGGGTCTCTTGTCGCTATTCGATAAAACAAAATATTAGTTAGAAACTATAGTTTATAATACAAATTCATTCATTATATAAAAGTGATGTTTAATTACTTACAAGCCCTTGATCAAGGCGTGCATATCCCATACGTGATTTTCTGTATGGGTGCGTCGGGTTTCTTGCCCTTTCGCGATTTGCCTTACTAATGTTCTATATAAAAAAATAGCAATTATGTAAAAATTTAAAATACGATGCGAATATAAATAATAAAACACACAAATGCTAATAAATTAATCACTTACGACAAACGCGGGGTCAGTACGTTTGGAAACAAACGCTTTCCATTCCTCATTTGATATATAATGTCGATATATCTTTGGAGGTTCAGCTGTTGTGTTTCCTTCTTTATCTTTAAGTAGAAGTTTGAGAGATGCGATCTAAATCCACGATGGATTTTGCCAGCAACTCTCAATACATAATTCTTTCGTCCTTCATCAAGGACAAAAGATGCCTCCAATGAAAAAAATTATAAGTAAAGTATTTCAATGAAAATATTTATAAATGACAAAAGATTGGATCAAAAAATTTACTTGAATATCATTCCAGATGATATCTTTGGCATCCTTCAATGCCTTATCTCTCCAGTCGTCAATTGTTATTGGAATATTTTGACGAACAACAGCCCCAATGTAGCTCACAAACATTGCGCTGTGGGGGTCAACTGGCTGACCACTTTCATTCCAACCAACCTAATAAACTCATATAGTAAGTACATGCTATTAAAAAAACCTAAAAAAATACACAACAAACAGAGTATAGTACAGTATTACCTCAAACTTGGTCCCATTGCTCCTAGCTTTAATGACTTTTTGCATGATAGTTGCACCACGTTTGACTTCATTTTCATAAGTCCTACTGGTGCCAACTTCTTCATTTTGACATTCTAAATCTCTGTTTGTATCCATTTAACTACAACAAGTTCAACATGCAGTTTAGTATAACTTCAACAAGCTCAACATGCATCATGCATTATTTTAAACAAGCTCAACATGTATCAGTATATATATTTTAAACAAGCTCAACATGCATTTTAATGATTACAAAAAATAAATAACATCAATACCTGAATAATGGTTCGAAGAAGGATGAAATGCAAAGAAAAGAGCGAACGGAGAAATTTCACAGCAATAAATGTCACAGAAAAACGGTTTTGAAGAAATACGTAATGAGGGTTACGTATTTCAATGAAAATATAAGGTTCGAAATGATCTTGGATGGAAATAAGGTTCGAAATGAAGGAGATGATCGTGGAAATACAGTTCGTAATGAACGAGATTATAGGGTTTGCAAAAGAAGAGAAGAACGATGAAGGTTGAGATGATAGTGTAGATTACGTAATGAAGAGGAAACTGAAGAGGTTACTGTTATATATATAACCCTTTTACAGCGCTTTTTTATAACCCTTTTACAGCGCTTTTACAAAGAGCGCTATAAAAGGCTAAGCCTTTTACAGCGCTTGTTATAAAAGCGCTGTAAAAGGCGTAATTATTTAAATTTTTAAAAAGACTCTTTTACAGCGCTTTTACAAACAAGCGCTGTAAAAGGCCTCATTGTTTTAGTATGTTATATAATGTTTTTTTAATAGCCTTTTACAGCGCTTGTTCAAAGAAGCGCTGTAAAAGGCCTTATTTAAATTTTTAAAAGACTCTTTTACAGCGCTTATCCCAACAAGCGCTGTAAAAGGCCTTATTATGTTATTTTTGTGTTTTGTTATGTTATTTTTTAAACAAGCTCTGCAAAACCCACATAGTCCCACCAAAATATCTTCACCAAACATCAAAGTCCTTTTATGCATCTTCTTCGCAAACATCAAAGCTAACTCTTTCAATCTTCACCAAACATCAAAGTCCTTTTTATCTCTTTACATTCCCTTTCATTCTTAAATCGTAACTTGATCTTCAGGTTCATTGCCATGTTGCGAAAAATGGGTTTGTTAACAATGTGTCTGATGTTTTTGTTAACAATGGATCTGATGTTTTTGTTAACAATGTGTTTTTGGGGATTCCCATGATGCGTAAAAGGTGTTTGAAGAAAATCCTGTTAGAGAAAGTCATGTTAGTTATCTTTTCATTATTATTTTTAAAGTCTTTTACAGCGCTTTTTTTACATGCATAGTTCTTAAGAATTGTAATTGTCCAAATTTACATAAACATGCAATAATCACTGGTTATGCTTGCCTTCTTAGACAACAATAAAACAAGAATAGAACCAGAATAATTCAGATTATATAATACCACAATAATTCAATAAAACCAGAATAGAACCAGAATAGAACAATAATTCAGATTACAATAGGTTTACCACAAATTTCAATTATCAAACTATTACGTTGACTCTCAAAATAGAAACCTTTTCCATTATTACTTGACCATGTCACGTGCCTAGTATTTTTTCAAACCAATACGACTCAATTCTCTTTCTGTGATTGAAGAAGATAAACTATTTTTAACTTTACAAAACTCTACTCAAATCACTACGCCAAAAACAGCATTTTACAACGCTTTTTTTAAGCTTTCTATAGCGCTTTTTCAAAAAAAAAAGCGCTGTAGATTCGAGCGCTGTAAAAGCTACAACAGCGCTTTCAAAAAAGCGCTCTTAAAGGCACCCTTTATAACGCGCGCTTATTATGCACCTTTTACAGCGCTTGTTGTAACAAGCGCTGTAAAAGGCATACCCATATTTCATATATTTGGGGTACCTTTTACAGCGCTTTTTTGTAAAAAGCGCTGTAAAAGGCATACCCATAATACATATTTGGGGTACCTTTTACAGCGCTTTTTGTAACAAGCGTTGTAAAAGGCATACCCATAATACATATTTGGGGTACCTTTTACAGCGCTTTTTGTAACAAGCGCTGTAAAAGGCATACCCATAATACATATTTGGGGTACCTTTTACAGCGCTTTTTGTAACAAGCGCTGTAAAAGGCATACCCATAATACATATTTGGGGTACCTTTTACAGCGCTTTTTAGAAAAAGCGCTGTTAAAGGTTTTATTTTTTTTATTTTTTTTTTACCCTGTATATATTTTAAAAGCGTTTTTTAGCTTTTTATGGCACTTTTTTTATAAAGCGCTGTCTTTTATCTTTTTATCCAAAATTAGTTTGAACCAGTTCACACAACATAACACATCCAGAATCACTAATTTTAGAACATATTCATGTGCATGTTAAAACAGAAACAGAATCAGTAACACAACCAGAACCAGAACCATAACAGGAGCCCATAATCAGTTTAAAACATAATCAGTTTACACAATATGATACATATATATTATCCTGTAACACAGTAATTTACAACATATTTGGTATGAATATACATTGAATCTAATTTACAACATATTCATATGCAAGTTTATATACTGTCCTATGATCATATACATATAATAACTATGCACCATATAATATTCAGTCCCTTGCAGCATGCTATTTCCCAGAAAATCAAATAATTTTCATTTCAAGCACATACTCACACCATTCGTCCTTTAATTCCATCAGATCTTGCTCATAATATGAAGGACTGGAATTTTTAAAGTACTGCAATATAAAAATTGAACATATTATATTAAGTTAGTATCAAATATATAGATAATTTATATATGAAAATCATATAATCAAAATACCGTACCGTTTCTGGGATAATAGTTTTATTCTTGTCAACAATCTCCTTCATGAATCTCAATACGTAGTACCCACAGTCGATGTTGTTTGTTTGACGAGGGCACTTTATTGGGATCCATGTAGTATTATTAGACTTTTGCTTCGACACTACCGCACCTCTTTGAGCTCGAAAAACTTTTAATGCACTATAAAATGAATAAATGTGATTATTTTAGCATGAACAAACACTTATTTATATATATGTGTAACAAAAATAAATGAATATTACTTACGTATCGAACAAAGTCTTGATTTCGGAGTGATTGTTGTAATCGCCATGCAAGGGATCCAAATAGTATACAACTTCAGAGACGGCATTGATTGCAAATAGCACCCAATGTGCCCTACAACAACAAAAAATTGGTTACACAATTTGGTCTATACACAACTAATAAATTAAATTCTCATCAATTAAAAAAGATAAAATTACGTACCCTGAATTATATGGTGCTAAGAACAATTTATCCTTTGAAATATTTCCTAAAAACATATTTACAATGTATTTCTTAACATTGTCTTCATCCAGTTTCCACATGGACGTTTTATGCGGAGAGAAGAATGAGTATTTATTCGATAATTTCCTAGGGCACACGACCTTCTCATGCAAAAACCTTCAATGAAAATTTTAAACTAGATTAGTTACCAATACATTTAATTAATTACCAATAAATGCAATTAAAAGTATTTTTTACCTTATATACAAGCTCATTACAGTTGCACTGAGCTCCTTATGTTCGAGAAGCTCGTATACGTGCTCCTTGTCGAATAATTCCTCATACTCCTCTCCGAATATTTCTTTATTCATATGTATCATGCGGCAATCGTCGCTGCTGCATAGGTTATTTTTTACTTGAATGTCAAGACACGCCCCGTATTTACCAAGGCGTGGCTGACTTATTTTAGGAGGAGCAGCAGCAGCGACTGATTTGCCACGATCCAATTTTTTTATTGCTGCAAATTTGGCAGCTTTATTGGCAGCTCTATTAACCTCCAATTTTTGAGGTTTGCTGCTTTTTTTTGGATGTACGGGTGGTTTATTTATTTGGACCTACAAAAATGAGGTTAAATGTTAGTTTATTGAATCTGAAAAAATTGACAAAGCTTATGCAATAAATGTGACAAACCTTATCGGGAGACGTCACTGATTTGTTTCTGGGAGGGCTCTTAATGAGGGCAACAAGGTTAGTGGGCCATGCCACGTTACTACCGATAACTTCGCCCAATGACTGCATATCTCCGTCGTTGTCCGGTATCGGCAACGGTGCAGTTGGTTCGAAAGCAACAGTAGGCGATACCTTGACATGGCCCTTTGGGATCGGAGTATTGTGCAATACTTCTCCCAAAGTATTGTACAATTTTGCTTTTCCCACCTTCCGATGAGTGGGCGAGGACAAGTATAGAAAACATGAAGTGACACCCTAAATCAATAGTTAAAACATAAGTACAGTTAATATATAATATTGTTTAATGCATAAGTAATTACATAAGCAAGTAAGTAATTAATTACCTCGGGAATAATTTTCAAACCGACGTTGCAACTCCCGCTTTCACTCTCCATTTGTAGTTCACCTTGGAGCTGAACCGGAAGTTGCTTGTCTTTGTTTGTATTCACCAATTGTGCCACTTGCTCAGATAGGATTCTGAGCTTCTCTAATACTTCCTCGTTGGAAGGTTTTTGGCGCTTCTCTTGAGGAAAAAAGCTTTTGGGAGTTACGCCAAATCCCTTCCCCCTAACTCGACCGGAATATTCAGGAACATTAAAAACTTTGCCCAAAATATCCCTGCAACTAGCCTTGTTGCCCTCTTCACATTCAGAACTTTGAGAGATGGTCTCCTAAAATACATGTAACATTAAAATAGTTAAGTTCATTATCATTTTTAAAATACAATATTAAAAAGTATTCAAGTGATAAATACAATATTGAAAAATATTAAAGTCATAATATACTTACACAAAGTTCTATTACTTTTTGAACATTTTGGTTATCAACCACTCCATCTTTATTTGCCCTAGCTTCCTTCCACAAGATGTGACGACCCAACGGTTGATTGGTTTGGGTCTCTTGTCGCTATTCGATAAAACAAAATATTAGTTAGAAACTATAGTTTATAATACAAATTCATTCATTATATAAAAGTGATGTTTAATTACTTACAAGCCCTTGATCAAGGCGTGCATATCCCATACGTGATTTTCTGTATGGGTGCGTCGGGTTTCTTGCCCTTTCGCGATTTGCCTTACTAATGTTCTATATAAAAAAATAGCAATTATGTAAAAATTTAAAATACGATGTGAATATAAATAATAAAACACACAAATGCTAATAAATTAATCACTTACGACAAACGCGGGGTCAGTACGTTTGGAAACAAACGCTTTCCATTCCTCATTTGATATATAATGTCGATATATCTTTGGAGGTTCAGCTGTTGTGTTTCCTTCTTTATCTTTAAGATAGAAGTTTGAGAGATGCGATCTAAATCCACGATGGATTTTGCCAGCAACTCTCAATACATAATTCTTTCGTCCTTCATCAAGGACAAAAGATGCCTGCAATGAAAAAAATTATAAGTAAAGTATTTCAATGAAAATATTTATAAATGACAAAAGATTGGATCAAAAAATTTACTTGAATATCATTCCAGATGATATCTTTGGCATCCTTCAATGCCTTATCTCTCCAGTCGTCAATTGTTATTGGAATATTTTGACGAACAACAGCCCCAATGTAGCTCACAAACATTGCGTTGTGGGGGTCAACTGGCTGACCACTTTCATTCCAACCAACCTAATAAACTCATATAGTAAGTACATGCTATTAAAAAAACCTAAAAAAATACACAACAAACAGAGTATAGTATAGTATTACCTCAAACTTGGTCCCATTGCTCCTAGCTTTAATGACTTTTTGCATGATAGTTGCACCACGTTTGACTTCATTTTCATAAGTCCTACTGGTGCCAACTTATTCATTTTGACATTCTAAATCTCTGTTTGTATCCATTTAACTACAACAAGTTCAACATGCAGTTTAGTATAACTTCAACAAGCTCAACATGCATCATGCATTATTTTAAACAAGCTCAACATGTATCAGTATATATATTTTAAACAAGCTCAACATGCATTTTAATGATTACAAAAAATAAATAACATCAATACCTGAATAATGGTTCGAAGAAGGATGAAATGCAAAGAAAAGAGCGAACGGAGAAATTTCACAGCAATAAATGTCACAGAAAAACGGTTTTGAAGAAATACGTAATGAGGGTTACGTATTTCAATGAAAATATAAGGTTCGAAATGATCTTGGATGGAAATAAGGTTCGAAATGAAGGAGATGATCGTGGAAATACAGTTCGTAATGAACGAGATTATAGGGTTTGCAAAAGAAGAGAAGAACGATGAAGGTTGAGATGATAGTGTAGATTACGTAATGAAGAGGAAACTGAAGAGGTTACTGTTATATATATAACCCTTTTACAGCGCTTTTTTATAACCCTTTTACCGCGCTTTTACAAAGAGCGCTATAAAAGGCTAAGCCTTTTACAACGCTTGTTATAAAAGCGCTGTAAAAGGCGTATTTATTTAAAAATTTAAATAAGGCATTTTACAGCGCTTTTACAAACAAGCGCTGTAAAAGGCCTCATTGTTTTAGTATGTTATATAATGTTTTTTTAATAGCCTTTTACAGCGCTTGTTCAAAGAAGCGCTGTAAAAGGCCTTATTTAAATTTTTAAAAGACTCTTTTACAACGCTTATCCCAACAAGCGCTGTAAAAGGCCTTATTATGTTATTTTTGTGTTTTGTTATGTTATTTTTTAAACAAGCTCTGCAAAACCCACATAGTCCCACCAAAATATCTTCACCAAACATCAAAGTCCTTTTATGCATCTTCTTCGCAAACATCAAAGCTAACTCTTTCAATCTTCACCAAACATCAAAGTCCTTTTTATCTCTTTACATTCCCTTTCATTCTTAAATCGTAACTTGATCTTCAGGTTCATTGCCATGTTCCGAAAAATGGGTTTGTTAACAATGTGTCTGATGTTTTTGTTAACAATGGATCTGATGTTTTTGTTAACAATGTGTTTTTGGGGATTCCCATGATGCGTAAAAGGTGTTTGAAGAAAATCCTGTTAGAGAAAGTCATGTTAGTTATCTTTTCATTATTATTTTTAAAGTCTTTTACAGCGTTTTTTTAAAAAAGCGCTGTAAAATGTCTCATTGTTTAATTTTTAAAAGGGCCTTTTACAGCGCTTTTTTAAAAAGCGCTGTATAAGACATGCACTTTTTTTACATGCATAGTTCTTAAGAATTGTAATTGTCCAAATTTACATAAACATGCAATAATCACTGGTTATGCTTGCCTTCTTAGACAACAATAAAACAAGAATAGAACCAGAATAATTCAGATTATATAATACCACAATAATTCAATAAAACTATAATAGAACCAGAATAGAATAATAATTCAGATTACAATAATAAAACCAGAATAGAACAATAATTCAGATTACAAATAAAACCAGAATAGAACAATAATTCAGATTACAACAATAATTCAGATTACATGCATGGCTTATATAAAACAATTAAACATGTACATTAAGATGCCCTTCTTCTTTTCCTGGTGGGATTCACATTTGTTTGTCCATTTACAATACGAAACGATGGATTAATCCAAATTCCCTCATCATGATCATCTCTAAGATATAAACCATCATCAGTTGAATCAATTTCATGTGGTTGTTGTGATGTTGCAAATAAAAGATCATTACCAACATCTTCATCATTGTTGTTATCATCACTTATTTTATTGGTCGATAGGACAACAGACCATTTATCGTCAGAAGGATCGGTGACATAAAACACTTGTTGAGCTTGCGACGCTAAAATAAAAGGCTCGTCTTTGTATCCCACCCTATTAAAATCAACAAGCAAGAATCCTGACTCATCAATTCGAACGCCATTATTATTATCGACCCACTTGCAACCAAATATGGGAACACGAAACATTGTGTAGTCTAACTCCCATATGCGCTCGATAACCCCAAAATATGATAGATTTGCATATATTGGGTTTTTGTCTTTTGCACTTGAGACATGCATCGCTTCAGCTACGAGAGTGACTCCACTATTTTGCATAGTGGTCTGATCATCTTGTTCTTTGGTATAAAATGTGTAGCCGTTAATAACATAACCAGTGTAAGAAAAGACATGTAAGCTCGGACCATTTGCTAGCCACCTCAATCTCTGTGAAATTGATCCGGGGTCTATGTCAAATTTTGACTTTATGTGATTTTTTAACCATGGTATAAAACTTCGATTGTGCTCTCGAGTTATCCAATTTTGATTCCTATTCATGTTCAAACGAGATAACTGATCCATGTGTATTGTAACATACGGTTGAACCTCATCATCATTGTGCAGAACATACAATTGTGCCTGCTCCAATTCTGTCCTTGATATAGTCAGTAGTCTCATTCCAATTATCCCTTCTCCTGATAGTCTTCCCGAATGACGAGACATAGGAAGCCCTATGAATTCAACATTGGACAGATATTCAGTACAAAATTCAGCAGCCTCTTCAACAATGTATCGTTCAGCAATACAACCTTCTGGTCGACTTCTACTTTTTACGTACCCTTTTAATATTTTCATATATCGTTCTATCGGATACATCCATCTCATATAAGCTGGCCCACAAAGTTGTGTCTCCTTAACCAGATGAACAGTAAGGTGAACCATTATATCAAAAAACGATGGTGGGAAATACATTTCAAGCTCACACAAAGTAACAACAATTTCCCTCTGCAATGTCGGTAATTTCTTAGGGTCGATCACTTTACTACAAATTTCCCTGAAGAAGAAACATAATCTAGTTAATGCTAGTCGAACTTTTTCAGGTAAAATGGAACGTATACCTATTGGTAGCAAATGCTCCATTAGAATATGACAATCATGAGTCTTCAAAACTTTTAACTTGAGGTCTTTCATACAAACCAAATTTCTAATGTTCGAAGAGTATCCTTCTGGAACTTTAACTTCATGTAGAAATTTACATAAAACAATTTTTTCCTTTCTAGATAGAGTATGAGCGGCTGGAGGTAGATATGTGCGATTTCCTTTCTTTACTGGAGCCAATTCATTTCTTATTCCCATATCGACCAAGTCCAATCTTGCGTTGATGCCGTCTTTAGACTTTCCTGGAACATTGAGTAACGTACCAATAACACTATCAAATACATTTTTTTCAATATGCATCACATCGAGGAAATGTCTTATATACAATGACTTCCAATATGGTAATTCAAAGAAAATTGACTTTTTCTTCCACCCAGTTTTGACCAGCTCTCCCGCAAAAGGTTTGCCAAATTTATTGGTCAAACCTTGTACTTTTTCAAGTATTTGATATCCAGTCGGTGGTAAAGGAGCTTTACCTTCCTCTGATTTTCCATTAAATGCATTTCTCCACCAACGATACTGATGACTATAAGGTAAAAATCTACGATGTCCAAGAAACACATTCTTCTTGCAATGTTTCAACCGCATCCAATTTGTACTCTCTTCACATACAGGACATGCACATTGACCTTTAATGCTATATCCTGATAAATTACCATATGCTGGAAAGTCATTAATTGTGCCGAACAACATAGCCCTCAAATTGAAATATTCTTTCTTATACCCATCATAAACTTCCACACCTGTCTCCCACATACGTTTTAAATCTTCTATTAGAGGAGTCAAGTATACGTCGATATCATTCCCCGGTTGTTTGGGTCCAGAAATTAACAGAGACAACATCATAAACTTACGCTTCATACATAACCATGGAGGTAGGTTATATATTACCAAAATCACAGGCGACGTGCTGTGTGAGATGCTTTGAAGACCATGTGGATTCATTCCATCAGTAGAAAGTGCAAGTCTTAGATTTCTTGACTCTATCCCGAATTCAGGATACTCGTGATCAATTTTTGCCCATTGTGGGGAATCTGCAGGGTGTCGAAACATTCCATCTCTAATTCTTTCATCTGCATGCCATGTCAAGTGTTTTGAATCTTCTTCACTGCGATACATGCGCCTAAATCTTGGTATTATAGGAAAATACCACACGACTTTTGCTGGAGTAGATTTTTTCTTCTTATATCGAGAGACATTGCATTTCGGACACGCCTTAAGTAGTTCATATTCATTTCGAAATAAAATGCAATCATTAGGACACGCATGAATCCTTTCGTAACTCATGCCAATAGAACACAAAATCCTTTTAGCCTCGTAGGTTCGACTGGGAAGTTCATTATCATCTGGCAACATATCTTTTATGAGTGTTAATAATTCTGTAAAGCTTTTATCAGACCATCCATTACTCGCTTTTAGGTTGTACAACTTTAATATCGCCGACAGTCTTGTGAATTTAGTACAACCATTATATAATTCTTTCTCTGCATCACTCAACAAACTTTCAAACATTTTAGGACAATCTCGAAGATCTTCTTCAACTGCTTTTGCGATCTCATCAACTCGATCCGGCTCATATGTATCTGTATCGAAGTCAGTTGAAGCATATGTCGAACTATTCTCAAAATTAATGTTTCCTTTTTTTTTCTCACCATGTCTTATCCAACATGTGTAGCTTTGATCAATTCCATTACATACTAGATGTCCTTCTAATTCATCTTCTCTAACACGTTTTCCAAAACAACATTTTAAACAAAGACAAACTACTCTATTTGGATCTTTTGCATTCTTCACTGCAAACTCAACAAACTCCTTCACTCCAATTTCATACTCTTTTGACAATCGATTGGCTGACATCCATTTCGTATCCATATTATACCACCTATATAAATGCAGTTACAAAACTAATAAGCTTTCAAAACATATCAACAAGTTTCAAAAAGAAACCAATATCAATCAATTATTTTAAAAACAGAACATATCATGTGGTATGAGTTTTTGACTAGTTGAAGAGATTTAACACAGATCAAGTGGTATGAATTTTTAATTTGATAAAAAAAATCTAGTTAAAAAAAAAATACCTGAGACAACACGTAATAGGTAGATGGCGGCACAACACGTAATGGATATGAGGGTATGAGGGTTCCCAGAGTAGAGGTGATGAAAGATGTAGAGGATATGAGGGTTCCCAACGTATATAATTATTTGAAATTTATGTCTTTTACAGGGCTTGTCAATAAAAGCGCTGTAATAGGTAGTTAAATTCAATGAAAGCGCTTGTATTTTATAGCGCTTGTGAAAAAAGCGCTGTAAAAGGTGGTCCAATTATTTTAAAGCGCATGCCTTTTACAGCGCTTGTGAAAAAAGCGCTGTAAAAGCATACGCGAAAGCGCTTCATTTTACAGCGCTTTTTTAAAAAGCGCTGTAAAAGCCTTATAACATTATGCGCAAACGTTATATGACCTACAACAGCGCTTGTTTTACAGCGCTTGTGCATAAAAGCGCTGTAAAAGGCTCCGTTATTTTTCAAATACATTTACAACAGCGCTTGTGTTTAGCAAGCGCTGTAAAAGGGGCGCTGTTAAATATCATTTTTGGCGTAGTGACGCTCAAATCTCAATAACTAAACACTATGAAATGATCATGAATAATGCAAGAAAGTGTGAAGTGTGTAGGAGTGTAATTAAAAAAAAGATTATCAATCATTCGTGGAGGGAGCATATTTTATTTGGAACAAGGGACCATTTTTTATAAATAAAAAGAGAAGGAAAATATAGAATATCACAAGAAAAAATATCAAAAATCCATCACGAAGAATTGTGTTTGGTTATCTAACGCTTCTATTTAAAGCGATTATTCAAATTAAGAACTAAATTAAAAATCATTGTAATCATAAAACGAATCATTTTCTCGTGATGTGGTCTTTGAAAGAAAATACAAAACAAATAACTACATTTTTAAGATTTGTATAGATAAGGGATCAACTATATATTAAAACAAATTTGTGGGAAGAAACTATTAACATAATTTAAAAGAAAAGGTCGAACCACTAATATAATTATTATTTTTTTAAATAAGAAGCTATTTCAAGATGAAAATTAAAATAGGAATTAAATTAAAATCCTAACAAAATAAAGACAAAGGGCTATAATTTAACTAAAGAAAACTTTTCAAAAAGGCAGGAGTTTATTTGAAAATAATATAGGGTGTAAATAGTTGTCTCATTTTTAATTCAAATTAGTCTGACCCAATGCTTAAACGGCGCAACTTATAGGCCTTCTTTTCGTTCGAATTTAGTTATAGAATAGAATCTCAACACAAATAATTAGAAATAAAAATAAAAATAATTAGAAAGTTTTTGGAGATATGACAACAAAGTTTTTTATTTAGTTTTTAAAAATAAAAAATTGGAAAAAATGTACACGATTATGCATTTTTTAGGATTTTTTTCCAAATATTACAATACAACACAACATGAACCAATACAACATAAAGTTAAGTAATTAGCACAAGTTTTTGAAAGATAAATTATATATTTCATCATATGAACTTTCTTGTTTATTAATAGGGTGTAGCGGTCATTTTAGATTATTTTTTTAAGGAGAAAAAATTATGAACCAATAAAAGAATAATTGATTTAGTTTCGTTTAGATTTTGCAATATTTTCTCATGAAATCCCAATCAAACTAGATAAAAACGTCTTGGTTTGACATGGTTTGATTGGATTTTTAAAAATTTAAGAAACTTGTGTATTTCTCTACAAGAAAGAACTTATGTTAGTAAAATAGATAAATGAATAAATTTTCATCAAACACTATATTTTTTATACTATTAAAATAAATATATTAGTTATAATATATATATATATATATATATATATATATATATATATATATATATATATATATATATATATGCTTAAAAAAAATACATGAATACAACATATTTTTGAAAGATAACATTACTCATATAATGTAAAATAAAATAAATAATAATAAGCCTTTAAATCTTAGCTCAATTGATAAATTTCGATCATTAGGTTCGACATCTTATCTTGAGTTCGAACCCGATACCTCACATTTGTGTGATTTAATTATGACATAATTTATTGTATCTTCTAAGACCAAAAACATAAATAATAATAAAATATAATAATTTGATTCAAGTTTGAGGTGATCAGTTTTGAATTGCGTAAAATTGGTATTTGACCTAATAAAATTCGGGTTTAATTGGTTTGATGTAGTTTGACCCTAATCTGGTTTAATCGGATGGATAAATTTTGAATTTAATGGATATGCAGCGACATCTAATGAGAATTATTTATTTTGTCATTATATTATTAAAATTCTAGATAAAAAATCATCAAATGAGAGAATTGTTCAAGTATATCTAATTACATAAAATATTTATATATCTAATTATATTAACTACCTAACTATTGTACTTAACTATATTAATTGTATACTAACTAATATGTTTAATATTTGCTCGCAAAAATATGTCTACTATACTTTTAGCTTAGAAATTACAAAAAAAGAAATATAAAAAATAAATCGACTACAAAGAATATAATTAATCAAAATCTATCGAGTACAAGTTTATTTAACCCTCTGTATTTTTTGTGCGGATAAAATCTAAAATTGCATTTAAGGTTGAAAAAAAAAGAAACTTTGTTCAATCATTCATTTTTTGAATGGATAGAATCTAAATCATTAATTAGACTAAAAATAATTATATTTGGTTAACCATGATATAAGGTAGAATGTCAATTAGGAGAATTATAAAAAAAAAAATAATTAACTCACTAAATTTTGTATGTTATTGAAAAACTTTTAACAAATTTATAAAAAAACTTTTAACAAACTTATAAAAAAGGGGTTTTGAAATAAATTTAAACTTGTCTAAGACATATATCTACCGATTACCATCTACAAGAAATTCTGAAGAATCCAAGTGTGTATTTTTATGATGTTGGAGATAATGTTTTGGACCCCAATTGATATGTATTTGAGTTCTTCCACATTGAGATTGAAAAACTAACCAAGTGGTTTTATTAAATAAAATGGTGAAGTAAAAGAGAAATGAAAGAAACAAATATATTAGATTAAGAAGATGAAGAATGAAGGCGCCATAATCTAAATATAAGGGATTGAAAAGTCAATAAGGAATTGCCACAACAATAAAGAAGTCATTGATAAAATTCAAATAAGTTCTAACTAAAGAACTCATAAGAGGAGAATTAGCTCACTAATTATTCTTATAATAGAAATTCTAACTTATTTCAAACCTACAAATATTAATTATCTCTAAATCTAAACGGGTTATAAATGACACCATTCTCTAGATCTATTTTAAGCTTATGTCATATATATATATATATATATATATATATATATATATATAAACTAAATGCAAGAAAACAAAGCATCTTATAAAATTAAATCAACTAAAGCAAATTAAAAATCAAAGTAAATCAACTAAATCTATTAAAACTATTACAATTCCAAATTAAAGCAAACTAAAAATTGTTACAAATCAAATTAAAATGAAAAAACTTCATTCTAATTTATTAAAATATGGATTGCATGCTCTTGAGGTCTTTATCAACAACAGTCAAGATTTTATCCACATGAATAAGTTTGATTGTACTTTATCTTCTAAAACATTTATCAAATTTGTTGTTGCATGTGGTTTTGTGAATAATTTTGTATAGAAGTTCCTTGTGATGGAGTAGTTTCAAATTTCTAGATATATATGACAACAAATGCCCCACTTTTGAAATTTTGAAGAAATGAAATTTGAATGGAGAAAAAAAAAAACAAAAAAGAGAGGAAATAATTTTTTTTGTTTCTTTTTGCATTATTTTTGTTAGCAAATGTCTTGCCCTCAATACTCGTTGTCTTATGGATTTTTTTTAATCATCATTATTATGATAAGACAATTATAACTTGGAATTTGAAAAAGAATGAGAAGAAAATGAATAAATTATTCAAGAAAATAAATTAATTAACCTTCGATGAAAAATTTCTCAAGAAAAATTTGAAAAAGAAAGTAGCTGAATAATTATTTCTTAGATACCATATTACAATTCTAGGTATAAATTATCAAACGAGAGAAAAGTAAAGAAAAATATAGTAAATAATTAAAGAATAATTCAAGTACATCAAATGATTCAAAAGATTTATATAGTCAAATGAGTAACAACTAGTTAATATAATTAACTAATATGTTTAATATATAAATATACCTTAGAAATGGAGTGATATGACAAAATGCATAAATTTTATTTAAAATCAATAGAAATCAGTTCACACTAATGACCATTTCTCATCATTTTAGTCCCAATTTTTTTATTGTTAATATTTACTTTTAAGTTAATTCTTATGTATCATTTAAATTTTTGAATAATATTTCACACTCATACCTACAACATTATAAACATTTCTCTTATAATTTTTTTTAATAATCAATAAATTAAATATAATTTTTAAACTTTTCTCGTTTAAAAATTAAAGTTTTTGAAATCTTATGTGACATTAAACACATGTAGTATAAAGCATGAAAGGAAAGTTGTTTAGAATATGGGTGTATAAGATTTGATTCGTCTCATAAATCCGTATTGATCCGTAAATAATGAGATGGGTCTGACTCGGTCTCAAAAAAAAAAAAAAGTTAATAAGAATAAGGTAAAAAAAAGAATTTCGGATTACCCACATGTAGAAGTGGGAATAGGTTGGGCCGAGTTAGGTTTTGCTAGACATAAGTCTGGTCTGTAAAAAAATTCAAGATCTGAGTCTGGTCTGTGGCCTGTCATATGTTTACTTTTTAGACACGAGTCTGATCTTGATAGAAGTCTGGTATGACCTATTAGCCTACTTAAAAACCTATTTTATCTTAACATTTTTGAATAAGTATTCAAACACATCTTTAAATAAATTAACGGGTTAATCTGTCAATGAAATTAAGTTTTATTTTGATATTTAACATCATATTTTGAAGAATATAACTTTATATACATTATACTTAAATTATATTTTATAATAATACATTTAAATATGTCAAAAACTAAAAGAGGTTAATATTTGTAAATTACTAAAATTTAAATATATAACAAAAAGATCAAAATTTAATATAATAAATAATATAGTAAAAAAATTATTTATATTTATTTAAATAAATCGGTCTAATAGACTTAAAATGCTTATTATGTGGCATGTAGTCTGACATTTTTAATTAAATAGTTTTATTTTAGAAGTTTTGGTCTTATCTATTTAAGAAAAAAGTCTAGTCTCACCTGAGTCTGACGTATGCTAAGTTGAATGTCCCTGTCGGTCGATCTGTCATATTCTCATCCCTACCCGCCTATCCCAAATTATTTTATGATAGATGATTATTTTTTGTTATTATTTTATGTTATTATTAATTAACTATCTAAAAAATTATCAATTGGATCACTAACTTAGTGATTTATAGTTTTTAAAACAATATTATGGATTAACAAGAAGTAACTATGCGCGACTGTTTAATTGTTTTTCTATAAAAAAAATTAAAGATTAATTATTTGGCGTCTCGTCTGATGACCAACTTATCTTGTTTTTTCGTTCTTAATTAACCTGCAATTAATTAAATTAAATCAAATTATAAAATATATTAAAATCTAAATTTGATCCAATCAAATATTAAACTAAATAAAAAAATACACATAATCCGACTTTTTCGTCATAGATTAAAATATCGATTGATAGAAGAAAACGAAATTAGTGATTAATATGTATGTGTTTATCCTTAAGTCAAGTAAAGTCTTAAGTCAAGTCAAGTCGTCGAACAACTTTGCAATTTTGTACACTCATCTTCCACTACATGTAGTTTCTACATCTAGGAATATACTAGTATCGTCGTATGAATATATTCCCTCAAAGCCTCAAATTATGCATCTAACATAAACACAAGTTTGTAGAAGGGGTTGAAGCTTTCAAATCAACCAAAAAGAAGCAAATTAATTGAGATGATTTCTATGTCTTATCCATCCAATCGTGAGATGGTGACCCTTTACTACCTTGTGATATTTCATTTGAAGCATAGATAAAACTCAATTAAGGCATATATATTGGTTCAATCGACCTAACAAATATGATTATCTATTATTTTTCATGATTTAAATCACATATTTTTTGACACCTTTATTTAATATGTTCTCCAAATTATTTAACTAATATTGAAGTAGTTATAATATAATCTCCAACTATCAAATCAAACTATATCAAAATTGATGTAGAAGTAAAACAATGTCAAAATTCGAATATAATATCGGAATCCTTTAAATAATATTGAGGTAACAATGTTTTATGTCAAATAAGTCCTTACAGTGAAATTGAAATCGGTTGAACATGTAATATAACTTTTTGTTTAAAATTTTAAAAAAGTGATTTTACTTTACTTTAAAATGTAGAAATTTTTTAGAATCATTTGTTATCAATTAAAAAAAATTGACATTTAAATAACTTAAATATTTATTATCAGAGATTTAATATGATAAAAATAATTTT
This sequence comes from Cicer pinnatifidum, assembly GCA_037974775.1. Taxonomy (NCBI): domain Eukaryota; kingdom Viridiplantae; phylum Streptophyta; class Magnoliopsida; order Fabales; family Fabaceae; genus Cicer; species Cicer pinnatifidum. The sequence continues at coordinate 62,890,979 of JBBPBR010000004.1, read as the reverse complement.
TTTTAAAATAGTATATATTTCATAAATGATTTTTATGAAGAGTTTTTCTAACTTTTTATTTTAATTATTTTTTGAAATTTCATTAACCAAAAAAAATTGTATAAAATAGATGAAATATTTAAAATCATATTTTAAGATAAATTATTTAAACCAATTTTTTATTTAAAACTTTATTCTTTAAATTCTTTTTTAATAATACTATATAAAAAAAATATTATAATTTTTTTTTAAATGTTTAACAAACAGACCATAATCTCCAAATCATTTAACCAATATTGAGTAACTATAATCATTTTGTCAAATTCAATTGATATTTCTTTACAAGGTTACATTCACAAATAGGAGTTGCAATAGGCCAGACCAGACCAAGCTTTGAAAGACCTGAGTCTGGCCTACAAATTATTTTTTAGGTCCAAGCCTGACCTATGACCTATCATAGGTTTTTTTTTTTCCGGTCTAACTTGTCCTTTTTAAAAGTCTGGTCTGACCTGAAAGTCTATTTAAAAGTCTTATTCACATTAAAATATTTAAATGATCTCCTAATATCACATGATACTCTCCACATACCAATATCAATGTATATATCTATATATATTAAACAAAAAATAATTTTTTGTTTTAAATAATAGATTTTTTTTTCTTCTGAAACAAACACACCTATTATTATCTCTTAAACAAATATGGAACGACTACCGAGTGATTGACTAATTGAACAACTACCAAATATAGAATCATTATCGAATATGGAAGAACTACTGAATATAGAATGATTACTGAATGATTGTCTAATTGATACAATTTAAGATAGAAAATAATATTATTAATATAATAATAAAAAATAATATTAATAAATGATAAATATATATAGGTTGGCGTATCAGACCTAATAGTTTTTTTATAAGCCTGAGTCTGACCTATTTAAATAAATAGACTTTAAAAATATTATGAGTCTAGTCTTTTTATTAAATAGGTCAGGTCATAAGTAGGTCAGACCATAAGCCCCTGACGGACGACCTAACATATTCTCATCCCTATTCACAAATCACAATTAATAAGTAGTAATTCGTTATTTTATTTTCCTATTTGTTGTTACTAATCATGTATAGAAAATTATTGTTTTATAAATTATCATTTTATTCATTTGAATAATAAGTATGAAATATATATCGATATGTAATTGAAGATGTAGAATACTATTTTCAATTATTATAATGAAAATGAATATGTATGAACAACGTAGAATGAAGATTAAAACCGTTATATAGGCAATCCATTTTATCAAGAAAAAAAGAACATTTGTTAATTAGGTTGCATTTTCAATTAGATGTATAGAATGTTTTGATTAATTGAGATAAATAGTGAGATTGCAATTATGATTTCTAAATGTGTGTGAACAAGGGATTTAGTATATTTTAATAATTTAATTTATATTTAATTGCAATTTTAATCTTTTTATTTTAACTGATTTTAATAGTCAATTATTCATAACTGTTGAATTCATAATAGTTTTTACGGTAACTATTTTTAAAATCACTCATATAATTATAAGAAATAGAAATATTGTCTTCAATAAAAAATATACATTGACTTCACTAATATTAGAGCATCACAACAAAACAATTATAGCCAAGTGCATATTTTTATGATGTTGGAGATGCTAGAAATGCTTTGGAACGCGATTGATGTGAATTTGAGTTCTTCCACATCGAGATTGAAGATATAGCTAAGTGGTTTTATCAAACAAAGTAGTGAAATAAAAGATAAATAAAAGAAACAAACATATATTAGGTTAAAAAGATGAAGAATGAAGGCACCATAATCTAAAGCTAAGGGATTGATAAATCAATGAGGAATCGTCAAAATAGTAAAGAAGTCATTGATAACATTCAAACAAGTTTTAATCTAAGAAATCAAATAGGAGAATTAGTTTACTCATCATTTTCATAAGAGAAATTATAATTCATTTTAAACTTATAAATATTAATTATCTCTAAACCCAAATGGGTCATAAGTGACATCATTTTTAAGTCTATTTTGAGCTTACATCGTGTTTTTTTTTTAAAATAAACTAAATGTAAGAAAACAAAGTATTTTTACATACCCATGACATCAACTAAATCTATATTAAAACTATTGCAATTCAAAATTAAAGCAAAC
>JBBPBR010000004.1:62858647-62879921 GCA_037974775.1 Cicer pinnatifidum | reverse complement strand
TTTAACTATTACACTTTTATTACAAACATTGAAAAATAGTATAATTTAGGAATCAATTTTTAATAGTTTAAATAATTTTTAATTTAGGTTATTCTAAATGTGAAAGTCTAATGTCTTCAACAAAAAAATTCGAAAATATTATATAATTAAGTAATATATAATAAATAAATATTGTGGGACCAAATATATAATACAACATAAAAATATAAAGATTATTAATTTTTATTTAATTTTTTATAGGAAATAATGAATTACATGTTTCATATAATTATGATTCTATAGATAATTTATATAATTTCTAAATAGAAATATTAAAATAAGAAATATTTTTAGGGCTTTTTGTACACATGAATATAATATTCGTAATTATAATTAAATATTTGATTCAATAATATACACACACATGTATATATATATATATATACATATATCCCTTTTCTAGAAAACAAAACTTGTACTATTTGTTTTTTAGTATTTGTTGCATAAGAATAATGGTTGAAAATGAATCAACTACATGTTTGTCTAGAATGCGGCAGATCGTTCTCAAGTGCCTTGGCATTGGGTAACCATAAAAAAGTCCACAACCAAACACCTACACAATGTGATCAATGTGGTCAAACATTTCCATCAGCTCAAGCTTGTGCTGGCCATATGAATGGCCATATGAGAATAATATATCATCCAAAAAAACGATAAACAGTACCTGCAGTGCCTTTTAAATGTGTATATTGTCCAAACATATTTTCAACTTCTGAAGAACGTTTCGACGACATGGTTGAGTACAACTGATTCGAATACTTTTTCTTGAAGATATATGAGAGAACAATTAATTATCGCATGCAAAAGTTATATTTAGTAGTAACTATTTGATTAGTCTTTTTTCTTATATTTTACGATTTCATCTTATTATTAGGAATTTTAGGTTAGTTATTAGAATTAGTTTGTCAACTTTGTATTCTAAGGTTTCACTATTATTATTATTGGCGCATGCATGTGCGGCTAATTCGTATAAACTATTAATAAATTTGATTATTATATTATTATGCAGAAATTATTTTGTTATATGCCTTTGTGTGTTACTCTCATGTTCGAATTTGCTACACAAAATTTCCTTATATGATGTTGTTTAAAATAAACGTCATACATTTAAGTATATGCTTTTCCACATTTAATATTTAAATTAACCCAACTTAATTTTTTTAAATAGATCATGTTACTTCAAAATAATTCCTAATTAGTTAGTATAAAAGCAATGAAGTTTGTAAACCTCCGATATATATTATAAATTATTTTAATTCATTAATTATTCTGTAGTTTATTAACAAATATATTATAATATACGATGTATATAGTTTTGGAATGAACGTTTAAGGTTTTTAAGTAGTTATTTACTTTAATCGAAAATCAAAAATTTATATTCTAGTTGAACAAAATATTAAAATACATAATATATATTGTATTATATAAATAATTTGTGTGTAGTTTTGGAATGAATGTTTAAGGTCTTCGTACAGTTTATTTGTATGTGGTAAAATCACAAATATAACAAAAATAAATTGTATGAAGACCTTATTCTAGTTGTGATGAGAAAATTATCATCTAAAAACTTGTATATAGTTAGTTTTGTATAAATTTGTGATGAGAATATTTATGTATCTTGATATATATATTTCATCTTGTTATAATATACGATCTTTATAGTTTTGGAATGAATATTTTAGGTATTTAAGTAGTTATTTACTTTAATCGAAAATTGAAAAATAAAAAATTAATATTCTATTTGAACAAATTATCAAGGTACATAATTTATATTGTATCATTTAAAAAAATTTGAAATATTGTTTTTCCGAAAGTATAATATCTTTTAAAAATTATTGAATCTAAATTTATATAATTAAGATTGACATATTATATATCTTCAAAATACATTAAACAACCTATTTCGATAAAGTAAAAAATAACTTTTAATTATTCATTTCAAAAATTACATAATTAAGATTTAGATCACAACCTATTAACATTGTCGGTATCACTGGAGGGCTGGGGTGTTACACCTTGGCATTGGGTAGCCATAAAAAAGTTCACAACCAAACACCTACACAATGTGATCATTGTGGTCAAACATTTCCATCAGCTCAAGCTTGTGCTGGCCATATGAGAATAATATTTCATCCAAAAAAATGATAAACAGTACCTGCAATGCCTTTTAAATGTATATATTGTCCAAGCATATTTTCAACTTCTGAAGAACGTTTCGACCACATGGTTGAGTACAACTTATTCGGATACTTTTTCTTGAAGATATATTGGAGAACAATTAATTATTGCATGCAAAAGTTATATTTAGTAGTAATTATTTGATCAGTCTTTTTTCTTATATTTTACGATTTCATCTTATTATTAAGAATTTTAGGTTAGTTATTAGAATTAGTTTGTCAACTTTGAATTCTAAGGTTTCATTATTATTATTATTATTGGCGCATGCATGTACGGCTAATTCGTAGAAACTATTAATAAATTTTGTTATTATATTATTATGCATAAATTATTTTGTTATATGCCTTTGTGTGTTACTCTCATGTTCGAATTTGCTATGCAAAATTTCCTTATATGATGTTTTTTAAAATAAACGTCATACATTTAAGTATATGCTTTTCCACATTTAATATTTAAATTAACCCAACTTAATTTTTTAAATAGATCATGTTACTTCAAAATCATTCCAAATTAGTTAGTATAAAAGCAATGAAGTTTGTAAACCTCCGATATATTATAAATTATTTCAATTTATTATTTATTTTGTAGTTTATTAACAAATATATTGTAATATATGATGTATATAGTTTTGGAATGAACATTTAAGGTTTTTAAGTAGTTATTTAATTTAATCGAAAATCAAAAATTTATATTCTAGTTGAACAAAATATCAAAATATAGAATTTATATGGTATCATTTAAATAATTTGTGTGTAGTTTTGTAATGAATGTTTAAGGTCTTCGTACAGTTTATTAACTCTGAAGAGATAGTTCAAGTCATAAATTCAAAGCTCACAATCCGTTGATTAAAATGGTACAACACACTCCAAATGATGCATATGATATGCAATATCTAATGTTGCACTAACTCTAAAGTTTCAACAAGGTGATTTGCTCAATGCCACTAATTCTAAGTTTGCATTTCTGCCTCTGACTATTATTATTCAAAAAACACAATATCTCACTTCAACAAGAAAGTCAATGTCTTTGATGAAAAGTCAACAACTAAAATTGAAAGAATTAAGTATGAAAAGAATACTTAGCCGAATCAAAAACTTGTGAAGATCCAAGAACAACTTGAATTCATTCCAGCTCAAATCAAGCAATAGTACGAAAAAAGATTCATATTTTTGAAGACAATCTAAAATAAAATTTGATTCAGATATATAATTGAAGAAAATCTCTGATCAAGTTGAAAAGAAGATATGATCAAGATTTGAATAAGATATGATCAAGATCTTATTAACAAGAAGATATGACTTATTTGCAAGAATATTTGATCAAAATTTATAACAATAATATATGAATTATTTTAAAGAATATTTGGTCAAGATTTATCTACAAGAAGATATAAACTATTTACAAGAAGATTTGATCAAGATTTATTTACAAGAAGAGTTGATCAAAATCTACAAGAAGATATGAATTATTTACAAGAAGATATGATTAAAAATTGTTTACAAGAAGAAACACTCACAAGAAGATACATTCATTATTTGCAAATATATGATTCATATTTTGCAAGGATAAAGGAGAAACCATAACTTATTCTATAAATACATACTCAAGGCTGAAGAAGAATATAAGATCACTCAAAAGCACATAATTTTCTAAGTCATTAGAATTCATAAGGTTAAGGTCTAGAGAAACACTTGCTCAAAAGAATAATTTTTTAAGTGTTTTCTAGTGTGAGAGTCATTATTATAATCAGTTTGTTAAAAGCAAACCAATTTATTCCAAACTCTTGTAACTCAGCCTGATAGTGGCTTTCGTGTTCCTTAAAAAATATGTAGGTTTTTAGGTAATGTTGAGAAGACTTGACTTGTAAAGTCAAGGTGTTTGTGTTTCTCAAAAAGATTGTAGGTGTTAACTTGTTTTTGAGAAGACTGACTTATATATTGGGTCATGGTTATGTAATTCAAGTTTGAAATTAGTGGATTAAATTCTTCTGAGTTAGGGAACTGGACGTAGCTACCAAGTTCGTGGTGAATCAAGATAAATTTTTATATCACTTTAATTCTACAATTCTTGTTTTACTTTTGTCTCTGATCACTTAACTTGATTACTACTACTTTTATTCTAAGTAAGTCACCAAACTCAAACCAATTTTAAATAAATTAGCACAAATAATCCAATTTAGTCACACATAACTCAACCTATTTTAAATGAGAACCACAAAAGTATCTTCATTAGACCATAAATTCTAGATTGTACTGCTCCAAGACGGAAAAAAAAAATTCTATACGTAAATTTTTTACTATGCTAAACGTAAGGGTGTATATGGGTTGGGTTGGGTCGTTTTTGAACAAATTTAATACCCGACCTAATCAATTGTATTTGGGTTGGTTTGAACTCTAAACCCATGACTTTTTCATCAAATCTGAACCAAACCAATTCGATTATAAGCTGGTTGGGTTGGTTCGCAGATATTAAATAATTTTTTTTAAATGTAATTCAATTTAAATACTTGAACATCCAAAAATTAATAAAATTATATCGCAACATATTATTCAATAGTTAAAATACATCTGCAAACACAACAAAACACTTAAATTAACAACAAATTCCCAAATACCAACAACTAAATTTTAGTAATACATCAATAGTAAAATAATAAATAAAAATATATATATATCACATCAATTAGTTGGATTCGTAGGTTCAAAATATTAAATTTACTATCCGAACCAAACATAATTGGATTTCAATGAGTTAGTTTGAGTTAGACATAAACTTGAATGAGTTGGGTAAAAAATGCAGGTTGAATTAGTTTGAATGATCGGGTTCGCGGAATTATCTGTACTTGTGAATACCCCTAGTTAAACGTAGTTTAGTTAGTGGGATAAGAGACAACAAAAAAAATTTAAATAAACTCGTGATACTAAAATAAATCTATTAATTTATTTTTATGAGTGTTAATTTTTATTTCTATTTCATTGTGTATATTTTAGTATAATGAATTGAAACTTAAAAATTATGTAATATTATTAAGTATATAACAATATAAATAAGATTTATCCAATTTGTACACTTGTAGATACCTTATTTATTATTAAAGAATATATTTTATTGTCATAACATAATTTTGTTAACCTTTTAATGTTTTCGACATATATTTAAAAAATAATGTTTCATTCAAAATAAAAAACTTTGAATCTCCATACAATAAAAAAAAAAAAAATTTAATTTCATGGTAAATCCGCGCAAAACACACGTATAAATCTAGTTTACAACTAATCCACACTCAGACGGCAGCATTTCTGATAATCATTTCTACTAATTCAATCCATATACAACTTAACACCTCCTTAATTAATTTCTTGACCACGACAAAAAAACGAATGTGACTAACAGTAGTGAATGTAACATTATTATTATTTGTTGTTTATTTTAGCAACATGAACTACCTCATTGGGTGCGGTTAGATTTGTTAAAAGGTGCCTTCCTCAACTAAATTAACTATCTCATTCCGATTTTCGATGTTGTCAGATACTTTTTCATTGCATTTTATAGTTAGTTATTAGTTATCAATGTGCATCCATTTCCGTTACACCACTTTCAAACAAATTTATCTCCTCTAATTTCTCAACAGATTATTTGTTGTTGTTTTAGCATATTATAATAATATAAGCATGGGAATCCCAAGGACAAATCGCATATCGTTGGTCATGATGAGTCACTCTAGGAAGATGGATGATTAACACATCACAGCTCAATTCATTCACATAGCGCCACGAAGCTCTAATTATATTCTTATTGTTAAATACTTTTCTCATATTGCTTTTCATTTGTTCGGTTATATTAAAATAATAATATATGCTATAAGCTAGAGACACACAAACTACTTCACCAATCCGTAACATCTTTTATATTTGTCTGTTGTATCCTCATCATGGATTCACCATCAAATTTTCTCACCAAATTCTGGAGCTTTATTTCTTTCCTCCCATTCTTCTTCTTGCTCCTCATACTTGCTATCATCAAAGGTTCCTTTTTTTTTCTCTTTACTTTTGTATTTTTCTTTTTATGTTCTTGTTTAGACTTAATCACTCATATAAGGAGTTGCGTCCAAAAATATATATTAAAAAAAAAAAATCAACTGTTGAAGTTTTAATACTTTAAATTGTGGATTCCAACACTTGATTATATAATTTTATAATATAGTCTCTAATACATAATTTGATAAAGAAAAGCTCATGTTGAAATCATTGTAAATGTGATTCCTGTTGGCAGCTGCATTGATAGGTCCAATTGCATTTGCCATTGTGATTTTTGGAAACTCAGCTGTTATCATTGGACTATGGACTGCACATGTTGTCTGGACATACTATTGTGTAGCAAGGTTGTAATTTCTATCCAAATTCTTTGGAGTTTCAATGCAATATGATTATTATTTGTTTCACATGCTCTAACTCAATCTCACTCTTCCCTTTTATTTGAAAACTGTGGCCTTTGACAACAGAACAAAGAGGTTTGGAATGGTCTTCAAGATTGTGGTGTTGTTATGTTTGCCAGTTCCTTTGTTACTTTGGCCAGTAATTGGTATTGTTGGAAGTGCTTTGGGTGGAATTGGATATGGCTTTTTTGCTCCTCTTCTTGCAACTTTTGAGGCTGTGGGAGAGACTGTTAGAGACAAATTTTACCATTGCTTCGTTGTAAGTTTCGATTTCTGCTATTGCATCCTTATGTAGAATGGAAATTGCCACCCTATTTCTGATTTTTCTTTCTTTGGACAAACAATTTAACTAAGCACTTATCAATATAAGTGTTCTTGTATAAGCTATTTTTTTTTTATAATAAAAACTATAAGTTATCACGAAGAGTTTATAGAATTAAGTTTTATTCTGTTTCTAGTTTAATTATCCTATATGTAATGTAATTTCTTAAAAGCTTTTGACTTGAGCATAATGCAGGAAGCTTTAATGCCACTTAATTCTGATACCAGGATGGTTGTTGGTCAACAATTGAAACAAGCTGCACAGTAGTTCAGGATGTCACTGACTTTTGCTTTCACTCCTATTTTTCATACATGGATGAACTAAGAGAAAATTTACCCCCTCGAGAAAAGCCATTAGATATCAAGTAAATTGTTTGTTCCCTCCAAATAAATGTTTGACAATTTTGAGTATGTGGACTAATAGTTTATATAATTTTTATTGTTGTCTTTGTTAGATTGTCAATAGTACCATGTTGCTTGTTGGTGATCTTGGTTGGTGTGCCCTTTGATGTGGTTTTAATCACATCTATTGCTATATGGAAGAGCCCTTACATGCTATTTAGAGGATGGAAGAGACTATTAGAAGATTTAATTGGAAGGAGGGGACCTTTCTTAGAAACTGAATGTGTGCCATTTGCTGGCATTGCCATCATTCTCTGGCCTTTGGCTGTTCTAGGGGCTGTATTAGCTGCTACCATTTTCAGCCCTTTTTTGGGCCTATACAGTGGAGTTGTTGTTCATCAGGTCAGTTAAAGTAATGCTTCAACTTTTGTTAAGTTTATTCTATACAATTATTGGTGTTGGATTTTTTGTTGGGAGTATGCTGCAAATCTTAAACAATAAGAAGATGAAATTGATGATAATGAACGTTGCACAAATAAATTTCAAAGCGTGTGTATCACACTAATCTTTAGGTTCGATTCGTCTCCACCAATCTATATATATTGAATGCAAATGAGTTAACCGGCGAATCTCCTTCAAGATACTTTGAAATCGTTGACGTAAATTGCACATTCACATCAAACTTATCGATTAATGATAGTTTACAGAATAAAGTTTTTTCATTTATTCTCATGCACTACAAAAATAATTTTGTGAGAAATTTGATTCATTTAACATGAAAATTTATGTTCTTTTTTTATGCCTCTATAATATTTCTATTTATAGAAAAACTCATATCAATTGGTGAAAGAAAACAGTTCTTGAAATAAATTGTAACATTTTGTAACTTAAAAGATACATTGGTGTGAATTAATCATAAGCATTGCAACCACTTGACCAAGTGATATATTAAGTTATTTAATTTTGCAATATTAATATAGCTATTAGAGAATTCCAAATATATTTTGGAAAGTCCCCTCACAATCCCTCACCATTTTGAAAATATATTTAAATCCATTATTCTGGAAATTTCATGGTTTCAGATAAAGGTATCTTACAATTTGAACAGTTACTTAGTAAATTATGTTTTCACTTATCCCCGAATAGATTGGTAAAAAGGCTTTGAACCAACCATTCATTAGAACAAATGTGCATAATTCACACATGAAATCTCGGTACTATTTATCGAATTATAAAAATAAAACATTTGATAATGTCATGTGTCTCATATCATTTTCTTGAAAATTTAAGAGTTAAGCTCTTGAATTCTATGAAGCTGCCCACTTCATTCTCATATAGGTGGACTATATCAGAAATGAATCCATAATTATACATTCCAGCAAACATATGTTATATGTCTATTAAGAGGATATCTAATCCTACCACTTTTATTTTATGATCAAATACTTTTACACTTTGGGATGTATCTACTATCAAGTACTTCAATCACTCTAATAGTGTACTTTCATCATTGAACTCAAAACTTGACGTTACTCAAGTGTGAGTTGATCGTTTCCACCATTGGTGATTATTTAGATATGAGTTTGTATCACATCCCTAAGATGTCATCAACATCATGTCTTTTATTATATATTCAGCTATATGCTTTTGATAGTGTGGATTAACTATCACGTATGGATATTGGTGCCATTGGTTTTGATCAAATTGGTATCTCATACAACAAATTTTTTAGTCATTCAACTTCTTTCCTATTTGCAACTAAAACAATAAACTATGCAGCCATCTGGTGTCGACAATGCAAGTTTGTTTATTTGAACCCCAAGAAACTACACATCTACCAAGGTTGAAGATTCATCCACTTATAGAAGCATGATTCTGAACATGATTTACCCATTTGGCAGTTGTATATCCTTTAGAAACTAAAAGATATTCACTATAGATTAAACAATAGTTAATTGATCTTTTTCAAATATTTTAATAATTTATTAATAACATGTCAATGTTCTTTACTTGGATTGCTTGCACACTAACTTAACATTCCAACAACATATGTTATATCAGACCTAGTACAAGTCATGATTTACATCAAGCATCTGATTACCTTTTGTATTCTTGATAGTGTTAACCAATTGTCACCAAACTATGGCCCTTTTGTCATTTAATCTATTCACATTGCATCACATACAATAAGCATCTCAATTATCACATATAACTTTTTTTATGTCATTTTGTCTTTTACTATATTTAATAAACATCTCAATTTAAAATTCTAATTCTCTTTTTAATATATTAAAGTCCAAAATATAATACATTGAATGCATTAAATATATATATTGCCACAAGCTTATATAGCACGATCATAAAATAATTCTCATAATTAAATATCATAAAGTGGATTCAAATATAGAAGTGATTTACTCCTTAACAAATAAGAACTTATTTCATTTCTATTAAATAAATCATTTCTTCATAGGTATATTATAATACATGCATCATGAATTATATTTTAAGATACATTGGTATGAATTAAACTCAAACATTGCAACCACTTGATCAAATGGTACATTAAATTTTTTAATTTTGCTATATTAATATAGCTATTAGAAAATTTCAAATATATTTTAGAAATTCTTCTCACAATTAGAACAACAACCTTGATTCTAAAGAAAACATATATAAAAAACACTAACAAAGAACACACAATATATGATAGCGGAGTTCGGCCAATTGTGTCTATGTCTACAATTGTAGAGTGGCTATAGTGATTTTCACGTGAATAAATACTTGCCATTTCGAATGACCTAAACTATGAGCATACTCAACAACAATACATGTCCTTGAAATTTACAAGTGTCATTTTCACCATTTATGAAAGTTTTAAGAGATTTTATCGACTATATTTTTTAGGAGGACTCAATGCAGATGGGGTTTGCCTACATTGTGTCTGTGGTTTCACTTTTTGATGAATATGTGAACGATTTACTCTACTTGAGAGAAGGATCCTGCCTTCCAAGGTGCTATCAAAATTTCTTCACTGTGCTTTCATATTACTATTGTGAATAGAAATGCTAGCAATTCACTCTGTGACACTTTCTTGCCAATACTTTATCTATTACATCCTAAAGTTCATGTGGGTCGACCTTACATGAATTTCAATCAATAATAGAAAGAGTGTTAAAAAGAGTGTCATTGATCACTAATTCCGTGTAATCCTTGTGACAGCCAGGCCAATATATCGTAAAAACACGAGGCATGTAAATGAGATGAATAACCATGATGGAAGTGATCATAATTCGAAAATTCAGAGAGACAGTTCACAATATTCAAAGCATACCCTACAAAAAACTGGAAGTATGAAGTGGAAAATTCAGCAATACAAACCTGTGCAGGTGATTGTAATATGACTTAAGCAAGTTGTTTCTACGAATTTTTCTAACATGCAAAAGAATTATCCTTTTGCAGGTATGGGACTGGCTTTTTAAGTCATGTGAGGTAAATGGAAGGATAGTCCTCCGCGATGGTCTGATAAGTGTGAAGGAAATTGAGGAATGCATTTCAAAAGGCAAAGGCAAAAAGTTAAGCATCAAGTTACCAGCTTGGTCCTTGCTCCAGTGTCTTCTAACTTCAGCAAAATCAAATTCAGATGGATTGGTTATATGTACTTTTCTTACTCATGACATTCCCCCCTTCGGACCATTCAATTGGAATACATAAATACATAATTCATGTTTTGACATATAATCATTTGCAGTTGATGATGTAGAATTGACAAGGATTAATGGACCAAAGGATAAAGTGTTTGAGTGGTTTATTGGACCTTTACTTATCATGAAAGAGCAGCTTAAGAACCTTGAGCTTGAAGAAAGTGAAGAAACTTGTCTCAAAGAACTTGTTATGAGAGGCAAAAATGATATACCAGAGGAGTGGGATGAAACTGGATTCCAATCTAGTGACAATGTTAGAAGAGCACAGTTGCAAGCCATAATTAGAAGGTATATTTCTGAAAAATGTTTTACATTCTGAGTTTTCCAATGATAAATCCCCTTTTGTCTAAAAATTATTTTTAATTTATTAGATAAACAGATATTTTAGTCTCTGATTTTATGAAGTACGATCATTATAGTCCTAAAATGTATCAAAATTACAAATATATTTCCAATTGTTTATTCTATTAGTTATTTTATGGACTCAATTGACTAACAAAAGACACGTTCAACGACGAAAATAACAAATAAAAGACATTTATATTTTTTTTGTATTTTGATACATTTAAGGACCACTCCAGTAATGTTTCACACATTTGATGACCAAAATAATCGTTTACTCTCACTTATTTCATAAGTTCTTGATGATAGTTTATGAAAACAAACTTATAATTCTCTCAAATTGTTTACATTGTGAAATGCTGTAAGAATAAATTATGCTCTCACATTCATGATAAATATGTTAAGCTCATTAGACATTTCACTGCTTCAGGCTGCAGGGGATTGTAGCTTCCATGTCCCGGATGCCGACTTTTCGAAGAAGATTTAGGAATCTAGTGAAGGTTATGTATATAGAAGCATTGCAGACCAGTGCATCAGCTAAAGAAGGCAACAATATTGATGAACCTTAGCAATATAATGTTGAAAACTTTATATATGAAGACCAAAGCTTCTTGTAATTCAAAAGAATTTTGCAATCCTTTTTTTAATACATCATCATAATTTATTGAACTTAGTATCACTCAGACTCAAATACTAAATTTTACATCCAATTTCATCCATGAACAATACCATCATTCTAATTTATTGAATTTAAGATTATTTAAGTTCATATTAATTTTTAACTTCCAAATCAAGACACAAAGTAATTATCTTAATTTATTAAATCTAACATTATCTAGATTTAAATATCAAATTTTATGTCTATAATCATTGAAGTACAAAACCACCGTTGCTATTTATCAAAATTTAAAACTATATAAGTTCAATAATTGATTTTCTCATCAAAACCATAGGAGCACAATAACATTATCCAAACTTATCATTATATATAAGATTTTCTGTTATCCTCCAAGTAAGGATCATTGTGATATGTATTTCAACTTATGAGTAAATGTTCATATTACAATTGCTAAAACATTGTATTTTCCTTCATTTGTTGTACTAACATGACTTCTAATCTTTGTATCTAAATATATTGTGTTGGTGTTTCACAATCAAGCTATATTTTGCTTAGCATCGTGAATGATTAAGATTCTTTTCAAGAAGAATCTAACGTAAAATCAACCAACAAAACTTTTGATTATAATAAATAATAAATTATTTACTAATAATTTTCAGTTTCTCTTATTTCAATAGCTGACACTTACTTGACATAGATCAAGACATGCCATTTAAAATACTTTCTTCATCCAACTATGATTCTACAATTTGAATATGGAAATGAAAGGCTGCATATGCATGACTACAACAACCCCAAATAAATCCCTATTGGCGACCAAAATTTCTAAGTAACTTAAACAAACAAAAACAAATGAATGCAAACCAATACCATTTCTTGTTCAATAAGCTTACACAAAATTTAATTGACAAAACATTTTGACAGCAACCAAAGTACACTGCATGCTACATTTATGAATTCTTAAGGGTGACAACAACTTGCAATCTCTTAGCACCCTTGAGAATCCCATGGAAAGAAATGACATGACATTAAGTCATGAGTTTTTGTACAAGTTTACATGTCCAAAAGGAATATGCAATAACTATTAGATCTTTTGTTAGGAGCATGCTGCAAATCTTGAATAAGAAGAAGATGAAATTAATGATAATAAAGATTGCACAAATAAATTTCAAAGCGTGTGTACCACATTATAGCTTTAGATTCGATTCGCCCCACCAATCTATATATATTGGATGCAAACGGGCTGACAAATTTCCTTCATGATACTTTGAAATCCTTGAAATGAATTGCACATTCACATTAAACTTATCGGTCAATAATATTTTAAAGAATAAAATTACTTCATTTGCGCTCGTGCACTAGAGAAATAAAGAAATGACTCAAAAATATTTTTTGCGAAAATTTGATTATGTAACATGAACATTAATGTTATCCTTTTTACCTCTAAAGTGTTTCTATTTATAGATAAAATCATATCAATTGATGAAAGAAAACAACTCTTGAAAAAGATTGTAACATTTGATAACTTAAAAGATGCATTGATTTCAATTAAACTCAAGCATTGCAACCACTTGACCAAGTGATACATTAAATTATTTAATTTTGCTACATCAATATAGCTATTAGAGAATTCCAAATATATTTTGGGAATTTCTCTCACAACCCCCCACCATTTTCAAAATATATCTAAATTTGTTATTCTAGAAATATCATGGTTTCAGTTAAAAGTATCTTATGATTTGAACTATTATTTAAAAAATTATGTTTTCACTCATCCCTGAATAGATTGGTAGACAAGCATTGAATCAACCATTCATTAGAACAAGTGTACATAACTCACACATGAAATCTCAGTATCATTGACCGAATTATAAAGATGACACATTTGATAAGATCATGTGTCTCATATTCTTTTAATAAGAATTTAAGAGTCAAACTCTTGAACTCTATGAAGCGGTCCACTTCATTCTTATATAGGTGGAGTATATCAAAAATGCACCCATAACTATACATCCCAACAAATATATGTTATATGTCCAATAAGAGGAGACCTCATCCTACAATTTTTATTTTATAGTTCAAGTACTTTTACCCTTTGAAATGTATCTATTGTCAAATACTTCAATCACTTTATTAATGTATTTTCATCATTGAACTCAAAACTTAATGTTACTCAAGTGTGAGTTAATCGTTTCACGATTTGTGATTATTTAAATATGAGCTTGTATCACATCCCTAATTATGTATTCAACACCATGTCATTTGTCAGACCTTTCGTCAAATGATATATAAGAATTTTTTTAGTTCTTAGAAACACTATGAATATCACTTCATTAAACCCTTTACATAGTTATGTCTTAAACCAATATGTATTGATTTTCTATTATATACTTAGCTATATGCTTTTGATAAATGTATTGACTATCACAATGTATAGATATTTATGTCATTGACTTTGGCCAAATTGACATCTCATACAACAAATTTCTTAGTCGTTCAATCTCTTTACTAGAACAATAAATTATGCAGCCATGGTGGTGTCTGCAATGCAAGTTTGTTACTTTAAATCATAAAAAACTACACATCAACCAAGATTGAAGATCCATCCACTTGTGAAAGCATTATCCTCAACACGATTTACCCAACTGACAGTTGTATATCCTTTGAAAATTGAAGGATATCAACTATAGATTAAACTATAATTAATTGTTCATTTCAAATTTTTTAATACTTTATTAATAGCATGTCAATGTTCTTTATTTGAATTGTTTGCATACCATCTTAACATTCCAACAACATATGACATATCAAGCCTGATACAAGTCATGACTTACATCAAACATCCGATTAGTTTTTATATTCTTGATAGTGTTTACCAACTATGACCAAACTGTCACGACCCGAAAATTAAATGCCGTGACCGGCGCACAAGCTATACTCCTAGCCTGGCAAGCCTATCGACTAACTTAACAATTAAATCGCTCTCTAACCATTTAAAAATATATATATGCTTTTCTCGAAATTTCGACAGAGTATCCTATGTAATTTCAAAAATTCCCAAATTTTGTAAAATCCCTGTTCAGTTTTCTATCCAGTCATAATTCAGATAACATAATTAAATTGCTTAATACACTTCCAAAAAAAACTAAATAGACTTTCTAAACTCCAAAATAGCTGAAGTTTACATAGACTCAACAAATATTACAAAAAATTGGTCCTCGATCAAAGAGGCCTACCAAAAAAAGAAGTGTATTGAGACTTGAATCAAATAATAGATTCCTACTCAGCTGCTTGAGAATCTGTAAAAATAAGCAACATAAAGGGGTAAGTCACAAAGACTTAGTGAGGAGACAACAACCACCATCAATTAGAAGGGAAACACAAAAGGCACGAATAACTGTTAAATCGCTTGACAAAAATATTAAAAATCCAGTGAATAACAATACGAAATCAAAATGAACAACCTTAAAATCATCATAAAAATCAAACAAGTAACAATACAAATTTTTAGAACCAAGAGGCGGATTTATCTCATTGATAGCCCTCTCCTCCTAAGGTGGCCTTTCCCTTAGGGGCGGCTCCATCTAACGGATGGCCCTCTCCTCTCAATCCCGCAACGCATCATCACATATCAATTAGGGAGCTACATCACGTTGATAGCCCTCTCCTCCTACGGATGACCTCTCTCGTAGGGGCGGCTCCATCTAACGGTTAACTCTCCCTAATCGACACGTGGTAACTAGGTGCACCTAACGCAGTTAACGATTTAATAATTATAACAACGATTTCCCAATACACGCGTTTAAAATTATTTCATCGAAATTCATGAAAAATATATTCAATTGCATAACAATAAATATCTAAATACTTTAATTCACATGTAAATCCAACAAATAACATATTATATGACAAAGACCATTAAATTAAATAATTGACGAAATTGAGATAAAATTCAAAGGTTGTGTTTCCCAAAATTTTCAATAAATACTTTAATATAGAAAACGAGTAAAATAATAATAATAATAATAATAATAATAATAATAATAATAATAATAATAATAATAATAATAATAATAATAGCAGTATAAAAATATATGACGATAATCGTCGTCAACTCACCGTTATGGAGAATCGTCTAAGTTTGCTCTTCAACAACTCTCAGAGTAGCTAGTAGGGTCTCAGTTGACAGATCTGAGTATCAAAAAATATTTCTAAGGCTTTAGAAAAATTATTCTAAAGTTTAGCTAACTCTAGGAAACCCTAAAAATCATTTAATCTACTCTGAGCATAAAATAAGATTTTTAAGCAAAACTATATTTTTCTATGAATTCATACTAGGATTAGAGTTGTGTACTTACCTCAAAGAGTTTCAATCAACAACTCTCAGGAGATGAATACCCTTTTCTCTAGAGCACAAACCCTAACTCAAAATCCTAACCAAGAGCCTTTTTCAATGGTTGTGAGGAGGTTAAATTCATTTTAATAATGGTTGATGGTTTGGGTATTATAGAGAGGAAAGAATGAAGGAGAAGGGAAGGGAAAGAAAGAAAAAAAAAGAAACAACAATGGGGGGAGGGGAGGTTTCTGCCGAGGAAGAGGGAGAGAGAAAAGGAATGAGAAAATGTAGGAGTGAAATAGAAAGAGAGAGAGAAAGGAGTATTTGGTGGGTTTTATTTATTTAATTATTATTATTATAAAAAAATAATAATAAAATAAAGAGGCACGGACGTGTCAATCTCCTCCCCTTATAGAAATTTGTCCTCGAATTTATTTGACTCTTTTATTTATTTAATCAATATCACTAACCTTAAGTTTCAACTAAGTGTGGGTACTTTGCACGGATGACTTCCTCGGGTTCCCATGTAGTTTCTTCACCTAATGGACCACTCCAAAGAACTTTTACTGAAACGATATCCTTTGAGCGTAAACGTCTCACTTGGCGATCTAATATAGCTATTGGGTGCTCAACGTATGATAGACTCTCATCTAACCGCACGTCTTCATGATTAATCACATGAGAAGGGTCATGAAGATACTTCTGAAGCATCGAAATATGAAAAACTGGATGAACTCCTGAAAGATCCGGTGGAAGTGCCAAGCGATACGCTACTGGTCCTACCCTTTCTAAAATTTCAAATGGTCCAATGAATCTTGGACTTAGCTTCCCCTTCTTACCAAATCGCAAAACTCCTTTCATTGGCGAGACTAGTAGGAATACATGTTCTCTCACTGAAAACTCTAAGGGACGACATCTCTTATCAGAATAAGATTTTTGCCTACTTTGAGCTGTCACTAAGCGATCCCGAATCAGCCTAGTTAACGAAGATGCAATCTTTGAGAAATCCTTCACAAAACGTCAATAATAACCGGCTAAACCAAGAAAATTCCGAATCTCCTTCACTGTGGTAGGTCTGGGCCAAATCTGGACTGCTTCCACCTTACTTGGATCAACGCTTATTCCATTCTTAGACACAACATGACCATAACGCGTGCGGAAAGCCGTCTTCGTTATGTCATCCCTCTTAATCTTCAACTGATGATACCCCGGCAACAAATCAATCTTAGAAAAACATTGAGCTCCTTGAAGTTGGTCAAACAACTCATCAATGCGTGGTAACGAATATTTATTCTTCACAGTTACTTTATTCAACTGTCGGTAGTCTACACATGGCCGCATGGATTTGTCTTTCTTCTTTACAAATAAGACTGGTGCTCCCCAAGAAGAAGAACTTGGACGAATAAAACCCTTATCAAGAAGATCTTGAAGTTGTTCTCATAACTCTTTAAGTTCTGCTGGTGTCATACGATAAGGAGGTATAGATATAGGGTGAGTGTTAGGAACTAAGTCTATAGAAAGCTCGATCTCCCTATCAGGTGTTAACCCAGGAAGTTCTTCCGAAAAAACATCTGGAAACTCACATGCTATTGGAATTTTGTCCAATTTCTCTTCAGCAACTTGTGTATCCCTTACCAAGGCTAAGTACGCTTGACAACCTCTTATCATTAACTTGCTAGCTGCCAAGACTGAGATTTGGTTATATGGTACCCAACAACGTTCTCCTTGAAACGAGAAGATTGATTTCCCCGGTATCTCAAATTTCACCACTTTGTTATGACAATCCAAAGTGGCATGATGAAAAGCCAACCAATCCATATCCAAAATCACATCAAAATCTATCAAGTTAATAACTACTAAATCTACCGGCAACACCTTGCCATTAATAGTTATATTACAAGAACGATACACCGACTTAGCAAGCAAATTTCCTCCAACAAGTGTAGCTACAACTAAAGGTTCTTCTAAAGAAGATAAAAACTTTTACAAGACGAGTAGCAAAACCACTAGGATACAAAAGAATGTGTAGCTCCAGGATCAAACAAAACATGTGCATCTCTAGAACAAATAGAAAGTATACCTGTAACTACTGCATTGGATGTCTGAGCATCCTGACGTGAAAAAGCAAACACTCGAGCCTGACCTCTTCCTGCTGGTAACTGACCTCTACCACCAAATCCTCTACCTCCCTGCTGAGATGTTCCTGAACCTCTGACATAAGAATTTCCACTCTGACGCACAGATGCAGAATGAGTCTGAGGAGATGCCAAAGTTGTTGGTGTTGATGCATAACTAGATGATGAGTGTGTCGTGTCTACAAGACAATCCCTCCTGATGTGACCTATTTGGCCACATTGGTAGCACACCTTAACATTACCATCTCTAGAACAATCCCCGAAGTGAAACCTATCACAAGTAGAACATCGTGTAGCTGAAACATCAGAATGTCTCTGAGGGAAAGTGGATTGTGATGCTGCTCCAGAATCTGATCTACGAATCTGCATTGTCCCAGAAGACTACCCACTATGACCACCCCTTTGAGACATGAGTCTTTGTTGCCCCTGATAACCAAACATAGATCCACCACCGCTATTTGAGTAGTTACTGTAAGATCCTTCAACCCTTTGCTTCTTATGTGAATCTTGTCTATTGCCTCTTTTTTCCTTCTGTCGTTGCTCAATCAAAAGGGCCAAACTCAAAACCTCAGCAAAAGTAGAACAATTAGATCCAACCACCGATCTAAATAAGTAATCCTTCAATCCTCTGACGAATCTCTTAACACGCATCTCCTCAGTGATAGGATAAGGAGCATATCTAGAGAGCTGTGTAAAACGAGCACTATACTCTGAAACTGTCATAGCCTCCGTTTGCTCCAAACGCTCGAACTCATGAGCTAATCCATCTCTAACACTCTTCGGAAGAAAACTAGCCATAAACAATTGAGAGAACTCTCTCCATGCTAACTGAGGTGACCCCACTTGTCTACCACGTGACACTATATCAAACCAATCACGTGCCACACCTATTAGCTGAAATAATGTCAATTCTATTGCTCTTACCTCAGAACAACCCAATGCTCTCCAAAGCCGCTCTAGACTGTCAATGAATTGTTGTGGATCCTCAGTTGCACTAGATCCAGAAAAGGTAGGGGGTTTAAGCTTCATGAATTCTGGTAAAGTGACCTCAATACCCCTCATTGCAGCAGTCGTTTGATGCTCAACTTGTCTAACCTCTTGTTGACCATTGACATTTTCATGTCTTTGATCACCCTCATGTTGTTGTCCGACGACAACCCCAACAAGTTATTGCACAACCTGTTGTAATCCCTGCAGACCAGCAGCAAACTCTTCCATCGCTGGATTTCTGCGCCTCCTCCTAGGTACCTCAACATCAGCATTCAAACCACGTCCGCCAACATTAGCTCTACGCCTATTTCGAGCACGAACTGAAACACGACCTCGTTGACGAGCGCCTTGAGCTTGGGAAATTGACTCATCAACAATTTCCCTTATAGTAGGATTCCTAGTCTTTGGTGGCATTCTCACCTATTTAAAGAACATTGATCAAAGATTGAATAAGACGACAAGAAATTGTGGAGAGATAATGATGATCAATTTAAACACAGATTCAGACAACAAATGAGACTCTCATAGAGTGCTAATAGCCCTTATAAGTAAGTTGTGCCCGAGTTCACAATTTACTAACAAGAATCTATTATCACCCTATGTTTGCAGCTATTAGGACCTACGACCGAGCTCTGATACCAACTTTTTCACGACCCGAAAATTGAATGTCGTGACCGGCGCACAAGCTATACTCCTAGCCTGGCAAGCCTATCGACTAACTTAACAATTAAATCGCTCTCTAACCATTTAAAAATATATATATGCTTTTCTCGAAATTTCAACAGAGTATTCTCTGTAATTTCAACATTTTCCAAATTTTGTAAAATCCCTGTTCAGTTTTCAATCCAGTCATAATTCAGATAACATAATTAAATTGCTTAATACACTTCCAAAAAAAACTAAATAGACTTTCTAAACTCCAAAATAGCTGCAGTTTACATAGACTCAACAAATATTACAAAAAATTGGTCCTCGATCAAAGAGGCCTACCAAAAAAAGAAGTGTACTGAGACTTGAATCAAATAATAGATTCCTACTCAGCTGCTTGAGAATCTGTAAAAATAAGCAACATAAAGGAGTAAGTCACAAAGACTTAGTGAGGAGACAACAACCACCATCAATTAGAAGGGAAACACAAAAGGCACGAATAACTGTTAAATCGCTTGACAAAAATATTAAAAATCCAGTGAATAACAATACGAAATCAAAATGAACAACCTTAAAATCATCATAAAAATCAAACAAGTAACAATACAAATTTTTAGAACCAAGAGGCGGATTTATCTCATTGATAGCCCTCTCCTCCTAAGGTGGCCTTTCCCTTAGGGGCGGCTCCATCTAACGGATGGCCCTCTCCTCTCAATCCCGCAACGCATCATCACATATCAATTAGGGAGCTACATCACGTTGATAGCCCTCTCCTCCTACGGATGACCTCTCTCGTAGGGGCGGCTCCATCTAACGATTAACTCTCCCTAATCGACACGTGGTAACTAGGTGCACCTAACGCAGTTAACGATTTAATAATTATAACAACGATTTCCCAAAACACGCGTTTAAAATTATTTCATCGAAATTCATGAAAAATATATTCAATCGCATAACAATAAATATCTAAATACTTTAATTCACATGTAAATCCAACAAATAACATATTATATGACAAAGACCATTAAATTAAATAATTGACGAAATTGAGATAAAATTCAAAGGTTGTGTTTCCCAAAATTTTCAATAAATACTTTAATATAGAAAACGAGTAAAATAATAATAATAATAATAATAATAATAATAATAATAATAATAATAATAATAATAATAATAATAATAATA
>JBBPBR010000004.1:62808377-62858637 GCA_037974775.1 Cicer pinnatifidum | reverse complement strand
AATAGTTATATTACAAGAACGATACACCGACTTAGCAAGCAAATTTCCTCCAACAAGTGTAGCTACAACTAAAGGTTCTTCTAAAGAAGATAAAAACTTTTACAAGACGAGTAGCAAAACCACTAGGATACAAAAGAATGTGTAGCTCCAGGATCAAACAAAACATGTGCATCTCTAGAACAAATAGAAAGTATACCTGTAACTACTACATTGGATGTCTGAGCATCCTGATGTGTCAAAGCAAACACTCGAGCCTGACCTCTTCCTGCTGGTAACTGACCTCTACCACCAAATCCTCTACCTCCCTGCTGAGATGTTCCTGAACCTCTGACATAAGAATTTCCACTTTGACGCATAGGTGCAGAATGAGTCTGAGGAGATGTCAAAGTTGTTGGTGTTGATGCATAACTAGATGATGGGTGTGTCGTGTCTACAAGACAATCCCTCCTGATGTGACCTATTTGGCCACATTGGTAGCACACCTTAGTATTACCATCTCTAGAACAATCCCCGAAATGAAACCTACCACAAGTAGAACATCGTGTAGCTGAAACATCATAATGTCTCTGAGGGAAAGTGGATTGTGATACTGCTCCAGAATCTGATCTACGAATCTGCACTGTCCCAGAAGACTGCCCACTATGACCACCCCTTTGAGACATGAGTCTTTGTTGCCCCTGATAACCAAACATAGATCCATCACCGCGATTTGAGTAGTTACTGTAAGATCCTTCAATCCTTTGCTTCTTATGTGAATCTTGTCTATTGTCTCCTTTTTCCTTTTCTCGTTGCTCAATTAAAAGGGCCAAACTCAAAACCTCAGCAAAAGTAGAACAATTAGATCCAACCACCGACCTAAATAAGTAATCCTTCAATCCTCTGACGAACCTCTTAACACGCATCTCCTCAGTGATAGGATAAGGAGCATGTCTAGAGAGCTGTGTAAAACGAGCACTATACTCTGAAACTGTCATACCCTCTGTTTGCTCCAAACGCTCGAACTCATGAGCTAATCCATCTCTAACACTCTCCGGAAGAAAACGAGCCATGAACAACTGAGAGAACTCCCTCCATGTTAACGGAGATGACCCCACTTGTCTACCACGTGACACTATATCAAATCAATCACGTGCCACACCTATTAGCTGAAATGATGTCAATTCTACTGCTCTTACCTCAGAACAACCCAATGCTCTCCAAAGTCGCTCTAGACTATCAATGAATTGTTGTGGATCCTCAGTTGCACTAGACCCAGAAAAGGTAGGAGGTTTAAGCTTCATGAAGTCTGGTAAAGTGACCTCAATACCCCTCATTACAGCAGTCGTTTGATGCTCAGCTTGTCTAACCTCTTGTTGACCATTGACATTTTCATGTCTTTGATCACCCTCATGTTGTCGTCCGACGACAACCCCAACAAGTTGTTGCACAACCTGTTGTAATCCCTGCAGACCAGCAGCAAACTCTTCCATGGCTGGATTTCCGCGCCTCCTCCTAGGTACCTCAACATCAGCATTCAAACCACGTCCGCCAACATTAGCTCTATGCATATTTCGAGCACAAACTAAAACACGACCTCATTGACGAGCGCCTTAAGCTTGGGAAATTGACTCATCAACAATTTCCCTTATAGTAGGATTCCTAGTCTTTGGTGGCATTCTCACCTATTTAAAGAACATTGATCAAAGATTTAATAAGACGACAAGAATTTGTGGAGAGATAGTGATGATGAATTTAAACACAGATTCAGACAACAAATGAGACTCTCATAGAGTGCTAATAGCCCTTATAAGTAAGTTGTGCCCGGGTTCACAATTTACTAAAAAGAATCTATTATCACCCTATGTTTGCAGCTATTAGGACCTACGACCGAGCTCTGATACCAACTTTGTCACGATCCAAAAATTTAATGTCGTGACCGGCGCACAAGCTATACTCCTAGTTTGGCAAGCCTATCAACTAACTTTAACAATTTAAACAACTAAATCGCTTTCTAAACATTTAAAAATATATATATGCTTTTTCTCGAAATTTCGACAGAGTATCCTCTGTAACTTCAACATTTCCAAATTTATGAAATCCCTGTCAAATTTTCAATCCAGTCACAATTCAAATAACATAATCAAGTTTCTTAATACACTTTCCAACAACTAAATAGACTTTCTAAACTCCAAAATAGCTGCAATTTACATCAGACTCAACAGACATTACAAAAATGGTCCTCGATCAAAGAGGCCTACCAAAAAAAATATTGAGACTTGAATCAAATAACAGATTCTACTCAGCTGCCTGCGAATCTGAAAAAAAATAAGCAACATAAAGGGGTAAGTCACAAAGACTTAGTGAGGAGACAACAACCACCATCAATTAGAAGGGAAACACAAAAGGCACGAATAACTGTTAAATCGCTTGACAAAAATATTAAAAATCCAGTGAATAACAATACGAAATCAAAATGAACAACCTTAAAATCATCATAAAAATCAAACAAGTAACAATACAAATTTTTAGAACCAAGAGGCGGATTTATCTCATTGATAGCCCTCTCCTCCTAAGGTGGCCTTTCCCTTAGGGGCGGCTCCATCTAACGGATGGCCCTCTCCTCTCAATCCCGCAACGCATCATCACATATCAATTAGGGAGCTACATCACGTTGATAGCCCTCTCCTCCTACGGATGACCTCTCTCGTAGGGGCGGCTCCATCTAACGGTTAACTCTCCCTAATCGACACGTGGTAATTAAGTGCACCTAACGCAGTTAACGATTTAATAATTATAACAACGATTTCCCAAAACACGCGTTTAAAATTATTTCATCAAAATTCATGAAAAATATATTCAATCGCATAACAAATAAATATTTAAATACTTTAACTCATACGTAAATCCAACAAATAACATATTATATAACAAATACCATTAAATTAAATAATTGATGAAATCGAGATAAAATTCAAAGGTTGTGTTTCCCAAAATTTTCAATAAATACTTTAATATAGAAAACAAGTAAAATAATAATAATAGCAGTATAAAAATATATGACGATAATCGTCGTCAACTCACTGTTATGGAGAATCGTCTAAGTTTGCTCTTCAACAACTCTCAGAGTAGCTAGTAGGGTCTCAGTTGACAGATCTTAGTATCAAAAAATATTTCTAAGGCTTTTGAAAAATTATTCTAAAGTTTAGCTAACTCTAGGAAACCCTAAAAATCATTTAATCTACTCTGAGCATAAAATAAGATTTTTAAGCAAAACTATATTTTTCTATGAATTCATACTAGGATTAGAGTTGTGTACTTACCTCAAAGAGTTTCAATCAACAACTCTCAGGAGATGAATACCCTTTTCTCTAGAGCACAAACCCTAACTCAAAATCCTAACCAAGAGCCTTTTTCAATGGTTGTGAGGAGGTTAAATTCATTTTAATAATGGTTGATGGTTTGGGTATTATAGAGAGGAAATAATGAAGGAGAAGGGAAGGGAAAGAAAGAAAAAAGAAACAACAATGGGGGAGGGGAGGTTTCTGCCGAGGAAGAGGGAGAGAGAAAAGGAAGGAGAAAATGTAGGAGTGAAATAGAAAGAGAGAGAGAAAGGAGTATTTGGTGGGTTTTATTTATTTTATTATTATTATTATTATTACTTATTATTATTATAAAAAAAAAAGAGGCACGGACGTGTCAATCTCCTCCCCTTATAGAAATTCGTCCTCGAATTTATTTGACTCTTTTATTTATTTAATCAATATCACTAACCTTAAGTTTCAACTAAGTGTGGGTACTTTGCATGGATGACTTCCTCGGGTTCCCACGTAGTTTCTTCACCAGATGGACCACTCCAAAGAACTTTTACTGAAACGATATCCTTTGAGCGTAAACGTCTCACTTGGCGAGCTAATCTAGCTACTGGGTGCTCAACGTATGATAGACTCTCATCTAACTGCACGTCTGCATGATTAATCACATGAGAAGGGTCATGAAGATACTTCTGAAGCATCGAAATATGAAAAACTGGATGAACTCCCGAAAGATCCGGTGGAAGTGCCAAGCGATACGCTACCCGTCCGACCCTTTCTAAAATTTCAAATGGTCCAATGAATCTTGGACTTAGCTTCCCCTTCTTACCAAATCGCAAAACTCCTTTCATTGGCGAGACTCGTAGGAATACATGTTCTCCCACTGAAAACTCTAAGGGACGACGTCTCTTATCAGAATAAGATTTTTGCCTACTTTGAGCTGTCACTAAGCGATCCCGAATCAGCCTAGTTAACGAAGATGCAATCTTTGAGAATTCCTTCACAAAACGTCAATAATAACCGGCTAAACCAAGAAAATTCCGAATCTCCTTCACTGTGGTAGGTCTGGGCCAATTCTGGAATATCTTGAAGTTGTTCTCATAACTCTTTAAGTTCTGCTGGTGCCATACGATAAGGAGGTATAGATATAGGGTGAGTGTTAGGAACTAAGTCTATAGAAAGCTCGATCTCCCTATCAGGTGTTAACCCAGGAAGTTCTTCCGGAAAAATATCTGGAAACTCACATGCTATTGGAATTTTGTCTAATTTCTCTTCAGCCACTTGTGTATCCCTTACCAAGGCTAATTACGCTTGACAACCTCTTATCATTAACTTGCTAGCTGCCAAGACTGAGATTTGGTTACATGGTACCCAACAACGTTCTCTTTGAAACGAGAAGATTGATTTCCCCGGTATCTCAAATTTCACCACTTTGTTATGACAATGCAAAGTGGCATGATGAAAAGCCAACCAATCCATACCCAAAATCACATCAAAATCTATCAAGTCAATAACTACTAAATCTACCGGCGACACCTTGTCATCAATAGTTATATTACAAGAACGATACACCGACTTAGCAAGCAAATTTCCTCCAACAAGTGTGATTACAACTAAAGGTTCTTCTAAAGAAGATAAAAACTTATACAAGACAAGTAGCAAAACCACTAGGATACAAAAGAATGTGTAGCTCCAGGATCAAACAAAACATGTGCATCTCTAGAACAAATAGAAAGTATACCTGTAACTACTGCATTGGATGTCTGAGCATCCTGACGTGTCAAAGCAAACACTCGAGCCTGACCTCTTCCTGCTGGTAACTGACCTCTACCACCAAATCCTCTACCTCCCTGCTGAGATGTTCCTGAACCTCTGACATAAGAATTTCCACTTTGACGCATAGGTGCATAATGAGTCTGAGGAGATGCCAAAGTTGTTGGTGTTGATGCATAACTAGATGATGAGTGTTTCGTGTCTACAAGACAATCCCTCCTGATGTGACCTATCTGACCACATTGGTAGCACACCTTAGCATTACCATCTCTAGAACAATCCCCGAAGTGAAACCTACCACAAGTAGAACATCGTGTAGCTGAAACATCAGAATGTCTCTGAGGGAAAGTGGATTGTGATGCTGCTCCAGAATCTGATCTACGAATCTGCACTGTCCCAGAAGACTGGCCACTATGACCACCCCTTTGAGACATGAGTCTTTGTTGCCCCTGATAACCAAACATAGATCCACCACCGTGATTTGAGTAGTTACTGTAAGATCCTTCAATCCTTTGCTTCTTATGTGAATCTTGTCTATTGCCTCCTTTTTCCTTCTGTCGTTGCTCAATCAAAAGGGCCAAACTCAAAACCTCGGCAAAAGTAGAACAATTAGATCCAACCACCGATCTAAATAAGTAATCCTTCAATCCTCTGACGAATCTCTTAACACGCATCTCCTCAGTGATAGGATAAGGAGCATGTCTAGAGAGCTGTGTAAAACGAGCACTATACTCTGAAACTGTCATAGCCTCCGTTTGCTCCAAACACTCGAACTTATGAGTTAATCCATCTCTAACACTCTCCGGAAGAAAACGAGCCATAAACAACTGAGAGAACTCTCTCCATGCTAACTGAGGTGACCCCACTTGTCTACCACGTGACACTATATCAAACCAATCACGTGCCACACCTATTAGCTGAAATGATGTCAATTCTACTGCTCTTACCTCAGAACAACCCAATGCTCTCCAAAGCCGCTCTAGACTGTCAATGAATTGTTGTGGATCCTCAGTTGCACTAGACCCAGAAAAGGTAGGGGGTTTAAGCTTCATGAAGTCTGGTAAAGTGACCTCAATACCCCCTCATTGCAGCAGTCGTTTGATGCTCAGCTTGTCTAACCTCTTGTTGACCATTGACAATTTCATGTCTTTGATCACTCTCATGCTGTTGTCCGACGACAACCCCAACAAGTTGTTGCACAACCTGTTGTAATCCCTGCAGACCAGCAGCAAACTCTTCCATGGCTGGATTTCCACGCCTCCTCCTAGGTACCTCAACATCAGCATTCAAACCACGTCCGCCAACATTAGCTCTACACCTATTTCGAGCACGAACTGAAACACGACCTCGTTAACGAGCGCCTTGAGCTTGGGAAATTGACTCATCAACAATTTCCCTTATAGTAGGATTCCTAGTCTTTGGTGGCATTCTCACCTATTTAAAGAACATTGATCAAAGATTGAATAAGACGACAAGAATTTGTGGAGAGATAGTGATGATCAATTTAAACACAGATTCAGACAACAAATGAGACTCTCATAGAGTGCTAATAGCCCTTATAAGTAAGTTGTGCCCGAGTTCACAATTTACTAACAAGAATCTATTATCACCCTATGTTTGCAGCTATTAGGACCTACGACCGAGCTCTGATACCAACTTTTTCACGACCCGAAAATTGAATGTCGTGACCGGCGCACAAGCTATACTCCTAGCCTGGCAAGCCTATCGACTAACTTAACAATTAAATCGCTCTCTAACCATTTAAAAATATATATATGCTTTTCTCGAAATTTCAACAGAGTATTCTCTGTAATTTCAACATTTTCCAAATTTTGTAAAATCCCTGTTCAGTTTTCAATCCAGTCATAATTCAGATAACATAATTAAATTGCTTAATACACTTCCAAAAAAAACTAAATAGACTTTCTAAACTCCAAAATAGCTGCAGTTTACATAGACTCAACAAATATTACAAAAAATTGGTCCTCGATCAAAGAGGCCTACCAAAAAAAGAAGTGTACTGAGACTTGAATCAAATAATAGATTCCTACTCAGCTGCTTGAGAATCTGTAAAAATAAGCAACATAAAGGAGTAAGTCACAAAGACTTAGTGAGGAGACAACAACCACCATCAATTAGAAGGGAAACACAAAAGGCACGAATAACTGTTAAATCGCTTGACAAAAATATTAAAAATCCAGTGAATAACAATACGAAATCAAAATGAACAACCTTAAAATCATCATAAAAATCAAACAAGTAACAATACAAATTTTTAGAACCAAGAGGCGGATTTATCTCATTGATAGCCCTCTCCTCCTAAGGTGGCCTTTCCCTTAGGGGCGGCTCCATCTAACGGATGGCCCTCTCCTCTCAATCCCGCAACGCATCATCACATATCAATTAGGGAGCTACATCACGTTGATAGCCCTCTCCTCCTACGGATGACCTCTCTCGTAGGGGCGGCTCCATCTAACGATTAACTCTCCCTAATCGACACGTGGTAACTAGGTGCACCTAACGCAGTTAACGATTTAATAATTATAACAACGATTTCCCAAAACACGCGTTTAAAATTATTTCATCGAAATTCATGAAAAATATATTCAATCGCATAACAATAAATATCTAAATACTTTAATTCACATGTAAATCCAACAAATAACATATTATATGACAAAGACCATTAAATTAAATAATTGACGAAATTGAGATAAAATTCAAAGGTTGTGTTTCCCAAAATTTTCAATAAATACTTTAATATAGAAAACGAGTAAAATAATAATAATAATAATAATAATAATAATAATAATAATAATAATAATAATAATAATAATAATAATAATAATAATAATAATAGCAGTATAAAAATATATGACGATAATCGTCGTCAACTCACCGTTATGGAGAATCGTCTAAGTTTGCTCTTCAACAACTCTCAGAGTAGCTAGTAGGGTCTCAGTTGATAGATCTGAGTATCAAAAAATATTTCTAAGGCTTTAGAAAAATTATTCTAAAGTTTAGCTAACTCTAGGAAACCCTAAAAATCATTTAATCTACTTTGAGCATAAAATAAGATTTTTAAGCAAAACTATATTTTTCTATGAATTCATACTAGGATTAGAGTTGTGTACTTACCTCAAAGAGTTTCAATCAACAACTCTCAGGAGATGAATACCCTTTTCTCTAGAGCACAAACCCTAACTCAAAATCCTAACCAAGAGCCTTTTTCAATGGTTGTGAGGAGGTTAAATTCATTTTAATAATGGTTGATGGTTTGGGTATTATAGAGAGGAAAGAATGAAGGAGAAGGGAAGGGAAAGAAAGAAAAAAAAGAAACAACAATGGGGGGAGGGGAGGTTTCTGCCGAGGAAGAGGGAGAGAGAAAAGGAAGGAGAAAATGTAGGAGTGAAATAGAAAGAGAGAGAGAAAGGAGTATTTGGTGGGTTTTATTTATTTAATTATTATTATTATTATAAAAAAAAAAAAGAGGCACGGACATGTCACAAACCATGATCTATTTGTCATTTAATCTCTTCACATTGTAGCACATACAATAATAAGCATCTCAATTTAAAATTCTAACTATTTTTTCAATATATCCAAATCCAAGATATAATACATTGAATGCATTAAATATATATTGTCACAAGCTAGCAAAACATGATCATAAAAATTTGTCATAATTACATATCATTAGGTGAGTCCAAACATGTATTTCATCTACTCCTTAATAAATAAGAATTCATTTCATTTCTATTAAATAAACTATTTCTTCATAGTTATATTATAACTAATACATGCATTATGAATTATATTTGTTAAATTAAGCTTCATATTTAAATATGTTCTATGATAAATCAAAATAAGTATCTCAATAGAAAATAAACAATGAATAAAATCATTAAGATTTTCTATCAATTTCTTCCATAAACATTTGTCAACTTACAATAATTCAAAATATATACCCAAATTATTATTAATATCAAGATAACCAATAAACAATTATTTTCATACTATTATGCACATGTAATATGAGGTCATCAATTCTAAGTATAAAAACTTGTAACATGAGGTAACAATATCATTAAAACACGCACTTGATACTTATAATAATTCATATATCCACTATTTTCATATCAAAATAAATTAAGAGTATATATAAGTTAAGCATGCATCATAAAACAAACATTTATTCATACTTATGAAATTCACAAACGTGAATAATTTTTAAATCATGCATATATGAATCTAATATCAAATGTTAAATTTAATATTGATAGGTCCTCAATTTATAAATGTGAGAATAAGAATTAATCAAAGATTAATCAACATATGATAGTGTATTTTAGTGATGATAAAGGGAAATGAGCAAAGGAAACAAGCCTTCTTTTTACTCCTGAGAGCTATGCTCACTCCAATAAGAGAGAATCTTCTCTCCACTAGCAATTAACAGAATTTGTTATCCCCTCCTTACCAACCTCTCTCCCCTATATACGTGATGGAGCCAACTCACCTTTCTTGAATTTTCTAACATACATTATCCTTGCCTTAGGTGCACTATGTGTCCCACTAGACACGTCATTAATTCCTTCTTTGTCCCATCAATACTCCCCCTTGAGTCACAGAGTTGTCCTCAAGTCTGAGTGGTAATTGTGTTAGCATTACCAACGCGTCCTCCCAAGTGGCTTCTTCAACAAGCTCGTCGTTCCAATGAACGAGCAATTGTTTGACGTTTGACCCCTCCTTAGTGATAGTGTGAGTGGCAAGTATTGTTGTTGGTTCCTATGGCGCAGTAGGATCACTGTCGAGGCCCAAGGGTAACTCGTTCTTAACCCGGTAATTGCCAATTTCCTTTTTAAGCAATGAAACATGGAACACCCGATGAATGCGTGTTGTAGCAGGTAACTGGAGACGATACGCAACGACACCAACCCGTGCTGTTATTTCAAAAGGCCCATAGTATCTTGGAGCACGTTTCAGATTGATGCGTGCTTCAACATAATTCTGCATATGTGGCCTTAATTTGAGAAAAAACCCATTCACCAATTTTGAAACTCGCATCTCTTCTTTTTATGTCAGCTTGGTCCTTCATGCGTCCACGCGCTCGATCGAGATGGTACTTCAATTGTCTCAAAGCCTCGTCACGATCAACAAGTTCCCTTGTTACAACTTCTACCTTGGTCTCCCCTCAAAGGAACCACGTAAGGGCTGGCGGTGGCCTCCCATAAACCAATTCAACAGGAGTTGAATCCGTAGAGACGTGGTACGTTGTATTGTACTAGTACTCAGCCCAAGGCAACCACATTACCCACATCCAAGGTTGATCAGCTATAAAATAGCGAAGATATGTCTCCAAGCAACGGTTAATGACCTCGGTTTGTTCATCCGTCTGTGGGTGGTAAGCGGTGCTCATTTTCAACAAGGTTCCTTGTAATTTAAACAGTTCACACCAAAAGTTGCTTACAAAGATAGGGTCATGGCCACTCACAATGGAAGAGGGAATGCCATGTAGTCGCACTATCTCATTTGTAAACACCTCGGCCAACACACGAGCATTAAAAGGACGCTTGAGCGAAATTAAGTGGTTGTATTTGGACAGTCGGCCGACCACCACAAAGATCACGTCAAACCCCTTGGATTTAGGAAGACCGGTGACAAGTCCATCGATACATCTTCCCAAATTTGTTCTGGAATTGGCAACGACTGTAATAGATCCCTAGGGGCAACAGCGACATATTTTTTACGTTAGCAAGTATCACATTCTTGCACAAATTGCTGGATAGTCTTCTTCATGCCAATCCAATACTCGTTCAACGCTGCTCGTCTAAACGTGCGATGGAAACTAGAATGGCCCCCTTGTGGGGTAGAATGAAACTTTTTCAAGATAATCGGTATCCATGGAGACTGTGCAAAAACCACCAGCCTCCCCTCATACAACAACACTCCTCCTACATAAGAAAACCCAAAATGGACTGGTTTATTCTCCTTGAACGCATAAATGACTTTTTGTAGAGCAACATCTTTTTGGACCTCTTCAATCTTTTCAACCCTACCTAGCCACTCCGAGACATGTATCAAGGAAATCATTTCCCCATTATCATGCATACGGGGCAATGCATCTGCACCTTTGTTCTCAAGTATGAGCTTGTAAATGATATCGAAATGATATCCAAGAAGCTTTGCTGCCCAATTTTGTTGACTCATGGTGCAAATCCTATGTGACAACAATTGTTTTAGACTATTTTGATCGGTGCACACCATAATTTTTTCGCCCTATGAGGTAGGGACGCCAATGTTGGCTAGCAAGAGCCACTGTCATAAGCTATTTTTTCGCCCTATAAGTTATTTGGTCATATTGCCCTCCCCTAAGGCTTTGCTAAAATAAGCAATTGGCCTCCCTTCTTGAATTAAGATAGCACCCAGCCCATTCCCAGAAGCATCACTCTCAATAAATAATTCTTTCTGAAAGTCTGGAAGGGATAAAACAGAGGCAGGTGTTACCTTTTGCTTTAACAGTTGAAAGGCTTGCTCAGCACCCTCTCCCTACTTGAAATTGTTCCTCTTCGTCAGCTCAGATAATGGCCTCGCCATTTTTTCATAGTCTTTGATGAATTTACGGTAGTAGCCCGTAATCCCCAAAAACCCTCGCACTCCTATCACATTCTTCGGAGTGGGCCATTGTAAAACATTTAACGCCTTAGTGGGGTCCATCACTACCCATTTGCTAGAGATGATATGGCCCAAATATTCAACATCAGGCTCTGCAAAACTGCATTTCTTCCTATTAGCCACTAGACCTTGTTGCTGCAAAATGTTCAGTACAGAGGATACATGATGGATATGGTCTTCCAAACTCGAGTTGTATACTAATATGTCATCAAAAAATACCAGCACATATTTTCTTAGAAGATTCTTAAAAATGTCATTCATTAGGGCTAGAAACGTCGAGGGTGCATTCATCAATCCGAATAGCATTACGAGATATTCGTAATGTCCTTCATGAGTGCGGAATGCAGCTTTGTGCATATCTTCAGTCTTAACTTGCACTTGATGGTATCCCGATTTGAGGTCTAACTTTGAGAAATAATGAGCGTCGTATAATTCATCTAAGAGTTCATCAATCATCGGAATATGGAATTGATCCGAAATAGTTACCTTGTTAAGAGCACGATAATCTACACACATCCGACATGACCCGTATTTATTCTTCACGAGTATCACTCGACTAGAAAATGCACTTTGGCTAGGACAGATGACTCCGAATAGCAGCAACTCTCTGATTTGATTCTCTATTTCATTCTTGTGGTGGTAAGGATACCTGTAGGGGCGAACATTAACAGCGCCAGCTCCCTCCTTGAGATGAATAGCATGCTATTGTCTTCTCTTAGGAAGTAACCCATGTGGCTCTGTGAATACCTTTCAGTACTTCCCCACCAGCTCATGAATCTGAAGAGCAGGGGCCATATATGAATAGGGATGAAAATAGGCTAAGTCGTCCATCGGAGGCCTATGGCCTGGCCTACTTATGGTTTGGTATGGTCTGACCTATTTAATAAAAAGGCTAGTTCAGGCTGTTTTTAAAGCCTATTTAATTAAATAGGTCAGTTAGGCTTATAAAAAAGCCTATAAGGGCTAGCAGGCCAGCATATATATTTTTTATTATATATTAATATATTTTTTTATTATTATATTAATAATATTATTTCCTATTTTAAATTTTATTAATTAGACAATCACTTAATAATCATTCCATATTTCAGTAGTCGTTCCATATTCGGTAACAATTATATATTCGGTAGTCGTTTAATTAGTCAATCAATCGTTCCATATTTGTTTAAGAGATAATAATTGATGTGTTTGTTTTAGAAGAAAAAAAACTATTATTTAAAATCAAAAATTATTTTTTAGGGTTTAGAGGAAGTTTGTTTCAGATTTATTTTAAATTATTTTGTTAGAAAAATTATTTTTTGTTTAATATATATAGATATATAGGCATTGATATTGGTATGTGGAGAATATCATGTGCTATTAGTTGAGTATTTATATGTTTTAATATAAATAAGGCTTTTAAATAGGTTTCCAAGTCCGACCAGACTTTTAAATAGGCCAGGTTAGGCCGGAAAAAAAAGCCTATGATAGGTCGTAGGCCAGACTCAGGCTTAAAAAATAAATCGTAGGCTAGGCTTAGACTTTTCAAAGTCTGATCTGACCTGGCCTATTCTCACCCCTAGATGTGAATCATTGATTGTTCTGCTCAACTCAAGACCCTTTGGTTCCCTTTGTGCTCTTGCAGATTAAAACATTCCTCTATACCATAGCTTGGGTCTTCCCAATAAACTTTGCAAAGCCAACTGATTTTTATGTTCATTGCCTTCCCCACGCAACTTCACC
Organism: Cicer pinnatifidum; assembly: GCA_037974775.1. Classification (NCBI taxonomy): domain Eukaryota; kingdom Viridiplantae; phylum Streptophyta; class Magnoliopsida; order Fabales; family Fabaceae; genus Cicer; species Cicer pinnatifidum. The sequence continues at coordinate 62,845,180 of JBBPBR010000004.1, read as the reverse complement.
CATTGAGAGTCAATGGAAAAACGCAACACCTTTTGTGCCCAGTCGACCCACATGCCCCCAATGGAAGCTAACCAAGACAATCCGAGCACAATGTCAATTCTATCCAAATCAAATAAGCAAGCATCAATGCTAGATGTCATGTTCCCTAGATCTAACACCAATTTCCTACAGACTCCTTGCGCCACCACTGTAAACCCATCCCCAATTTGACATTGAGAGGCGTAGTTCCTTCCACTGGTCATCCCATTGACCACATTAACTTGTGCGAAATGAAATTATGCATCACACCACTGTCTACCAAAACCAACAAGGGTACTCCTTGCACTTGACCTTTTAACTTGATGGTGCTCAGTTTCCCTAAATCCCTGAGATTCGAATTATCAATTTGAGCCAATCTCATATTGTTGATTTATTTCTAAAAACTTACTAGTACTTCTAAGGTTTTCATACAAAAATTTGATTCAATTTCAATAAGTAAAATACAAATTAAAACCCTTATTCCCGGTATCACCTATCAGAGCGGGGTTCCTCCCAAACTAGAACTTCAAGACTCATTAACCTGTAATAACTGCGATTTCGTAAACGCAGGGCCCAGCTAGTCAAACACAAACAACGAAGGAGGTGAGTTTTGAAATCATGTTAATAGTATAATATGAGTAAGAAGAACACGCAAACAATCATAATAGAACCGTATCATAATCACTTTACGATATATCAAAATATTTAATTAAATAGTATCATATTATAACATCAAAGTCAATCAAGTAAAATAATCATCTCATTATAATATGCATCAAATCATCTAATTAATATTACCTTTGAAACACATCAATCACAACAAAACAATCACAAGGTAATGCAATGCTATGCATGAGCTTAGACTCTACTTCACAATGTGGTACCATTCTAACTCTGAAGTACTTGGTTAGGAGGCCATGATACTATTCCACCATCCCGGTGGATGGACAATTCAAATTGGCCATGTCCTCATAGATCCCCTCAACTCAATCCGAGACACATATACGCGACAGTCGAGGTAAATGTGTGTTGTGTGGTAGCTCCCGACATTTGGAGTGCGACCTCCAAGTCACCTAGGAATTCCCCACCCGAATACCTCCAAGGTCTAACAATCTTGCCTTAAGGCTCGACAGCAAACCGCCACGATCAGGCTCATTCAGTTGTACTTCCCCATAATCACTAGGCTTGTCAGGCCCTACCTATATGATGACAAAATAATCTTCACTTCACAATTCACAATATTTATTTTCTCCCCCCGTTAGCTTAGACTACTCCATTAAGAGCACCATATTTAAGAATCATCACTATCTCATCAAGTATGGGGTACTTCAATATTTTCATCACAATTTTATAATATCATTAATCATAAATAATCATGATTATCATATAAACTCATCACAATTTTATAACATCACTATCATCAATCAAAAATCATCATTATCATCACGTAAGCATATATCAAACCATGCATCCATATTTTATTATCACATCACATAATTTCATCTAAGCAAACATGTACACATAATTTCATTCAACATCCAACATCACAATAATAACAAATATCAACTACCACACAAGTATCGAAAATTAAATCAATCAACACCTTATAAAAATTTCTATTTCACATTTTAATCTCACAATTCTCATATTTCAAATCAATCAATTTATCTCTCAAAGGGCTACTGCCGTACGTAGCAAGCCCCGGATGAATCGTTGGGAAATACGGTTTTCCCGTTCATCTCACAATATATTATACTCATGAATTCAAACGTTCTCTCACCCCTTACCTTATTTTGAAGCTTTCACACACGAATACGATTCCACGAGCAAACAACCTTTTTTCATTGACTCTTTGTCCTTCAATCGATCTAACTCGACAGTTTATGAGTTAACGTCAAAAATAAATTATGAGGAGATATTCTAAAAAATTAAATTCGAAAATCGGTCAAAGAAAATTACCATAAATCAGAAAACCAATCAGCGGATAATATAGCCATTTTTCACACGGTCGTTTTGGCGTTGGTTTCACTCAAATCAAACTTATAGTGAAGGAGAACGGTGCAAAATAACGAATTCTACAAACGAAGAAGTCGGGTATTTTAGATAGAAATTGGGGTTGTTAAAAATCTGGAAAATTATGTTTAATTGACGAGTTAAATGTATAAAATAACATACTAAAATTTGGATGAGAACGGAGAAGCTTTTACGGAATAGTTATCAATCACCGGTGTCAAAAACGATAGGTTGTTGTTGTGTTTACTCTTTGGTTCTACGGCTTTCCATTCAACTCCCTTCCATTTTCTTTGTTTTGTTTTATTTTAGTACAAATCAGGGTTCACAAGGTCTTTTTATTTATGTTTTTGTTTTGCAAAGCGGCGGATAGAAAAGAAGCAGCAAAACCTAACAAATTCATCTAAATATTTATAAAATTAGTTAATAGCTCATGCCTACCTAACAAATTCATCTAAATATTTGTAAAATTAGTTAACAGCTCGTGCCTACCTAACAAATTCATCTAAATATTCGTAAAATTAGTTAACAGTCCATGCCTACCTTACATATATCAATCGGATTCTACAATTTAGCTTGTCCTATATATTTTAATGTATCATTATTATTATTTATCTATTTATTTTAAAGAAACAATTATATGGTTTTTTTTAAATAATATGTTTAATTAGGTTTTATTCTTCTATATGGATCTAACCCATAAAACACATTTTTATAATAACTATAATTATTACTATAATATTTCTCAAAATCAACCCATAAAAATACTATCATCTTTATAAAATAGTCAAAACGATTAAATAAATATAACATCAATAATTTATATTAATTACTAAATCACAATAAAGATGTATAAAATCATCATGTCATATGTTATACATAAAAGTAAAGGAAATCAATCACAATATTTCTAACATATCAAGATAGTTATTTATAAATTAAATAATTTAAAATAGAAAGTAGTTATAAATAATTGAAATATAATTATGTACATATTTAACATCAATCTAATGCACAGAAAAATATTACATTAATTGGGTACACGTATATACACGTAAAATCGCATAAAATATTTTATTTTTATATTTAAATATTACACTAAAATACTATTATTTTTAAAAAAATATATAGAATAATAAAATAAATATTTATTATTTATATTGCTCATTAAATATAACATCTATCAAAACAACACATCATAGAAAGCATCTTTATAACAAAAATTACTCACGAAATTTATCAACATATATTCTAAAATAAATTTAACATCAAATTAATTATTTAAAATCCTATTTAATTAATAAAATAGTTTATTATTAAATTTAGGGTGTTACAGAACACAGACCTGATTAAAAACATTTTAGTAATCAGTTTGTCAATCGATTGACTCAGTACAAGCTTTGTTCTGTGAGTTAGAAAATCGATTACCCAATTGATTTGCAAATCGATTGTCCAATTGATTTTTTTAATCACAGAACACATACCTGATTAAAAACATTCAAGTAATCGATTTCTCAATCGATTAACTCAGTGAAAATTTGTTCTGTGGATTAGACAATCGATTACCCAGTTGATTTATCAATTGATTTACCAATTGATTGATTAATATACTTATTTTATGATTTCATTTTTAATTTGGCAAATACTTAGATATGAAACCATAATCATGAATCTACCTATTAAATACTATGACCACTAGACAAAATTGCATATAATCTTCAAGCTTTGTATACTATCATCAATCTTTGCTTGATTGCTTGAGATCCAAGATTTGTCCAAGTGTTTGATTCTTTTTCACATAATCTTCAAGCCTTATGATATGATTGATCTTTGCTTGATTGATTTCCTGAAATGTATCTCAACTTACATTATTAGATTTATCAGATAATGCATATACATTGTATGTTTGGAAGTTATATCAAAATCCATATCAAGGAGGCATATTTCTTACAATCTCCCCCTTTTTGATTAAATGACAAACATACAATTTAACTTTGAGTTTACATTTCAAAACTTAACTTTATAATAACTATTATTTAAAAACTCCCCCTGAATTATAGACTTCATAATTCATTTCAAGTTTGGTATCAGAGCACACATTCAAGTTTGGTATCAGAGTAATGAGAACACAGTATCAGAGCATCCAATTTAAAATCATTTAAGTTTGGTAGCAGAGCATATAAGAGTACACTTTATTCAAATTCATTTAAATTTGGTATATTAGAGTATTCATCCAAATTTTGTATCAGAGCATTCATCAGATCACATAAGCACAATTTAAAGCACAATTTAAATTTGATTGATATCAGAGCACAACATCAGCACAATCACATATCAGATCACATAAGCACAATTTAAATTTATTCACATTTTGGTATCAGAGCACAAGAGATCAGAGCACAAAACAAGAGATCATAGCACAAGAGTACAAGTTAAATTGGATCAAATTCTCCCCCTTTTTTCATTATATTCAAAAAGAAAATACAATTGAGAATGATGATTCAAAAGCTATTGCAAGATATACACTGAAAACACAAAAACATTACAAAAACACCAAAGAAAACAAAATCCTAAAAAACTAATCTAGGGTTGTTCCTCATTATTACCAATGGGAGAGGTAGAGACTGTTGTATTAGCCTCAGCAAGTGTCTCCTCACCATGATGGTTCAGTACTATCTAGGTTAATAGGGTTTGTTCCTTCAGTTGCTTGATTGCCAATGTCAACTATGTCTTCAAAAGACATCTTGAGACCCAAATGGTCTTGGATGGCATCAACATCTTAAACAATCGAGTTGAGAGTTGCTTGGAATTTCCTAAGGGAGGCTTCCACTTTAGCATTGTGAGCAGCCTGAGACTCCATAAATTCCAGCAACTTAGCTAAAACCTCAGATTGGTTTTCAACTGGCTCAACTTGTTCAACATTTGGTTGAGCTCATGTCCAAATACCATTGATCCTTTTCAATTGCATTTGATTGACAATTGATTCACCAAAGATCAGAGTTGTTTTTATTGATTCTTCATTGACAAAAGAGATTTTGAAATGTCTCAAAATCTTGGTTATTAGCTGAGGGTATGGGAGCATCAGTTTTCCTTGTGTTGTTTCCAACATGTTCATCAGCACAATCCATGCCCAGCTCATCTTGAGCTCCTTGTACATGCCCTAGAGAAGAATAATGTCCAGCTTCTGGACTACAGCATGGTTTCCTGATCTAGGTATCAACATCCTTGTTAGCACATACATCAGCATCTTGTGTTGGACCTTCATCTGACCGATTGGAAGATATATCTTTTCCACAAATCCTTCAATCATCAGGTCTTGAATTGATGTGTGTCTGTCTACTGATGTTTCCCAAGCATCATCAGTAGAGTTCGGATCAGTCCTGCCATCAACATATTCACCATAAAGTGGCAGTCCTGAAAGCTTGGAGAACTCCTCAAAGGACATAGAAATTTTCTTCCCTTTTACTTCAGACTCAAAACTAGTGTCTGTGAGAGTGAAGTTAGAGTAGAATGCCCTAATCAGTCTTGGATATATTTCGAGGGGCAGGAAAGGAAGTCTACCAAACCATGAAATCTTAGATGGCTTTGGAAAGTGAATCCGTTTGAATCAAAGTATGCAAAATCCAGAGTTCTTGCCTCATGGATTTTTCTTTTTAGAAATGCAGGGGACATAGCAAAGTCCTCAACAGGTTTACCTTTAGAAGATTGAGACTTCTTTTGTTGAGGAGAAGAAGTGGTTTTCTTTTTCTTCTGGGTTGGCTCTTTCATTGCATCACTCATCAGTTTTTCAGTTTGAGGAGCCTTTCTCTTCTTTGTTTTTCCTTGATCAATGGCAATGTTTTCCCTTTTTCTTTTGCCATGATCTTATGAGTTGGAATAGACACTCTTTTTGAAGTGGGTGGAGGAGAGGGTGTTCTACCACTTGAGGTTGATGAAGAGGATGGGGATTTCTCAGCTGTTTGTTTCACTCTAGCCATTCGCAAGATTTATGAAGTTTGAGAAGTTTCAAGGAATCAGAGAGATTGAGTTTGGAAAGAGGTTGAGAGATGTAAAAAGCACAGAGAAAACACAAAGAAGTTTAAGAAGTTTTAGAAGTTGAGAGAAAATGAGTTGAGAAATCGACTTAGGGTTTTAAGTAGTACTGTTCAGAAATCGATTTAGGGTTTTAAGTAGTATTGGAGGGAAATGAAAGGTTCCAGTTATAGTTGCCTCCAACGGCTAGAAATTTTTTTTTTTTCAACAGTCATTTTTCAAATCGATTTCCTTAAGTAAGTGTTCAATGGATAAATCGGTGACCAAATCGACTTCCATATCAGTTTAGAAAAGCTTCTCATAACAGCATCGACTTCCAAATCGACTTAGTTGGCTTGCAGGTTTGATAAATTGATAAAATTGATTACCAAATCGATGCTCGGGTTTGAGTTTGGAAAATTTTTCAAAACCTTGGATTTATGGTAGAAATAATCGATTATGAAATCGATTCTTTAAACGATTTTCCAAATCTTCAATCGATTTACCAATTGATTGGATTGATGTATACTTCAGCATCTATTGCTACTGCATATCACTAAATCGATTATGAAATCGATTATCGTGTTTTATATTTTGACAATTGAGACACTGTGCAGCATAAATCGATTATGAATTCGATTTTGTAATGCTTATTTGAATGTTGGCACAAGATAGTCGATTTACCAATCGATTTATCAATTGCAAATTAGTCAGTTTAAAGGAAACATCGATGTCTCAATCGATTTTTCACAGGGATCAGATTTCATTTTGATCTATTATACCAAGTTTCATTCTAATATAGAAGAAACTTTCTTTGGGTAGAGCTTTGGTAAAGATATCAGCTAATTGATCAGAAGTATTAATATATTCAAGCATGATATTGCCATTTTGGTATTGATCCCTAATGAAATGATGTCTAATCTCTATATGCTTTGTTCTTGAGTGCATAATAGGATTTTTTGTTATATTTATGGCATTAGTGTTGTCACACATTATAGGCACAGTTCCAAGATCAACACCAAAGTCAGAAAGGTGTTGTTTCATCCATAATACTTGTGCACAACAACTTCCAGCAGCTACATATTCAGCCTCAGTTGTTGAAAGTGCAACACTATTTTGTTTCTTGCTATGCCAAAATACAAGTGAATTCCCTAATAGATGACAAGTACCAGATGTACTTTTTCTGTCTAATTTGCAACCAGCAAAATCAGAATCAGAATAGCCAACAAGAGTGCAAGTTGATCCATTAGGATACCATAAACCTAGATTTTTGGTTCCTATTAGATATCTAAAAATTCTTTTGACTGCACTTAGATGGGATTCCTTAGGATTAGCTTGATATCTTGCACACATGCAGACACTAAACATAATATCAGGTCTACTAGCTGTAAGATACAATAAAGATCATATTATTCCTCTAAACATGGTCACATCTATAGATTTTCCCTTTTCATCTCTTTCTAAATGACAAGCTTGACTCATGGGTGTATCAATGGATTAAAAATTATCAAAGTCAAACTTCTTTAAAAGATCATTACAATATTTGGTTTGACTTAGGAAAATACCATTCTTGCTTTGATTGATTTGAAATCCTAAGAAGAAGGTTAATTCTCCCATCATGGACATTTCAAATCTTCCTTTCATCACATTTTCAAATTCTTTGCAAAGTATTGTTTGTGGATCCAAAAATTATGTCATCAACATAAATTTGGACAAGCAGAATGTATTTTCCCTTTTTCTTTATAAAGAGTGTTTTATCAACATTTCCTCTTAAAAAAATTTGCTGTATGAGAAAATTTCTGAGTTTTTCATACCAAGCTCTTGGAGCTTGTTTTAATCCATATAGAGCTTTTGTTAGTTTATAAACATGGTTTGGAAAAGCAGGATCCTCAAATCCTGGAGTTTGACTAACATAAACCTCCTCTTGAATATCTCCATTTAGAAAAGCACTCTTTACATCCATTTGATACAATTTAAAATCCATGATACAAGCATAAGCAAGCAGAATCCTAATTGCTTCTAATCTGGCTACAGGTGCATAAGTTTCATCATAGTCAATACCCTCCTCCTGGTTGTAACCTTTAGCAACTAGTCTAGCCTTATTTCTAGTGATTACTTCATTCTCATCCATTTTATTCCTAAATACCCATCTAGTTCCAATAATATGTTTGTTTTCTGGTTTAGGAACTAAGATCCATACTTTGTTTCTCTCAAATTGATTAAGTTCTTCTTGCATGGAAATTATCCAATCATTGTCCAAGAGAGATTCTTTTATATTTTTAGGTTCTACTTGAGAAACAAAGGCTGTGAAATTACAGAAGTGTCTAAGAGATTTTCTAGTAGCAACCCCTTTTGAAATTTCTCCTATGATGTCAATGGGATGGTTTTTGTTAAATTTCCATTCCTTAGGTAAGTCATCTTCCCTTATAGGTTCTATACAATCAATGTTAGTTGGAGGTGATGTTTCATTTGGTTCTTTTGGATCTGATTCTACAATTTCATCAAGGGAATCACCAACTATAATAGGGGTATTGTTCAAGTTTTTAGTAAACATTTCATCAAATTTTACATGAACAGATTCCTCTATAGTTTTAGTTCCTTTATTATAGATCCTATAGGCCTTACTAGTTTGTGAATATCCTAGAAAAATTCCCTCATCTGCCTTAGAGTTAAATTTCCCTAGATGCTCTTTTCCATTATTCAGCACAAAACACTTGCATCCAAAGACTCTAAAATAGGCAATGTTTGGTTTTCTACCTTTGTATATTTCATAGGGTCTTTTTCTAAGTATAGGCCTAATTAGAACTCTATTTATCACATGTGTAGCTGTGTTGATTGCATCAGCCCAAAAATATTTTGGAAGATTAGAGTCATTAAGCATTGTTCTAGCAAGTTCTTCTAGAGATCTATTCTTCCTTTCTACAACTCCATTCTGTTGTGGAGTTCTTAGGACTGAGTAAATGTGGTGAATTCCATTTTGTTCACAATAATTGTCAAAAGATTCATTTTGAAATTCTCCACCATGATCACTCTTAATGGAAATTATTTTCTGATTCTTCTCATTTTGAACTTGATTTGCAAATCTTTTGAAAATTGAGAAGGCATCACTTTTGTGAGTCAGAAAATAAGTCCATGTATATCTAGAGTAATCATCAACTAACACATAGCCATACAGATTTCCTCCAAAACTTTTTACTTGAGAAGGACCAAATAGATCCATGTGAATTAATTGTAGAACTCTATTAGTTTGTACTAAGTCTATTGGTGGGAAGGAGGACTTGACCAATTTACTTTTCTCACAAGAGTCGCATAATTTGTCCTTAGTAAATTTTCTGTTTGGAAGACCTAGCACTAGCTGTTTGCTAACAAGTTTGTTAAGATGATCTATATTTATGTGAGCTATTCTCTTATGCTACAACCAATCTTCATCAGATTTAGATAACAAACAGCAGACATTATTTACAGGCAAAGAGTCAAGATCAATCATGTATATATTATTTACCCTTTCACCTACCAATTTTATGGTATTATCTTCCTTGTGCTCAAGTATACAAGTATGTGATGTAAAATATACCTGGAATCCTTTATCGCAAAGCTGACTAATGCTAAGTAAATTGTGTTTCAAACCTTTTACATAGAGAACATCATTGATTACTGTTGTTGATTCATTCCCTATGTCTCCATCTCCAAGTATTTTACCTTTGTTGTTGTCAACATACTTTACATAACCTCCATCTTTTAAATTCAGAGACAAAAATTTTGATTTGTCTCCTGTCATATGCTTGGAACATCCACTATCTAAGTATCATGAGTGCGTTTTGGATGTCAAGCATACCTGCAAAACAGAATTCAGATTCTGGTTTTAGGTACCCAATTTAGATTGGGTCCTTGAGGGTTAGTTTCAATTACAGGTTTCTTTATTCTCCAAATATGTTTCCATCCCTTGTTAGCAAGCTTTTTCTGTTTACAATTAAAAGCTATATGTCCTTTTTTGCAACAAAAATGACATGAAAAAGTAGAGGATGTGTTTTGAGTTGGTTTAATCACAACATCATGCATTTGCTTTGATCTAACAAATTTATAGTTCTTTTGAGCATTTCCATTTGGTCTATAGCCAATTCCAGATTTTTTCATTATGATTCTTTTGATTACCAAGAAGAACATTCAGGTTGTTTCTACCACTAGTGAATTTTGCTAAATCAAATTTTAGTGATTCAACCTTTCTTTCAAGTTCATTAAACCTACTGATTTTATCATTTGCTTCCTTTTTCAAAAGTTCATTCTTGTCTTCAAGCAACTTATGATCTTTTTTAATTTCTTCATACATCATGCATTGTTTTTCTAACATTTTCGTAGTGCTAATCAATTGTTTGACTACCTTAACATGTTCATCATGCAATTCATTAAAAGCATCATGCAATTCTTCATAAGAGGGATTAGAGGTAGTACTTACTTCACTATATGAATCTCAATCTGAATGAGTTTTGGCCATTAGACACAAGTTTGCTTCTTCTTCTTCTGAAGGGGCAGAAGATTCTTCATCATTGTCATTCCAAGCTATGTAGGCTCTTTTAGTTTTTGAAGGTTGTTGATCATTGCCTTTAGCTTTCACAAATTTGTTTTTGTTTTGCAGTTGAAAACATTCAGATTTTATGTGGCCTGTTTTCCCACATTCGTAGCAAGTTATCACTTTGCTATCATTTGTCTCATTTTTGTTGAAGCTTTTTGTCCTTGAACTGAATGGTTTCTTTGATTGGTTTCCTTTCTTTTTCAGAAACTTCTTGAACTTTCTGACCAGCATTCCGATTTCAAGTTCTTCATCAGTTTCACTATCGGAATCATCAGTACATGTTTCTGGTTCAGATTTTGTTTTATGAGCTTGAACCTTCAAAGATAGTCCCTTTCTTTTCCGATCTATTTGCTCAGCCTCATTCAACCTGTGCAGCTCCATTTCATGTTCTCTGAGTATGCCAAAAAGGGTGGCAATGGTCATGCTTCCAAGATCCTTTGATTCAGCTATTGCAGTGACCTTAGCTTGTCATTCTCTTGTCAAGCATCTCATCACTTTGTTTATTTGTTGCTCATTGTCAATTACTTTACCTAGAGCATTTAGATTGTTAATGACATGTGTGAACCTTGTCTGCAAGTCATTAATTGACTCATCCTTCTTCATATTGAAGAGTTCATAATCATGCATCAGAGTGTTGGTTCTGGACCTCTTGACATCAGTTGTGCCTTCATAAGTTTCTTGGAGTGTATCCCACATTTCTTTGGCAGTTTTGCAATTTGACACCCTGAAAAACTCATCAGCACTTAAAGCAGAAGTTATTATATTTTTGGCTTTTGCATTATAGCCAACTTTATTCTTATCATCATCAGACCAATCAGATCTGGGTTTCAAGATTAATGATTCACCAGTACCTGCAATTCTAGGCACATAAGGACCATTTTCTACTGCATCTAATATGTCAAGACCACTAGCCTCTAGAAAAATTAGCATTCTGTTTTTCCAATACATATAAGCAGACCCATTAAAGGCAGGGGTCTAGCTAAAGAGGCACCTTCACCCAGGAATTCAATAGAGGTCATTTTCTTTTTGAGAATTAGTCTAAAAGATTAGGCTCTTGATGTCAATTGTTGATTAAATGGTCTCTATCCTTAGAAAGTTATACACAAGATTATTAACCAAATTATACCATTTCTTTCCAAGTGATGAACTTAATATTAAAACCAATTTGTTTAATATTAATTCCAATTTAACAGTGATAGATTCAAAAATTAGTCACGACAGAGATTCAAAGACACATGTATTATCAAGATAAGAGTATAGATTCAAAACTTATTCAAAACAGATATTCAAGAACTCATGCATCATCAAGATAAAGAGTATAGAGATAGAAAAGTGTGCACCAGGGATTTTTATATTGGTTCGACTATCGATTCGATAGTCTACATCCAGTTCTGAAATCACTCAAGGATTTCAGCCTTCACTAGTAATGATTTGAGTATGTTTACAGACTTTCCAGCACTTCAATGCCTATACATCTAACTCAACATCCAACTACTACAAAAACCAACATATCCTTAAGAACTACTCGCCAAGCCCTAGAAAGATCAGGTTGAGATCTCTTTTAGATGATCAGACATCCTAAAAGATGACCACCAGTTTTACAATACTGGATTTCTACACTTTCTTTCTTTTACAAAAAAATGTTTCTTTCAAAAAGGACTAAGAACTAAGAACATTTGACTCAATCACACAAATCTCACACTAAGTATTTGCCAATATTTGTGAGTTATAACAATTTCTAAAAGCCAATGAATATCTTTTTGTTTTCTGTTGTTATGTATTTTGTTTGAGAAATTGTGAGTGATTCAGTTTATATAGTTTCAAAAAAATTCAGTCAAATCGATTTCCCAATCAATTTTATTAATGTGTATTACCAGCTTAATCGATTGCCTAATCGATTATCGCGTTTCTTGTTTTTCATGAATTTTGAAAATAGATTGAACAAATCGATTTGCTAATCGATTCTTTTAATGCATATTTCAGAAACTGATACTCAGTTCATATCAGAATCGATTGAATAATCGATTATACGTGTTTTGTTCAAACAACGAGATCAAAACAATCGATTACTCAGTCGACTCACTTTCATTGACATAATCGATTTGGCAATGGGCTAAATTCTCCCTGTAACTCAGACATTTTGCCAATCGACTTGACTTGTCCCAGTAACTCATATATTTAGTTCAAATCGATGTGTCAATCGATTATGCAATATGTTTCTGATAAATGATGAACTAAGTCATTCATGCAATCGATTAATTAATCGATTAGTGCAAAACCAGCATCTTAAGAAAAATATATCAAATTGATTGTTCAATCGATTCCTTTAATCACAGAACACAAACCTGATTAAAAACATTTTAGTAATCGGTTTGCCAATCGATTGACTCAGTACAAGCTTTGTTCTGTGAGTTAGAAAATCGATTACCCAATTGATTTGCAAATCGATTGTCCAATTCATTTCTTTAATCACAGAACACATACCTGATTAAAAATATTTAAGTAATTGATTTCCCAATCGATTAACTCAGTGATAATTTGTTATGTGGATTAGACAATCGATTACCCGATTGATTTATCAATTGATTTACCAATTGATTGATTAATATACTTATTTTATGATTTCATTTTTAATTTGGCAAATACTTAGATATGAAACCATAATCATGAATCTACCTATTAAATACTATGACCACTAGACAAAATTGCATATAATCTTCAAGCTTTGTATACTATCATCAATCTTTGCTTGATTGCTTGAGATCCAAGATTTGTCCAAGTGTTTGATTCTTTTTCACATAATCTTCAAGCCTTATGATACGATTGATCTTTGCTTGATTGATTTCCTGAAATGTATCTCAACTTACACTATTAGATTTATCAGATAATGCATATATATTGTATGTTTGGAAGTTATATCAAAATCAATATCAAGGAGGCATATTTCTTACACTTATATCCATATAAAATAATTATGTACCTAAGGACAAAAGACATCAAAACACTGGGTTAAATATTACATAAATTTGACATCTAAACTCGAGTTTAAAGATTGTCCACATATTTTCATGTCTGGAAGCAAATAGAAATTAGTTTCGTAAAATAACAAAAAACATATATTAAAAATGGTATTAAAACTTTCTAAAATGCTTCAGACAATCCCAATCCCAGTCTATTTAACCAATTGTATTACTATTTTCTATATTAGTGAGTATTACCTTCTAACATTATTATGTACGGTGGAAAGATCTAAACAAATATTTGATGTCAACAAGCATTCTATCAATATAATGAACAGTGTTCTGCATGTACCAAATAATTTTGAAGTCCATACACATATTTTTCATGCATAAACAATGGTCAAACTTGCAGTTATTTTAACCAAAAATCAAATTGCACTGATAAAAATATTCTCTAAGTTCAAATTTCACAATACTAAAAAAATATAAAACTTATAAATTTCTAATATTATTATATTTAACGTTAGATTTATAAATATGCATTAATTTATGATACTATATAAAATATGGAGGGATAAAGATATTTATGTCTTGAAGATATCTCTTATCATTTGATGTTTTTGTTAAAGGCATAAATCATCTCCTTCGAATTGTAGTCAGTATAACTAATTATAAAAATAAAAATAAAAATCGAACCTAAAGATTGTTGAATCTTTTGTTTGAAGTATGCTGCAAATCTTGAACAAGAAGATGAAATTAATGATAATGAAGGTTGCACAAATAAATTCCAAAGCGTGTGTATCACACTAAGCTTTAGGTTCGATTTAACCCCACCAATCTATATATATTGGATGCAAAGGGTTAATCGGCGAATCACCTTCAGGATACTTTGGAATCCTTAAAATCAATTGCACATTCACATCAAACGTATCAACCAATGATAGTTTCCAGAATAAAATTCTTTTATTTACTCTTGTGCACTAGAAAAAGGAAGAAATTACTCAGATATTTTTGACATAAATTTGATTCAACTAATATATGATATCATGTTGCATTGCACATTGCCTCGAATCCTGTATTTCATGAGAGGACCAAGCATATTGAGATTGATTGTCATTTTGTTAGAGAAAAGATTGAGTCGGGTGACATCATCACCAGCTTTGTCAAATTCAATGATCAGTTAGCAAATATGTTTACAAAGTCATTGCGAGTCCTAGAATTAGTTATATATGTAACAAGCTAGGTGCATTTGATTTATATGCTCCAACTTGAGGGGGAGTGTTAAATATTATATTAGAATGTAAATAATTATATAGGCTGTAAGTATGTAAGTATTTTGGCCCATTAGTATTACTGTAAATTAGAGTTATTTAATACTTTGTGCCTATATAAAGAGATTCTGTTGTGTAGTTGAAACATGAGTTACTCCATATGTCTCTCAATACCCTTTAATTCAACATAGTATCTAGAGTCAACTAAGAGACAACCCTAACCGTCAACTACCTGGTTGACCCACTGTCTCTGGTGAATATTTTTTTCGGCAAACTGTGTTCTCAACTTCGATTTCCCCCTTTGTCGCCGATACGCTGATTTCTCAATTTTTGTTCAGCCATTCACGCTCTGTCATCGCTGTCGTCACTGTTTTTGACGAGTTTTTTCAATGAACGACCACTGCAGCAGCCCTGTATACCCCAGATCGGCCAAACTCTTCCGTCGTGCCTTCAGAAACCTGCTCACACTCCCTCACGCGCCACCTACACTTCCCGCACTTGAGATCCACGCGTCTCGGTCTCCTGCTTCCATATATGCCCTCAGTTTTCAGTTTTGAGTTACGGATACACGAGTTTCAGTTCAAACAGCCCCTGTTTTCCCAGTTCCGATGCGTTTTCTAACAATCTTTGCTGACCATGGCATCTCAGTCTGAAACAAAGAGCATCTTCACTAACTACATCACTTCTCCTCTCTGTTGAAAAATTGAATGGATCAAATTATGATAGTTGGGTTGTCGACATCAAACTATGGCTACGTGGTCAAGGTTACGAGGACCATCTCACATAAAACCGTAAAAAGGTGAGTTTGACTGAAACATCCAAATGGAGTTTAATTGATGCTCAGTTGTGTAATCTCATTAAGTCTACCCTTCATCCAGATGTGAAACCAATTTTCCGTCTGCATCTCACATGTGAATCGATTTGGAGTCAAGTAAAGACACTTTATACTAACGACACACAACGTCTATATGGTGTTTGTCACCGCTTGTTGAATATCATTACTCTAAAGTCACTCGATGGCTCTATTTTTGCATATATTGGCACCGTTCATAGTGCACTTCATGACTTTAATGAGCTTCTCCCTCCTGCTGCAAGTAGTAATCCAGTTGAACAGAAGAAGGAGTTGGATCAACGCAGTACCTTCTTCATGCTTCTTTCACTCTATGGCCTACCCCAGGAGTACTTTGCAACTCGTGATCAAATTTTGGAGTCTATTATTGCTCCGGATACGTCCACTACTTCAGTGATCCTCCTTTGAGTACCAGCAAAACATCCAGCTTGCATCTCAGGGACATAATCAACAGTTTATTACTTCAGTTCCGTGTGACACGGCTGCCCTTGCATCTCAGGGATATAATCAGCAGCGTTCTCGTTGAGGACCATCCAACTCTAATCCTCGTCCCAAATGTGAGCATTGTCATCGGCTTGGACACACTATTGATCGTTGTTGGAAGTTGCATGGCAAGCCTTCACCTTCGATAAATACAACTCAGCTTGATCTTTCTGCCACTATTCAGACTACACCATCTCCACAAGGCTCCCTAGCAAACTATGAAGATTTTCTTTGATGGGTTCAGAGTCATCCGAACTCTAGTTCTCCAACTTCGGTTGCGCACACTGGTAACTCATTTGTTTACCTCTCTCACTCATATTCCCTCGGCCCTTGGGTCCTTGATTCTGGTGCGTCTGATCATGTTACTGGTAATGAAGGTCTCTTTTCTTCACTCTCTACATCTGGTTTTTTATCCACTATAACTTCTGCCAATGGTACTCAAACTCGATCTCAAGGAGTTGGCACTGTCCACATTCTCCCTTCTATCTCAGTGGCATATGTTCTTTATGTACCTGGATGCCCCTTTAATTTACTTTCAGTTAGTCGATTGACTCGGTCTCATAATTGTATTATTATTTTCACTAATGATAAAGTTACCTTGCAGGACCGGAATTCGGGACGGACGATTGGCGTCGGATGTGAGTCACAAGGCCTCTATTACCTTTCTCCAACTTCCAAGACATGATATGCCACAGAGTCCCCCCATATTATCCATGCTCAGCTAGGACACCTAAGTCTTACCAAACTACAAAAATTGGTGTCTAGTTTGTCTAAGTTATCTACTTTACATTGTGAGTCGTGTTAGTTACGGAAACACACCCGTAGTAATTTTCCTGATCGAGTCAATAAAAGAGTTTCCTCTCCTTTTGCTTTAGTTCACTTTGATGTTTGGGGTCCCTCTCGTACTGTGTCCACTTTAGCGTCTAAGTATTTTGTTACTTTTATTGATGATTATTCTCGTTGTACGTGGTTATTTTTAATGAAAAATAGAACTGAATTGTTTTCCATCTTTGAGCAATTTTATCATGAAATTAAAACCCAATTTAGAGTTTTCATTTGTACCTTAAGAAGTGATAATGCTCGGGAGTATTTGTCCCATCAATTTCAAAATTTTATGACTTCCAATGGTATTTTACACCAAACATCATGTCCTTATACACCTCAGCAAAATGGGGTAGCCGAACGCAAAAATCGGCATCTTATTGAAACCACACGAACCTTACTTCTCCATGGCAATGTTCCATTCCGTTTTCGGGAGGATGCAGTCTTAATTGCATACTATCTTATCAATCATATGCCATCTTCTGTCCTTGATGACAATATCCCCCTCTCGGTCCTCTTTCCCCATACCCCTCTTCACCCACTACCACCTCGTGTCTTTGGGTCCATGTATTTTGTTCACAATTTATCTCCTGGTTTGGACAAATTGTCAGCTCGGTCACTCAAATGTGTATTTCTCGATTATCATCGGTCCCAAAAGCGCTATCGTTGTTACTCTCCCACTCTACACTGCTAAGTTACATCAGCCGATGTTACTTTTTTCGAGTCTGTACAATATTTTAAACCTACCCATATAGCTATTGAGCCCTATCAGGACATTAATCTCGAACCTCCTCAAGTAGTTATCCTTATCCCACCCACTCAGATCCCTATCGAACTTGTCGAGTCTGCCCCCAACCTCCACGACCACTACAAACATATCAGTGTCGTCGGTTATCCTCTGTTGTGTCTGTTCTTGTTCCCATTACAGACTCTCCTCCGATGCCACCTCCAGATCCGGCCCTGCCACCTGAGCCTGACATTCCCATTGCTCTTCGTAAGGATATTCGCACCACCCGTAATCCATCTCCTCATTATATTAATTTGTGTTATCACAGTCTTTCTCCTTTACATTACACTTGCTTGTCCTCCTTGTCTTTTATTTCTATTCCTAAAACTACAGGTGAAGCATTATCCCACCCTGAGTGGAGGCAAGCAATGCTTGATGAGATGTGTGCTCTACAAAGCAGTGGTACTTGGGAATTGGTTCATTTACCTCATGGGAAGTCGTTAGTCGAGTGTCGTTGGCTTTATACATTGAAGGTTCGTCTTGATGGTAAGATTGATCGATTTAAGGCTCGTTTGGTAGCCAAAGGATATATTTAGATTTTTTGGTTGGATTACAGTGATACATTCTCACCGGTTGCCAAAATGGCATCTATCAGACTATTTTTCTCCATTGCAGCAATTCGACATTGGCCTCTCCATCAGCTTTACATTAAAAATGCCTTTTTGCACGGTGATCTTGAAGAGGAAGTGTATATGGAGCAACCACCAGGGTTTGTTGCTCAGGGGGAGTCTTCCAACATGGTTTGTCGGCTACACATGCCCCTTTATGGTCTTAAACAGTCTCCTAGAACTTGGTTTGGCAGATTCAGCTCGGTAGTACAAGAATTTGGTATGATTCGTAGTGAAGTCAGTCACTCTGTATTTTATCATCACTCAGCTCAAGGGTGCTTCTATCTTATTGTTTACGTGGATGACATTGTTATAACTGGTAGTGATCAGCAAGGAATACTTCAATTAAAACATCTCTCAAATAAATTTCAGACTAAAGACCTTGGCAAACTCTGTTATTTTCTAGGTATTGAAGTAGCTCAATCCAAGGATGGTCTTGTAATTTCACAAAGAAAATATGTTATGGATATTCTTGAAGAAACATGCCTACTAAATGCCAAGTCAGTTGATACTCCTATGGATCCAAATGTCAAACTTCTACCCAATGAGGGGGAGCCTCTATCAGATTCAGGAAGATATAGGAGATTGGTTGGAAAATTAAACTATCTCACAGTCATTCGTCCTAACATTTCCTTTGTTGTCAGTGTGGTAAGTCAGTTCTTAAATTCTCCTTGCCAAGAACATATGGATGTTGTAATCCGGATTTTTAAATACATCAAAAGTGCAGCTGGAGAAAGTCTCATTTATGAAGATAGAGGACATACTCAGATAATTGGCTACTCATATGTCGATTGGGCAGGCTCATCCATAGATAGACGATCAACTTTTGGGTATTGTGTACTCATTGGAGGAAATTTAATATCTTGGAAGAGTAAGAAACAAAATGTTGTTGCAAGATCCAGCGCTGAGATAGAATACAGGGCCATGGCACTAGTAACATGTGAACTCATCTGGCTGAAACAATTATTGAAAGAACTTCAATTTGAAGAGACCAGCACAATGACACTAATATGTGATAATCAAGTTGCATTGCACATTGCCTCGAATCCTGTTTTTCATGAGAGGACCAAGCATATTGAGATTGACTGCCATTTTGTTAGAGAAAAGATTGAATTGGGTGACATCATGACCAACTTTGTCAAATCCAATGATCAGTTAGCAAATGTGTTCATTGTGAGGTCCTAGAATTAGTTATATATGTAACAAGCTAAGTGCATTTGATTTATATGCTCCAGCTTGAGGGGGAGTGTTAAATATTATATTAGAATGTAAATAATTATATGGGTTATAAGTATTTTGGCCCGTTAATATTACTGTAAATTAGGGTTACTTAATACCTTGTGGCTATATAAAGAGATTCGGATGTGTAGTTGAAACACACGGGTTATTCCATATGTCTCTCAATACTCTTTATATTCAACACATGTAACATGAGAATTCATATTATCCTTTTTTTGGCTCTAAAGTGTTTTTAGTTATAGAAAAACTCATACTAATTGATGAAAGAAAACAACTCTTGAAAAAATTGTAAACTTTGATAACTTAAAAGATATATTAATTTAAATTAAACTCAAACATTGCAACCATTTGACCAAACGATATATTAAATTATTTCATTTTACTAAATCAATGTAGCTATTAGAGAATTTCAAATATATTTTAGAAATTCCATTCACAATAACAACAAAAGTAGAGCTCCAGCGAATGACAAATTAAAAACAAACATTAATACCTACTTGTGATGGCTGATAAGGTAGCACCGAAAGCTCCAAAATTTGTAGTAGTTCGTATAAAAGAGTTAAACATTCTCACTTCCTTGCATAAATCATCACGTCCCAAAGTTAAAAGTATCATCCAATTTCTAACTATTTCCCAAAGAAAGGCAAGAAAAAAAAAACAAAGAAACTCACTGCAACTACTCAGGGAATGGTTCACCTCTGATTCGGGAGATGCTATTTCTAAATAAATACGATGTGCATTGGGTCGTCTAAAATTGGAAGACATAGCCAACTTGCAAGTCCCAAAACAAAATCACTTTCCCCTTAACAAATTTGTAATCACCAAACACATCAAAATAACATTTATAAATGTACTCTGCAGCCCCAAAACAAAATCAAACTTATTCAAGTAGACTTCAAACAATATAGATACAACGTCTTAGAGTATAGATAGTGTGTTAACATCAGAGTATTGCACAACAGAGATTCACTTTAAGAATGTTGTTTTTTGTAAACACATTCTTCACACAACAAATTTCTGCCCGACCCTCAATCTGCATCTACACATTTGGAGAAAAATATTAGCAAGAAAGGAAGGGTATTTCAATATGTGAAAAAACTATCCCAAAAAAACAAGTGTGATTAAAAGACCAAAGCAGCAACCAACAGAGTAAGCATGAAGCAACATAGTAAGCAGCAAGCAGCATAGACATATTGATAGAACACTGCAAATTAAAGGTCCAAGGAGTGGGGTCCACTCAACCAAGTCACACACTTCACACACATTCAGTTTCTAGAATGATTGATGGAGGAAATAAAAGTTAGTAACAATGTCTCTTATTCAAGAAGGATGAATGAAAGGAATAAAAGTTAATTAATAGTGTCATTTATTTTATGTTATAAGAATAAGGGAATAGGAAGAGGGAAAAATATTCAAAAAATATTCTACGAAACAATTAGGAAAATTCTTTCTCTGATTAGGAGCAATTCTGCTCTGATTTAGTTCTTTTATTCTCTATATTTTCAAATTTCCAGAATTATAAAAGGCCAAATATATTAATAAGACACAAGCTCCGGAATAATATTTCCAGCATTTTCAAACTCTTTCATGTTAGAGAGTTCCAGAATAAACAAGTTCCGAAAAAGGCCAAATATATTAATAAGACACAAGCTCAAAACACAAGGTGTGCCAATATTCAAATTACAGAAGCAAGATTAAGCAAAACAATAAAATGAAATGTTTAAACTGCACACAATTCACCACATCAATAACATAGAAAGTCGATTTCCACCTCCACTTAGAAAATAAATACTTATCAACTATTCCACACAACCCATACCATTACTATCTTCACGGATATCGCTTCTCAAAAAAATTTGCAGCAGCCAAAATTCATCTGCTGTGACAAAGCCTACCGCTACAAGTGATATGGCTATTAGTTTACATATATTAACCAAATGCCATGCCTTCAGAGAGTAACCATAAAGCAGTAGCAACAATTAAGTATTCCTTAAAATTTCTCCTTAATTTTCCAAAACCGAATTGCCATACTGACAACAACTAAAATACAGCAGCCCACCACTTGTGACTCTGTTATCATGTATTCACAGCACAATACCAACATCTCATAATTTTTAAATTTAAAATAATCTAGCCTCAAATATCAAATATCAAATTTCACATCTAATATCATTAAAACACAATACTACCATCTTAATTTATCAAATTAGGAATATCTAGGCCCAAAGATTGAATTTGCATCTAAGGCTTATTGAGGCACAATACCAACATCCCAAACTCATGGAATTTGAAATCATATAGGCTCAAATACTAAATGTCACATCAAATATCATCGAGGCACATTATCATCATCCCAATATAACGAAGTTCCGATCATTAGGGCTCAAATATAAATTTTCACTTTCAAGGTTCTAGTCTCAATTATCGAATTTTGAATCTAAGGTCATCGAGGATCAATTCCACCATCCTAATTTATCGAATTTACGACCATGTAGGCTCAAATATGGAATTCACCTTCAAGGTCATCGAATCACAACACCGTCATCAAACTTTATCCAATTTAGGACCCCTCTAAGTTCAAACATCAAATTTGACATTCAAATTCATCTAGGGACAATACTTTCACCCCCAAATTATAGAACTTATATCATTTAGACACAAATATCATTTTTCCCTTTCAACATCAAGCAACAATATCACCATCCCAAATTATCGAATTTATGATCATTAGGAAGCTCAAATATCAAGTTTTGCATTCATAGTCAGCGAGACAACCATCATCTTAATTTATCAATTTAGTATCATCTAGGCTCAAATATCAAATTTGTATCTAAGATCATCGAGTCACAATACCATCATCTCAATTTATTGAATTTAAGATCATCTAAACTCAAATACCAAATTTCTTATCCAATGTCATCGAAACATAATGCCATCCTCTCAATTTATTGCATTAATAACCATTTAGGCTCAAATACTAATTTTCGCTTTCAAGCCCAATAGACACATTATCAATTTATCAAAAGTTTAGCATCTATGGCCATCGAGGTGACAAGCATCCCAAATATCATATTTAAGATCGTATAAGTTCAAATATTGAATTCCATTAAGAGTCAATGTGACGTGCCATCGAGGCGACAAGCACTCCAATTATCATATTTAAGATCATATAAGTTCAAATATCGAATTTCATTAAGAGTCAATGTGACATGCATTTTAAATTATGAATAAATATTCATATTGAAGTTGCATTTAGACCATTGACATAGCATCTTGAGTTCATATGAATAAAAAGTCCATATTGCAAGCATATATTGAGTAAATAATCCATCCAGTCATTAAATTTAGAGTCATCTAGACATAACATCGCAAGTTATCTTAATGATTCATATTGCATCTATCCACTTTTATCAACCTTTTCAGGAATGAATAATAATCAATTATCAAGATTATACAATCTTGGATAATCAAGAATAATATGATAATGTTGCAAACAAAAACCCTACCCCAAAACTTTTCGTGCCAAACACAGTTTTGGAGACAGGGTATGTTTGCTAACCGAAAGGCGAAAATTGATTGACCAGAAATCCAAACAATAACTGATTGAAAATTGATTCATTTAGACTCAAATACTGAATTTTGCAACCAATGTCATCCATAAACAATTCCATCATTCAAATTTATTGAATTTAAAATTATTTAGGCTCATATCAATTTTTGATTTCCAAGTCAGGACACAAAATAACCATCTTAATTTATCAAATTTAACATTATCTAGATTAAAATATCAAATTTTGCATCCATAACCATCAAAGTACAAAACCACCGTTCCTATTTATCAAATTTAGGACTATCTCGGTTCAATAATTGGATTTCACATCAAAGCCATCGGAGCACAATAACATTATTCAAATTTATCATTATATATAAGGTTTCCTGTTATCCTCCAAAAGGGATCATCATGACATGTATTTCAACTTATGAATAAATATCCATATAGCAATTGCTAAAACATTGTATTTTCCTTCTTATGTTGTACCAACATGATTTCTAATCTTTGCATCTAAATATATTGTGTTGGTGTTTCACAATCAAGCTATATTCTGCTTAG
Organism: Cicer pinnatifidum; assembly: GCA_037974775.1. NCBI lineage: Eukaryota > Viridiplantae > Streptophyta > Magnoliopsida > Fabales > Fabaceae > Cicer > Cicer pinnatifidum. The sequence continues at coordinate 62,821,440 of JBBPBR010000004.1, read as the reverse complement.
CATCATGAATGATTAAGATTCATTTCAAGAAGAATCTAACGTAAAATCAACCAACAAAACTTTTGATTATAATAAATAAATAAATAAATTATTTACTCATAATTTTCAGCTGTCTCTCATTTCAATAGCTTACACTTACTTGACATAGATCAAGACATGCCATTTAAAATACTTTCTTCACCCAACTATGGTTCTACAATTTGAAAATGGAAATGAAAGGCTGCATATGCATGACTACAACAACCCCAAACAAATCCCTATTGGCCACCAAAATTTCTAAGTAACTTAAACAAACAAAAACAAATGAATGCAAACCAATACCATTTCTTGTTCGATAAGCTTAAGGATGACAACAACTTGCAATCTCTTAGCACCCTTGAGAATCCCCTGGAAAGAAATGACATGACATTAAGTCATGAGTTTTTGTACCAGTTTACATGTCCAAAAGGAAACTGCAATAACAACAAAAGTAGAGCTCCATTGAATGACAAATTAAACACAAACTTTAACACCTACTTGTGAGGGCAGATAAGGTAGCACTGAAAGCTCCAAAATTTGTTGTAGTTCGTATAAAAGAGTTAAACATTTTCACTTCCTTGCATAAATCATCACTTAGATTTCTAACTATTTCCCAAAGAGAAGAGAGAAAAAAAAAAGAAAGAAAGAAACTCACTGCAACTACTCAGGGAATGGTTTACCTCAGCCCCAAAACAAAATCAATCAAACTTATTCAAGTAGACTTCAAAGATTATAGATACAGCATCTTAGATTATAGATACAATGTGTTAACATCAGAGTATTGCACAACAGAAATTCACTTAAAGAATGTTGTTTTTTGTAACCACATTCTTCACACAACAAATTTTTGCAAGAGCCTCAATCTGCATATACACAAATTTGGGGGAAAATATAATATTCTTTCAATTTTAGCAAGAAAGGAAGGGTATATCAATATGTGAAAAAACTATCAAAATAAAAAACAAGTGTGATTAAAAGACCAAAGCGACAACCAACAGAGTAAGCATAAAGCAACATAGTAAGCAGCAAGCAGCATAGACATATGCTGATAATTCAAGGATAAAATAGGAACTAAAATAAGCCACACCGAAAAAGGCTATTGTCAGAGAAGAGTTAGTAATTTCACCTGTCTGCCTCATGTTAGAGAGTTCCAGAATAACCAAGTTTTGAAAATGTTCCCACTTTAGGCTCTTGATCCACCTAAGGGATTATTGGAGAAAACCAATTCTTAAAATGAATGCATCTCTTGCAAAGACAAAACCAATCCACCAGAGAATCTATTGTTCCTAACATCTATAAGGGTCAAATTCTAAACATTGGCAATTTCATTTAGCAACTTCCCTTCCGTAATGTTGTGACTTATGTCAAGCTTCAATATTGAAGTTAAGCTTCCAAGAATCAAAGGAAAAGTTCCAGACAGTGAATTTATGCTTAAATCAAGGATTAATAACTCTCTTAACCCTCAGAAATATATGAAATACTCCCAGTAAAATGGTTTCCTGCAAAAGCAAGTCTCTTAACAAGACTTCCAATTTCTTGTAATACTAATGATTGTAGATACTTGAGGACAACAAAACTTGAGGGAATGTTTCCAATAGAAACCTTGGATTTAATCTAAACTCTAGTGATTCTAAGGTTCCTGCTAGTTTCTCCCAATTTCCAGTAGGGATGGAAACTGGAAGCCAGTTTGGTGATTGAAAACAGTTGAAGAAAGATAGGACTTTCAGGTTCTTGAGTTCAAATAATTCTGGTCTAAATCCCAATTTTTCAGCAAAACTAAGAAAATTACCATGAATTCGCCCGAGGTTAAGATAACTGATCAAAAAATAGAAAGAGAGAGATGTAAAAGGGATTAAAGAATTCAACTTCCAACGAGCTACAAAGCTAAACTTGAGAACTGCAGATTCATTGAGATCCAATCAAGAAGCTTATACATCTCTCTTTCTTTTTTCTCTCTTTTTTAAAAGCCAAATATAAGCTCAAAACACAAGGTGTGCCAATATTCAAATTACAGAAGCAAGATTAAGCAACAATAAACTGAAATGTTTAAATTGCACACAATTAATTCACCACATCAATGACATAGAAAGTCGATTTCCACCTCCACTTAGAAAATAAATACTTATCAACTATTCCATACAACCCATACCATTACTATCTTCACGGATATGGCTTCTCAAAAAAATTTGCAGCAGACAAAATTCATCTGCTGTGACAAAGACTACTGTTACAAGTGATATGGCTATTAGTTTACATATATTAACCAAATGGCATGCCTTCAGAGAGTAACCAAAATCAGTAGTAACAATTAAGTATTCCTTAAAATTTCTCCTTAATTCTCCAAAACCGAATTGCCATACTGAAAACAAAATTAAAGCAGTGGCAACAATTAAGTATTCCTTAAAATTTCTCCTTAATTCTCCAAAACTGAATTGCCGTACTAACAACAAAAATAAAACAGTAGCAACAATTAAGTATTCCTTAAAACTTCTCCTTAATTCTCCAAAACCAAATTGCCATACCGACAACAAAAATCAAGCAGTAGCAACAATCAAGATTCCTTAAAATTTCTCCTTAATTCTCCAAAACCGAATTGCCATACTGACGACAACAAAAATACAGCAGCCGACCACCACCACCAAAATGACACCAAAGACTAGTGCTATCTCCACTGCTTGCCAAGCTACCACGGACAACAAAAATTTAAATCGAAATATCAACGTTTGTGACTCTGTTATCATGTTTTGACAGGCATAATACCAGCATCTCGTAATTTTCAAATTTAAAATCATCTAGCCTCAAATACCAAATATCAAATTTCACATCTAAAATCATTGAAATTTGAAACACAATACAACCATCTTAATTTATCAAATTAGGATTATCTAGGCTCAAATGTTGAATTTGTATCTAAGGCTTATCGTGGCACAATACCAACATCCCAATTCATAGAATTTAGAACCATCTAAGCTCAAATACCAAATGTCACATCAAATATCATTAAGGCACATTATCATCATCCCAATATACCTAATTTATGATTATTTGGGCTTAAATATCAATTTTCACTTTCAAGGTTCTAGTCTTAATTATTGAATTTTGAATCTAAGATCATCGAGGTTCAATACTAATTTATCGAATTTACGACCATGTTGCCTCAAATACCGAATTCACATCCAAGGTCATCGAATCACAACACCATCATCAAACTTTATCAAATTTAGAACCCCTCTAGACTCAAACATCAGATTTGGCATTCAAAGTCATCTAGGGACAATACTTTCGCCCCAAATTATAGAACATAGATCATACAAATATCATTTTTCCCTTTCAACATCAAGCCACAATTTCACCGTCCCAAATTATCGAATTTATGATCATATAGGAGGTTCAAATATCAAGTTTTGCATTCATAGTCATCGAGGCAACCATCACCTTAATTTATCAATTTAGTATCTTCTAGGGTGAAATGTCAATTTTGTATCTAAGGTTATCGAGTCACAATACCATCATCCCAATTTATTAAATTTGGGATAATATAAACTCAAATACCGAATTTCTTATCTAATGTCATTGAGACATACTGAATTTCTTATCCGATGTCATTGAGAGATAATACCATCCTCCCAATGTATTGAATTAAGAACCATTTAGGCTCAAATACCAACTTTCGCTTTCAAGCTCAACTAGACACATTACCATAATCCCAATTTATCAAATTATGATCACATGGGATCAAATATCAAGTTTAGCGTTTATGGTCATCGAGGCAACAAGCATCCCAATTATCATATTTAAGATCATCTAAGTTCACATATTGAATTCATTTAAGGGTCAATCTGACATGCATTTCAAGTTATGAATAAATATTCATATTGAAGTTGCATTTAGGCAACCAACACAGTTTCGGAGACAGGGTATCTTTGCTAACTGAAAGACAACAACCGATTGACCAGATATCCAAACAATAACCCATTGAAAATAGAAAGAGAGATGTAGCATTGATTAGAGAATTCAAAATGCAACAAGCTACAAAGCTAAATTTGATAGGACTGCAGATTCATTGAAAGTCCAGTCAAGAAGCTATATCTCTCTGTTTCTAATCGAAACAACCAGAAACAGCAGAAACATGAATCCATATATAAACGCTTGTGACTCTGGTCATATTTTAGGGGCAACAATTCCAATCAAATTTATAGGGTTCCAATAATCAAGATTCGTGAGAAAGTTATTAGCTCCATTTAAAGAATCACTAGTACTGTGGCAAAAAAACAAGAATAACAAAGCAGCCAAAATTCATCTGTTGTGACAAAGCCTACTGTTACAAGTGATATGGCTATTAGTTTGCATATATTAACCAAATGGCATGCCTTCAGAGAGTAACAAAAAGCAGTAGCAACAATTAAGTATTCCTTAAAATCTTTCCTTAATTTACCAAAACCGAATTGCAATACTGACAACAACAAAAATACAGCAGCCCACCACCACCTCCAAAATGACACCAAAGACTAGTGCTATCCCCACTCCTTGCAAAGCTACCACGGACAACAGAAATTTGAATCAAAAAATCAACGCTTGTGACTGTTATCATGTTTTTACAGCATAATACCAGTATCTCATAATTTTCAAATATCAAATTTCACATCTAGTATCATTAAAACACAATACTACCATACCATCTTAATTTATCAAATTAGGATGATCTAGGCTCAAATATTGAATTTGCATCTAAGACTTATCGAGGCACAAAACCAACATCCCAACTCATGGAATTTGAAATCATCTAGGCTCAAATACTGAATGTCACATCAAATATCATCGAGACACATTATCATCATTCCAAAATACCGAAGTTATGATCATTTGGGCTCAAATATCAATTTTCACTTTCAAGGTTCTAGTCTCAACTATCGAATTTTGAATTTAAGGTCATTGAGGTTCAATTCCACCATCCTAATTTATTGAATTTACGACCATGTAAGCTCAAATACTGAATTCACATCCAAGATCATTGAATCACAACACCATCATCAAACTTTGTCAAATTTAGGACCCTTTAAGCTCAAACATCAAATTTGACACTCAAAGTCATCTAGAGACAATACTTCCACCCCAAATTACAGAACTTACATCATTTAGAATCAAATATCATTTTTCCCTTTCAACAACAAGTCACAATATCACCATCCCAAATTATCGAATTTATGATCATTAGGAGGCTCAAATATCAAGTTTTGCATTCATAATCATCAAAGCAACCGTCATCTTAATTTATCAATTTAGTATCATCTAGGCTCAAATATCAAATTTGTATCTAAGGTCATAGAGTCACAATACCATCATCCCAATTTATTGAATTTGGGATCATCTAAGCTCAAATACCGAATTTCTTATCCAATGTCGTCAAGACATACGGAATTTCTTATCCAACGTCATTGAGACATAATACCATCCTCCCAATTTAATGAATCATTTAGGCTCAAATACCAATTTTTGCTTTCAAGCCCAATAGACATATTACCATCATCCCAATTTATCAAATTATGATCACATAGGATCAAATATCAAGTTTAGCATCTATGATAATCGAGGCGACAAGCATCCCAATTATCATATTTAAGATCATATAAGTTCAAATACGGAATTCCATTAAGGGTCAATGTGACATAATACCATCCTCCCAATTTAATGAATCATTTAGGCTCAAATACCAATTTTTGCTTTCAAGTCCAATAGACATATTACCATCATCCCAATTTATCAAATTATGATCACATAGGATCAAATATCAAGTTTAGCATCTACGGTAATCGAGGCGACAAGCATCCCAATTATCATATTTAAGATCATATAAGTTCAAATACGGAATTCCATTAAGGGTCAATGTGACATGTCATCGAGGCGACAAGCATTCCAATTATCATATTTAAGATCATATAAGATCAAATATGGAATTCCATTAAGGGTCAATGTGACATGCCATCGAGGCAACAAGTATCGCAATTATCATATTTAAGATCATATAAGTTCAACTATCGAATTCCATTAAGGGTCAATGTGACACGCACTTCAAGTTATGAATAAATATTCATATTGAAGTTGCATTTAGGCCATCAACATTGCATCCTGATTTCATACGAACAAAGAATCCATATTGCAAGCATATTTTGAGTAAATAATTCATCCCGTCATTAAACTAAGGGTCATCGAGACATAGCATCGCAAGTTATCTTAATGATTTATATTGCAATTATTCATTTTTATCAACCTTTTCAGGCATTAATAATAATGAATCATCAAGATTATACAATCTTGGATAATCAAGAATAATATGATAATGTTGCAAACAAAAACCGTACCCAAAACGTTTCTTGCCAAACACGGTTTTGGAGACAGGGTATGTTTGCTAACCGAAAGGCAACAACCGATTGACCAGAAATCCAAACAATAACCCATTGAAAATAGAAAGAGAGATGTAGCATTGATTAGAAAATTCAAAATGCGAGAAGCTACAAAGCTAAACTTGATAGGACTGCAGATTCATTGAAAGTCCAGTCAAGAAGCTATGTCTCTCTGTTTGTAATCGAAACAACCAGGGACAGCAGAAACATGAATCCATATTTTAGGGGCAACAATTCCAATCAAAATTTATAGGGTTCCAATAATCAAGATTCGTGAGAAAGTTATTAGCTCCATTTAAAGAATCACTAGTACTGCGGCAAACAAACAAGAAAAACAAAGCAGCCAAAATTCATCTGTTGTGACAAAGCCTACTGTTACAAGTGATATGGCCATTAGTTTGCATATATTAACCAAATGGCATGCCTTCAGAGAGTAACCAAAAGCAGTAGCAACAATTAAGTATTCCTTAAAATTTCTCCCTAATTTTCCAAAACCGAATTGCCATATTGACAACAACAAAAGTAGAGCAGCCCACCACCGCCGCCAAAATGCTACCAAAGACTAGTGCTATCTCCACTTCTTGCCAAGCTACCAGGACAACAGAAATTTGAATCCAAAAATCAACGCTTGTGACTCTGTTATCATGTTTTGACAGGCATAATACCAACATCTCATAATTTTAAAATATCAAATTTCACATCTAATATCATTAAAACACAATATTACCATCAAGATTATACAATCTGGGATAATCAAGAATAATATGATAATATGGAAAAAAAATACCCTACCCCAAACCTTTTCTTGCCAAACACGGTTTTGGAGACAGGGTATGTTTGCTAACCGAAAAGCAACAATCGATTGACCAGAAATCCAAACAATAACCCATTGAAAATAGAAAGAGAGATGAAGCATTGATTAGAGAATTCAAAATGCGACAAGCTACAAAGCTAAACTTGACAGGACTGCACATTCATTGAAAGTCCAGTCAAGAAGCTATGTCTCTCTGTTTCTAATTGAAACAAGTAGGAACAGCACAAAACATGAATCCATATATAAATGCTTGTGACTCTATGGTCATATTTTCAGGCATGAATAATAATGAATCATCAAGATTATACAATCTTGGATAATCAAGAATAATATGATAATGTTGCAAACAAAAACCTTACCCCAAAACTTTTCTTGCAAAACACAGTTTTGGAGACAGGGTATGTTTGCTAACCGAAAGGCAACAATCGACTGACCAGAAATCCAAACAATAACCCATTGAAAATAGAAAGAGAGATGTAGCATTGATTAGAGAATTCAAAATTCGACAAGCTACAAAGCTAAACTTGATAGGACTACAGATTCATTGAAAGTCCAGTCAAGAAGCTATGTCTCTGTTTCTAATCGAAACAACCAGGTACAGCACAAAACATGAATCCATATATAAATGCTTGTGACTTTGTGGTCATATTTTCAGGCATGAATAATAATCAATCATCAAGATTATACGATCTTGGATAATCAAGAATTATATGGTGATGTTGCAAACAAAAACCCTACCCCAAAACTTTTATTGCCAAACACGGTTTTGGAGACAGGGTATGTTTGCTAACCGAAAGGCAACAATCGATTGACCAGAAATCCAAACAATAACCCATTGAAAATAGAAAGAGAGATGTAGCATTGATTAAAGAATTCAAAATCCGACAAGCTACAAAGCTAAACTTGATAGGACTGCAGATTCATTGAAAGTCCAGTCAAGAAGCTACATCTCTCTGTTTCTAATCGAAACAACAAGGGACAGCACAAAACATGAATCCATATATAAATGCTTGTGACTCGGGTCATATTTTCAGGCATGAATAATAATGAATCATCAAGATTATACAATCTTGGATAATTAAGAATTATATGATAATGTTGCAAACAAAAACCCTACCCCAAAACTTTTCTTGCCAAACACAGTTTTGGAGACAGGGTATGTTTGCTAACCGAAAGGCAACAATCGACTGACCAGAAATCCAAACAATAACCGATTGAAAATAGAAAGAGAGATGTAGCATTGATTAAAGAATTCAAATTCCAACAAGCTATAAAGCTAAACTTGATAGGACTGCAGATTCATTGAAAGTCCAATCAAGAAGCTACATCTCTCTGTTTCTAATCGAAACAACCAGGGACAGCAAACACTTGTGACTCTATGGTCATATTTTAGGGGCAACAATTCCAATCAAATTTATAGGGTTCCAATAATAAAGATTCGTGAGAAAGAGAGATGTAGCATTGATTAAAGAATTCAAATTCCAACAAGCTATAAAGCTAAACTTGATAGGACTGCAGATTCATTGAAAGTCCAATCAAGAAGCTACATCTCTCTGTTTCTAATCGAAACAACCAGGGACAGCAAACACTTGTGACTCTATGGTCATATTTTAGGGGCAACAATTCCAATCAAATTTATAGGGTTCCAATAATAAAGATTCGTGAGAAAGAGAGATGTGGCACTGATTAAAGAATTCAAATTCCAACAAGCTATAAAGCTAAACTTGATAGGACTGCAGATTCATTGAAAGTCCAATCAAGAAGCTACATCTCTCTGTTTCTAATCGAAACAACCAGGGACAGCAAACACTTGTGACTCTATGGTCATATTTTAGGGGCAACAATTCCAATCAAATTTATAGGGTTCCAATAATAAAGATTTGTGAGAAAGAGAGATGTAGCATTGATTAAAGAATTCAAATTCCAACAAGCTATAAAGCTAAACTTGATAGGACTGCAGATTCATTGAAAGTCCAATCAAGAAGCTACATCTCTCTGTTTCTAATCGAAACAACCAGGGACAGCAAACACTTGTGACTCTATGGTCATATTTTAGGGGCAACAATTCCAATCAAATTTATAGGGTTCCAATAATAAAGATTTGTGAGAAAGAGAGATGTAGCATTGATTAAAGAATTCAAATTCCAACAAGCTATAAAGCTAAACTTGATAGGACTGCAGATTCATTGAAAGTCCAATCAAGAAGCTACATCTCTCTGTTTCTAATTGAAACAACCAGGGACAGCAAACACTTGTGACTCTATGGTCATATTTTAGGGGCAACAATTCCAATCAAATTTATAGGGTTCCAATAATAAAGATTCGTGAGAAAGAGAGATGTAGCATTGATTAAAGAATTCAAATTCCAACAAGCTATAAAGCTAAACTTGATAGGACTGCAGATTCATTGAAAGTCCAATCAAGAAGCTACATCTCTCTGTTTCTAATCGAAACAACCAGGGACAGCAAACACTTGTGACTCTATGGTCATATTTTAGGGGCAACAATTCCAATCAAATTTATAGGGTTCCAATAATAAAGATTCGTGAGAAAGAGAGATGTGGCACTGATTAAAGAATTCAAATTCCAACAAGCTATAAAGCTAAACTTGATAGGACTGCAGATTCATTGAAAGTCCAATCAAGAAGCTACATCTCTCTGTTTCTAATTGAAACAACCAGGGACAGCAAACACTTGTGACTCTATGGTCATATTTTAGGGGCAACAATTCCAATCAAATTTATAGGGTTCCAATAATAAAGATTCGTGAGAAAGAGAGATGTAGCATTGATTAAAGAATTCAAATTCCAACAAGCTATAAAGCTAAACTTGATAGGACTGCAGATTCATTGAAAGTCCAATCAAGAAGCTACATCTCTCTGTTTCTAATCGAAACAACCAGGGACAGCAAACACTTGTGACTCTATGGTCATATTTTAGGGGCAACAATTCCAATCAAATTTATAGGGTTCCAATAATAAAGATTCGTGAGAAAGAGAGATGTGGCACTGATTAAAGAATTCAAATTCCAACAAGCTATAAAGCTAAACTTGATAGGACTGCAGATTCATTGAAAGTCCAATCAAGAAGCTACATCTCTCTGTTTCTAATCGAAACAACCAGGGACAGCAAACACTTGTGACTCTATGGTCATATTTTAGGGGCAACAATTCCAATCAAATTTATAGGGTTCCAATAATAAAGATTTGTGAGAAAGAGAGATGTAGCATTGATTAAAGAATTCAAATTCCAACAAGCTATAAAGCTAAACTTGATAGGACTGCAGATTCATTGAAAGTCCAATCAAGAAGCTACATCTCTCTGTTTCTAATCGAAACAACCAGGGACAGCAAACACTTGTGACTCTATGGTCATATTTTAGGGGCAACAATTCCAATCAAATTTATAGGGTTCCAATAATAAAGATTTGTGAGAAAGAGAGATGTAGCATTGATTAAAGAATTCAAATTCCAACAAGCTATAAAGCTAAACTTGATAGGACTGCAGATTCATTGAAAGTCCAATCAAGAAGCTACATCTCTCTGTTTCTAATTGAAACAACCAGGGACAGCAAACACTTGTGACTCTATGGTCATATTTTAGGGGCAACAATTCCAATCAAATTTATAGGGTTCCAATAATAAAGATTCGTGAGAAAGAGAGATGTAGCATTGATTAAAGAATTCAAATTCCAACAAGCTTTAAAGCTAAACTTGATAGGACTGCAGATTCATTGAAAGTCCGATCAAGAAGCTACATCTCTCTGTTTCTAATCGAAACAACCAGGGACAGCAAACACTTGTGACTCTATGGTCATATTTTAGGGGCAACAATTCCAATCAAATTTATAGGGTTCCAATAATAAAGATTCGTGAGAAAGAGAGATGTAGCATTGATTAAAGAATTCAAATTCCAACAAGCTATAAAGCTAAACTTGATAGGACTGCAGATTCATTCAAAGTCCAATCAAGAAGCTACATCTCTCTGTTTCTAATTGAAACAACCAGGGACAGCAAACACTTGTGACTCTATGGTCATATTTTAGGGGCAACAATTCCAATCAAATTTATAGGGTTCCAATAATAAAGATTCGTGAGAAAGAGAGATGTAGCATTGATTAAAGAATTCAAATTCCAACAAGCTTTAAAGCTAAACTTGATAGGACTGCAGATTCATTGAAAGTCCGATCAAGAAGCTACATCTCTCTGTTTCTAATCGAAACAACCAGGGACAGCAAACACTTGTGACTCTATGGTCATATTTTAGGGGCAACAATTCCAATCAAATTTATAGGGTTCCAATAATAAAGATTCGTGAGAAAGAGAGATGTAGCATTGATTAAAGAATTCAAATTCCAACAAGCTATAAAGCTAAACTTGATAGGACTGCAGATTCATTGAAAGTCCAATCAAGAAGCTACATCTCTATTTCTAATCCAAACAACCAGGGACAGCAAACACTTGTGACTCTATGGTCATATTTTAGGGGCAACAATTCCAATCAAATTTATAGGGTTCCAATAATAAAGATTTGTGAGAAAGAGAGATGTAGCATTGATTAAAGAATTCAAATTCCAACAAGCTATAAAGCTAAACTTGATAGGACTGCAGATTCATTGAAAGTCCAATCAAGAAGCTACATCTCTCTGTTTCTAATCGAAACAACCAAGGACAGCAGAAACATGAATCCATATATAAACACTTGTGACTCTATGGTCATATTTTAGGGGCAACAATTCCCAACAAATTTATAGGGTTCCAATAATAAAGATTCGTGAGAAAGAGAGATGTAGCATTGATTAAAGAATTCAAATTCCAACAAGCTATAAAGCTAAACTTGATAGGACTGCAGATTCATTGAAAGTCCAATCAAGAAGCTACATCTCTCTGTTTCTAATCGAAACAACCAGGGACAGCAGAAACATGAATCCATATATAAACACTTGCGACTCTATGGTCATATTTTAGGGGCAACAATTCCGAACAAATTTATAGGGTTCCAATAATCAAGATTCGTGAGAAAGAGAAATGTATCATTGATTAAAGAATTCAAATTCCAACAAGCTATAAAGCTAAACTTGATAGGACTGCAGATTCATTGAAAGTCCAATCAAGAAGCTACATCTCTCTGTTTCTAATCGAAACAACCAGGGACAGCAGAAACATGAATCCATATATAAACGCTTGTGACTCTATGGTCATATTTTAGGGGCAACAATTCCAATCAAATTTATAGGGTTCCAATAATCAAGATTCGTGAGAAAGTTATTAGTTCCATTTAAAGAATCACATAGTACTGTTGCAAACAAACACGAATCTTGATAAAGGATCGAAAATGGAGAGATATATTAAATTTTAGAGGAGTGCAAATTTATTGGAAGGTCGAATAATGAAACTTGGATACAAAGTTGTGAAGATTTAAATCGAGAAAAAGAGAGATGAAAGTGTACCGAAACGAGAGATAGAATTGAGAGATTGCAGATTCATCAAGAAACTAATTCTCTCTTTTTTGTTTCAGGACGCAACTCTCTTTGTCTCCCGCGGGTTCTCGTTTCTGTTAACAAATAAAACCCTATTGTGTGCTGTATGGTATTTATAACTTAAATTGTTAATACTTTTTTTCTTTTGCTTTTTAGGTAAGCTACGCGTTTTGTGTACAGTATCTTTACACTATCTTGTACGGGTTTTCTTTTTTTTTTTTGTCATGATTTTTTAATTTTGTGTTTGACGGAACGCGTTATTTTTTACGATATTAAAAAAAAACTAAAATTAAAAAAAAGTCACACGTAATCCTATGAAAATTAATCTCTAAAATTTATTATTTTTATAGT
>JBBPBR010000004.1:62772073-62790096 GCA_037974775.1 Cicer pinnatifidum | reverse complement strand
AAAAAATTATTTGAACACAAATAGTTGACATGCATGTATTGTTCATCGTATTTATGTGTGAACAAAAAATTTATTTTTTTGAAAAAAATCATTTTTTAATTATTATTTTTAGTTATTTAAACATATTTTTGAGACACATATAATTTTATATCATTAACTATTTTAAATACTTCATTACAACGAAAATATGAATCATTAATCACTTTATTGTATATTTTATTAGCCACTAAAATATAAAACATTAACTACTTTAAAATACTATATTTAAAATAGTTAATATCATGTATTTTAATAATTAAAGATATATATATATATATATATATATATATATATTTAAAATTAAATAATGACATGCATTTTAATGATTAATAAAATATTCAACGCGATTAATGATAAATATATATATGTTGTGTTAAAAAAAATGTTTTTAATTTTTTTATTTAAAAAAAAAAAAGAACAGTACTCTAAATATATACAAAAAGTTTTATATATACAATGCATATCTCAAAAGTTCTATGCCACTTACACAACTATTATTAACCTGAGAAATAGTGGTCTATCTATTAGAATTTTAAGTTCAAGAGGTTTTTTTCCCTCCCTAAAATGATGTCAATATACGAAGTAGGGGTGGGCAAAGTTCAGTTTTGAACTAGAACCGTTTAAAAATTGAACCGAACTGGTTTTCAGTTTGTAAAAACTGAACTGAACCGGTTTTAAGTTCAAAGAATCGAACCAAATCGATTTATAAAAGTGGTGCACTGGTTTATTATTTTGAACCGAACCGAACTGATTTAACTTAATTTTTTTTGTTCATATAGGCCAAAATTTATATAATTACCCCTAATTACTTCTAAAAAAAATTTCGGTTCAAATTTTTTGAAAAAAAAACCGGTTCGGTTCGGTTTTTCGAACTGAAAACCGGTTCGGTTCAGTTCTAGCTTTAAAAAATCAGTTCGAAAACCGTTCGGTTCTTAAACCAGTTCAATTCAAAACCAGTTCGGTTCGGCAATTATAATTTTTTATTTTGTATGCTATTTTAAAGTTTAACAATTTTATTTTTATAAATATTATAATATGTTTTAAAAATATGATATATAATATGAGTATGTAAAATGACTAATATCTTTATAATTATAATAAAATAATTTAATTTTTATTTAAAAAATAATAATTTTTGTAATTTAATTAATAATATATAAATTATTAATAAATCTAAATAACTTGATCATAAAATCATATTTTAAAATATGTTAAATAATAATTTTTTAAGTTTAAAAATATTGAATAGAATTAAAATTATGATTTTTTAAAATAGAAAAATAAATTTAGATAAATTAATAAAAATAAAAATAAAAAGAAAAAACTGCAATTAAGATTTTAATTTATGAAAGTATACACAACGGCGCCGGGGGAACTCTGTTTGAAAATGAAGGACACTCAATAATTGCAATTTTCCCGCACTAAAGTTTGCACTGAGAAACTCCACACATTGAGGAGAAGAAGAAGAAGAAGAAGAAGATAGCAGCAATGGACCCTTCCAACAACACTGAAACCGAAGAAGAAACCATTGCCTTCAAGAGGAAACGTGCACGCCGCGTCAGCTTCGCCGACAATGAAATCACCTCCGTCCACATCTTTCGCCCCGACGACGACCACTCCTCCTCCTCCTCTTCCGACATCCGCGTCGAACCATTAGGCCTCTTCCGCGAACTTGGCGGAGACAGCGACGACGAAGACGTCGTCCGCCATAGAAACCCTATCGACGACGCTGCTGAACCGGTCGATCACAGGAACTCCTTCCTTCAACCAATCGGCTCCCCCTCTCCCGGCGGCAGCACTACCACCGCCGGCGACGACGACACTGATGGTGAGTCCTAATCTCATGTAGCTAACTGTGTCAATTATTATCGTTTTCATGTTTCTCACAAATTCATTTTTGCAGATGATGATTTTCGCGGTCCTGTGTCTACTGATTTCATCCGACCGGAACGTTTATCGGACTCCGGTGTCTCAGACGACATTACGATGGACTCAACGGCCTTCTCAATGCATTACCGGAGTATCGCCCGTTCGGAATCAGGTGATCTCAAGACACCGACTAGGTTTGACGCTACGATGACAACAGTCGGTCAAAGGAGTGGCACTCCGGGGAGTTACATGGAACTCACTGAACTTGAAAAGAAGGTGCTTCATACGCCGGATTTGGTGGCGAGCGCTGGCGGGGACTCTGATGACATGAGCATCGAGGGGGAACAACGGAAAACCTATGATTATGGAAGACTCTCTCCTAGTTTAGTTGCAATATTGGCACAGGGAAGCAGTGATTTGCATAGTGTTTCACCATTAGGTTCAACGGCTAAACATTCACCAATTACAAATCATATGGAGGTCTTACCCAATAATAACACTACAGTTGCGTCTGCTTCCGAGTCTTCAACCAAGGTTAATAATCTTTTAGGTCACTAATTTCTTTGGTCATTTGTTTTCAATCTTTTTATGTGTGCATTGTTTATCATGATACTGTTGCGGTTGTGGACTTGTGGCTATCCTTATATATGCTATTACATCTGTTGAATTGTGTAAATGCATGGTAATTGATAAATCATGTTTTTCATTTTCATTTTCAGAACACTAAGGAGTTTGTTAATGATGCAACTCTGGTAGCTTGTAAACAGTTGGATTTTGCTAAGGCTAATAGAGGAACCCCACCAAAGATGAATGAAGGTGATAAGTTAGAATTGGCTGCTAAGTATGAACTTGGTTTCTGCGAAGGCCCCATAAATGAGAGTAATTCTAATGACAGAGGACAAGTGTCTGGCTCTAATCATAAGTCTGATCAAGTAACTGGAAATCATCCAGTACATACACCACTGTCACTATCTGCAACAAAACAAGTAATTATGGGTTCTCCTGATTCATTCAGAGTTACTGGAAATATAACTCCCTCCTTAAAGCAATCTGGTTTGCTTGTGCCTGAGGTACATGTTGCAAATAGTGCAACTTTGTCCTCCTTACGGAAAAGCATTTCAAAGCTGAGAACTCTTGAGACTACTCCCAACACTTGTACTCTCATAGAAGGAAGTGAGAAATTGAAACGTAGGTTATCAAAATACGTCCCCGGGACTTCTTTTTTTAGTGAAAAAGATTTTCAATACAAGCAAATTGAAACTGTTACTGCTCCTTTGGAGGAACAGCCGATTAGTTTAACTCTAGAAAATAAAATTCATAGAAGTTTGATCAACACTGATGACCATGTAGTTGATTCTTTGATAAATATTAGCAGGTTAAGCCAAAATGAAGAGACTGTGGCCATCAAAGGGGATGAAGAAAATGTTTGTTTGATTTCGGCCGATGTTTCCCACAATGATGAAAATCTTAAGCCTGCGGATATTGGCACTTCTACTTCTCCCTTGCTAAAGACTCATATAACAAGAGTGGCAGATTTTGACCTGGCAGATAGCACAGTTGAGAAAAGAAACGGAGAAATTCTAACCGCTACGCATGGAAAAACTTTTTCTTCCCCTGTAAAATCATTTGACCATCATTTATCACCATCTGTAGAATGTCAAAGTAATTGCCGTGGTGAGTTGAAGCAGCTAGATCTGCATAATGGAGCTGTTAATAGTGCTTTAGGACAAGCCATTGAATACGACAAACCCACAGTAGCTAAAAAATTGGATTTGTCTGATGTTGAAAGCAGTGAACAACCCAGCTCACCTTCTGAGGATGCACAGGTCGGCAAATTTACCAAGGTAAATTTATAGAAAATGACTATTTTTTGTTTAGTTATGATTCATGCTAGTGTAAAAAGGAAAATGTCACTGAAACCTTTGCATATCCATATCACTTCAAAAAACATTTGGAGTCATTTGCTAAAATGATAGAAAAAAATATTCAAGTTTGATTCCAAATATGGATATTTAGTTCATCTCCTTTCATGGTTAGTTCTCCATGGCATGACTTTCAGATTCAATTATTAAAAAGATAGAGATTTACTGATACATTCTCGCTTAGATATTTGTCTATCTTCTTAATTTTAATGCTCCACTTCTATGGTTGTGTATCCGTAAGTATAATTATGTTTTAGGCTTTTATCAGAGTCATGTTTTTCTATAGTTTTACATTCTCATTATTATAACATAAAATGGCATACTCTAAAATTTGCTAAACTACCTAATCCGATGTCTACAGCATATTTTTCCTTTCCCCTAAATTTAATGTTGCTAAGAATATATAATAAATCGGTAAATGAAAACCTATATATATATATATATATATATGTATGTATGTATGTATGTATCAGGACTTCATTGACAATTACACTAATAGATGGGAAAAGGAAGGAGAAACTAGAAAAACAGCATCAAAATCAAACTTATAGCCGAGGGATTCATGTTAGGGGAAGTAGCTACCTTGCCAAATGATAGATGAAATGAAAAAACATCAAAATTGAGGAAGTGGCTCTAAATTCTTCTTTAGTTTCTGCTTAGTTAGAGAAAGAATTTGGTTCTGTTTAAATTAAGGATGTTGGATCTTGCCTGGATTAACAAACCCTTTTAGGGATAAAACAACCTTCATGCGAAAACTGGTGCAATAATAATAGTAATAATAATAATCTGTTAAAATGCAATGTATGTCTCAGTTATGTAGGGTTGTCCATGCATTGCAAGCTTCTGTACTGTGTAATTTGAAATTTGGAGATATTGAAATTGTAAAGCTCGTAGTTTGCCAATGAAAACTTTACTTACCAGCCAAATTCTTTGAAATATTTTGTTTGAGCTCAGTTTTTAATCATTATAATTTGTAAACCCTACTTCAGCTTGGCTTATTTTGTGTAGACAAGTTAAAAAATTTATTGTTATGTTTATAAAATTAAAATTTGGACTCTTGCAAAAATGTATGAGTAAAGGTGTGTCTCCAGAGATCAAACATTGCTTTCAGTAGAAGACTAATTTTTCTTTCTTTTATAATGTTGTTCTATGCTTCTGAATTGTTATTGATTTGACACTGATTTAATGCTTGGATGATTTAGAGTGCATTGAAGGAAAAACCGGCCGGGAGTCCTTCTAATAGATTTCTCGTTCTGAGCAGTCCTATTCAAGAAGTAACAAATGTGTTGCCCTCTTCGCAAGAGCCTCCTAGTGAGTTGTTCCACAGTAATATCCGAGACTTGTCTCACAGGATTAATTCTGATGGTCACGGTGTTGATCTTGATAACGATGACCATCCGGTACTCCAAGTAGCTCAGAGCCCTCTTACCAAAACTGGTATCGAGGTTTCTTCTGGGAAGAAAAGGAACTTGTCTCACAGGATTAATTCTGATGGTCACGGTGTTGATCTTGATAACGATGACCATCCGGTACTCCAAGTAGCTCAGAGCCCTCTTACCAAAACTGGTATCGAGGTTTCTTCTGGGAAGAAAAGGAAAAGTGTTGAGATACTAAGTGATGGAAACAATATAGATAAGATAGGGAGGATTGACAGAAGTCCAGAGGCTCATAAAAGTGGGAATGGAGAGCTACAGTTTGTTTTGGAACAAACGGGTTATATGAGAAGTGAAAGAGAAAATTTTGGAGATCAGAAGTGTAATGATTGGGATCATGTATGGTTACTGCTTTATATTAATAATTCGTTAGAATTTTGTTGTTTTCTTGGACCCCTTAAGTCTTTACTTTTCAATTATCTTGCAGATTCTAAAAAGATTCTCAGCCAGCACAAAACAGTTGCTTTCTCCATCATTTGATAAGCTAAATTTGAATTTGGTATGTTCTAATATATGGCTGTAGAATTAGAAAATAATAGCATTAAAATAAAATTGTGGATGTTGTTGCTTACTTTTTTATCATTCACAAATATTTTATCATAGATATTTATATGAGTAATTCATTTTTGCTCTCAATATTTAGATTGGCAGGCTGGAAGATCTTTTGGTTCGTCTGCAGAAAGTTAACAAATGGGATGTTCTTTCGTCTGAAATTCATTCTCAGGTCTGTTAGATCAGATAATCAAATTTAGTGCAGTTTGCTAGTTATATTATATCATGAAGAAGCTTATATTTGTAGTGATTAGTACACATCACTTCCTCTAAACACAATATCCAAGGGCCTATTTCCTATGAGACAACATTGTCTGTTTTCACTTATAATTAGAAAAACCCATCTTGTTTTCAATTTATTTATTGATTTCAAGGATCTGTCTAGGTTACTGTGAAAATAATAATATTTTTTCCATTCCCTGTACAGACATTTGATAATAAACGATGCAATTTTGTAAAAACAAGTGCAAACAGGAAATGAAAACTAAATATTTTCTCAAAACAAACTTGTTCAATGTTCGTAATTTTCTCTCTCTTATTGACATGGTTCTTGTTTTTCTTTCAGAAGAAATTACCCGATCCTCTAAATATTCCCAGACACAAAAGGTATGTTTGGGCTGTTTGACTAAGTCACTATGTGGATTATGTTGTTTCATACACAAGTTTATGGAACTGATTTTTTTTATTAGTGGTTGACTATGTTAAGTATTTCTTTTGAAGGGCTGTGGAAATGAGAATGTTGCTGTTTAATATAGCATATGAGAGGGCCAAGCTACAATTAATGAATGTTAAGCGTGAGAGATTACTGGTATTCTCTCTTACACATCGGCATTAGTATTTAGCAATACTTACTTTTGGTGATACAGACTTTCATTATGCACAGAAAAAAGTACAACAGTTGAGTTCTGGACTTCAAGAGACTCAGATGATGAAAAATTTCATGCCATGTTCAGCTAAGAGTGGACCCGTTGACATTCAAGCTGATGATAGTCGTAGCAATACAAGATTTATAAATTCCCAAGGAGAATGTCAGGTATAATTCTGTGTGTGATTTATTTTAAATTTACATTATCACGATACACTTTCCATGCTATATCTGATCTTCAAAACCTTGTATTGGTATCGGAAATACATTGATGAGAGAATTACACTGATTAAAGGTTGCTACTTTGTCTTCCTTTGACTTAATTTGCTATAAGAGGAGTTAGCGATATCCACTTTTTTTTTCACTTTGGACAGAATACTCAACATTATACTTACAGCAACTTTAATTTAAATGTATTTGAAGAATGAAAAACCACATTCTCTCTCCTCAGACTTCAATTCCCTTACTACACAGCATGTCAATCTTTGATGGAGCATTCTTACACACCCAGCTCTCCAAGTCCAAACACAATTTTGTCTCCATATTTTTGTTGTTAATGGAATCTTGGAGCTCAGATCTGCTAAAGTTTTATCAGGTCAAACTCACATTAATTCAATATATATAAGTTGTTAGCTGAATTGGTGACCCACTATTTATTAGCAGAAATAGCGGTGCTATAGCTCTATTACGTAGAGTATTTTGATGAATCTTCCATGAAAACCGTGGTGCTATGCAGATTCCTCTAAATGGGCTGCAGCAGCCGCTATAGCATTTGCATCCACAATAGTAAAACTTAAGAGTCACAGCATATGTGCTGCACTTGACTGATTTTTATGACAGTAAAACTGAAAAGCCACACTCCACTCATGTATAATCAAACTGTAACCCTTTTGATTAACTATTCACGTTTCCTCCATTTCTAGTGAGTGTTCGGGCCCATCACTCGTTTATTTTTATATATGGACTTTACATCAACTGAGAAATGCCCTGTTCATCTGATGAATGAACTTCCCCGCGTTTGCTTTGCATGATATATTTTCCCTTGCATGTCCCTAATTTCTGTTTATAGTTTATTGGTGCAACCTGATTATAAAGGTACAATATGTCGTTCATTGCATTTCAATTGGCTGTGTTTTATTGGTCAATGCTAGGTTTCTTGCAATAAAGTGATGGAAATGAGGCAGGAGCTTGAAAGTTTGGATCAGAAAGCAAAATCTTTAAGTGAATTCTTTTACAATTACTACAAGATGGAAGGGGATCAAAGCTGTACCAACATTGTAAAAACTGTTCCTGATTATTTGGAAAAGAGGATGTCTTACAAGTTGGTATTCCAGAATTTGAAGGTGGTTCGGTTGTAGATATGGTTCTTATCTATGTACAAGATAACATTTCATTTTCTGACAAACATCTTATTTGTTACCCAGTTGTGGGATATTGAAGATTTTGAGCGTAAGGATGATTATCACATAATTATTCTCAACTATTGCGGATATATCATCCAAAGGTTATCTTTGATTTGTTTCTTTTTTTAAGGATTGGAGCTCAAGTGTATCTTTTGTGGCATACTGATTATCCAAGTGCCTATTAACTTTGATGGAATGTAGGTTCACAGTAAATGCTGGTCTATCAAGCATTACATTATCAACTAGCTTGAATGACGTGAATATTGGAAAGGTAATTTGGTGGACAATGTATCTGTTTTACTATCATATATATTCAATATTTATACCTTACAGTTTTCTAATGTTATACATTTAGTTTTCAGACCTATCCGAATATGGATGCTTTCTCTGCGTTTGTGTTTGCCTTAACTCAACATACCACTAGCAAATGCGCAGGTCGAATCAGTATGGCACATGAAACACAGGTAAGTAACTGTTTTTTATGCTGATTTTCTTGTAGCATAGATTTCAAGTAACCCAAAGCCTTGTCACATCCACAACACCACTAGAGCTTCCAGATGCTAGCCCACAAGTGTGTGGGATGTTATAAGCAATTGAAAAAAAGACAAACCAGGTAGAATAGGTGTTTTGTAAATTGGACCTAATTATAGACCTAATTTGATAGTTTTTTGTAATGGAGAAACCTTCGAGGAGAATTCTATTCTCCATTTTCGGTTTAGTTTTCAGTAATACACTTCTGCTCCTAACATTAATGAGAAAACTACTCGTGTAATAATAAAATGAAAGATGGGCACTATTCCTAAAAATTCATCTTAGATATTTTAAAATATTATAACATGCAATAAATGATACTATGATAATATGAGATATTTCTATGATATTACAAAAAATCATTTTAATAATACTATTACTTTTATTTGAAGCCCCCACAAAACCTTATGGTTTTAGAAAGCATATTGTGTATCCAATGATATAATTATTTCTAAAGTTAATTTTGTTTTTACTTGTGGCAACTACAACTATTGAAAGATGTTTATCAACCATTAATTTTGTGAAAAATGGAATGCGCAATCGTATAGTGGGATGAGTGGTTGAATGATGTGTTAGTTACATATATAGAAAATGATATATTTGATAGTGTTGACAATGAAAAATTATTGAACATTTTTAGAATATGAAATCTCGTAAAGGACAATTATAATTTGTCTAAGCTATTATGTATTCTAAGTTTGTTTAGTCATTATAGTTATGTATTTTGTAAGAGTTAATAATATTTTTCCTTAGTCTACATATATGTACTATTTTATTGTCCCCATCATAGAAAATTTATGGATCCACCACTGCTAATAGGGTTTACTCGTGTACATATGATGAACATGGACATCTGATAGTATAAGGATGTTACATGGTTCTTTATCTTCCCAAGGATATTCTGTATCCACCTTCCCCCCTAAATTCTATGACGCTATTTCCAATTATCTTTTCTATTATCCTTTTGTTTCTATTTCTTGGGCTCAAAGATTTCTTTTACAACCTCATTGTGTGCTGTAGCTGACCGGCTATTTTATGCCAGATAACAGGTTCAATTCTATGTAATTTGCTAGATGTGGTTGAGGAGGTTCAGTTAGCTCGGATAGAGATTAGAAATTTGGTCCAAGCTAAGTTTAATTCTCATTCAGGTAAGCAAATTTCTTCTGCACTTGAAATATTAAACTATGAGCCAATGTCTTAAAAATCAGATGGGTTGGTCAGGGAACCAGTGAAAGAGTGTTAATTACTAGTTGAACTCCAACCATTGTTGAACTGTTGATAATGAAATATATATATTATTAAAATCATATTATATAATAATATCAAGTAATAAACTAATATATAGTTATATGAAATTAAGTTAGATAAAAAAATTTATTTACCTTAAAACCATTTATATGTCTTGTAAGACAAAAGTTAATCAATAATAAGAGGCTAAATAATATATTTGAACCAAATGCTTTTGTAGGATCAGGCTCCAATCTCCACTAAAGTGAGTAATATCAACCGTTAGTTGATATTATATGTAATGCATGATCAATCATGGGTAGTTATAATATTATCCTATTGATTTTATCAATTTACTAACTTCTCACTTTAGAGGAGTCATATCCACTTTTTTAACCTCATACCAATCTTTGTTACTTGACATTAGGCTTTTATTCAGAAAAATAACTATAGGATTAATTATGTTTAGTCCTTATAAAATTATGACTTTCCAAACTTAGTCCCTAAATAAATTTTATTGACTTTTAGTTCCTATTTGAAAACTTTTTACAAAAAATAGACGCTGTTAGTCCCAAGAAAAGCAAAATAGAAGCAAAAAGTGAATAAATTTTAATTGGAGAATAAATTTGAAGATTCTGATTTTATAAGGAATATAAACATATTTAATCTATATACATTTGGTTGGATTAAAAAATGAAGAAGTTTGATAATGAAAATAATTTGTTCAATTAACCTATAATGGAGAAATCTCCATTAGAGTTGCTGCTCGTTCTTTTACTAGGTTGACCTGTCACCACTGGTTTTATGATCAGTCAGTTTTTTGGGATTGAACAGACCAAGTACTTGACCAGTTCATCAGTTATCCCATCACACTGGTCGGTCCAGCCCGGTTTAACTTTCAAAGCCATAAAATGAACCTTTTATCTGCAAAAATTATGGCGCTAATTAATTGGAATTAGTTATTACCTTCCATTTTGTGACTTTAGATCAAACAGGAGTTTCACTCTTTCATGTTGTTGTTGCAGTTCATCAACTTGATTTGCAGCTATATTTCATTGACTTCTGTAGTGGGAAGAAGGTGCAAGTGACTCTCGATATGACATGCTTAAAATGGTAAACTCCAGCAATAATTTAGCATTCACCTTTAAATTATTTTCCTTGCTCAGTTAATTCTTTGTTACCAAAGATGTGTTCGGTTTGCTGAAAAATTATGTTTGGACAAATACAACTATTTGTTCTATATTTGATTTGATTTAAAAATGGTCATGAAACAAGACAATACATAAGTTGAAGCACGAGACAGAAGTCTTGAATTTTGTTTCTAAGTGAAATAAGAGACAACTTTTTTCTCTAATGCACATCATCCAAAAGTAAAAAATACCCAACTTTTTCTTCCTCTTTGTAATAACTCTTCCTTGAGTCCCCTCTTTTCCCCAACCTTTTACTTCCGTCATTTCTTCCCACTTCTTTCCCTCAATTATATTGTGCATTCCAATTTCCACCACACCAACAAAAAGTTGTGTTATATCACTTGATTATTTGTACTGTACTATTCTGCTTTTGTTGTACTAGACCATGTATCAAACGCACACCAAGTGATGTCTGTTGCTTGCTTGAGTGTTCCTATCATATAAGCATTGTACACGATTCACTGAAAACTGAGACTGCTGAGTGTTCATCAATCTTTCCAACTTTTATTCAGATCATTCAGTTTTGATTCATACTTCACACACGCTGCAAAAGTTTCCATAAATTTAGTATCTATCTAGTTATATGATGATGCTTTGATTGCCCTTTCTCAGCTGAGTCAATGCTCATTGATGTATCAGTTATCTTCAATTTGAATGCCATTTTTACATTTGTTGTCTTAGTGCTATCCCTGCATGAGATTATATTTTTCTTGGTATTTGCAATTAAAGGCACTAATTTAACAAATGGTTTGAGCAGTGGGGCCTATCCCGC
Organism: Cicer pinnatifidum; assembly: GCA_037974775.1. Taxonomy (NCBI): domain Eukaryota; kingdom Viridiplantae; phylum Streptophyta; class Magnoliopsida; order Fabales; family Fabaceae; genus Cicer; species Cicer pinnatifidum. The sequence continues at coordinate 62,778,293 of JBBPBR010000004.1, read as the reverse complement.
AGAGATCCTTCCATCTCAAATATATGATCCTGTTGCTAGTGGGGAACAAAAGGCTCTTCCTTCGCTTGTAGATCAAATAAGAACTGCAGCTGAGAGTGTGACAGTGGGCTATTCAAGAATTATTAGGCTTTGTAGGTGTATCTCCCAGGCAATTCAGGCTTGCACTCAAGGCAGATGATACTGTCCAATCCCCTTGATTCGCTGTCAATTTTGGGTGGATTATTCATTAGAGCTTTATCTTGTATATTCAGATCCTATTGTTGCTATAACTGGACGAGTAATTCTCATGCAGCATTAAAATCATTCACTAATTTCCCAATGATTAGTGCTGCCATAGGAAATCAGTTTTTTTAGATCTGAAGTTTTTTGTGACCTTATGCAAGCTTTTCAATCTATAATAACAGAAGTACCTTGTTGATGTATTATTCCAGCGTAATATTTTGGTGAGTAAATACCAAATTTGGGCCCTTAATTTGTTAGACTATATCAAATCTCTTGAATTTGTTAGACTTTCAAAATGATTTTAGAAATTACAAGATAATAATCATGCTTGTCCCTTTGTTGATATTGGTAGGGATTATAGTAATATATTAAGTTAGTAATGTGGGAGATGTATTTGAAATTAAATGAATAATGTTATGGATGTATTTGATTAGAGATAGGCATATTGACATACTTGAGTAAAAAGATTGGTATGATGTTCAGAAGACATGTCTATTGTAAAATGTTTTCAACTTGAAAGTGTAATTATCAACATTTAATCTTCAACTTTTTATTTTACAAAGATGTAGATACTTGGGAGATCATTAAAATATGGATTTACATTGAAATCAATAGAATTTAGGAAGATTCAATATTTTGACCAAATTAACGCTCAAAAGACTAGAGTAAAAAAAGCTTCTTAAAAATGTATTGCTAGCGAAGTGAAAGACGAAATGAGAAATGTAACAATGTACCAAAATTTACATTATATGTAAAGAAACATATATACCATAGTCATAATGTACAAAAAAGAAAATATATATACCGTATTATGACTACGAGCCTAATTTTCACAAATCTTTATAAAATGATGCTAGTGGGACCTAATTTTTTATATTTCGTTTATTTATTTTTTTGACTCAAATACTCAATAATTCGTTTATTAGTATGTGGAAATTTAATTTATTATCTGTGAAAAAAAAAAATCAATAGTGTCATAACATCTTCATGGCCGTTTTAATCGGGGCCAGCATTAGACAGATATATTGTATACCACTCCGATAATTCTCCCTAAGTTAATAATCACAAATGAGGTGCTGTTCATTTCAAAGCAAAATTTTCATTAAAATAAATAAATTTACTTATTTCCGTTGTGAGCCTATGTAACGGAACTTTATTTATTCAATACAACAGGAAAATATGAAAAGACATTTTAGTCCCTTTGCAACAAGCCAATAACATTCTACAGAAAAAAATTCAGCTAGGTTGGACCAACTTAAAAGAATAGGAACTCCCAGATAGAATATCATAATCTACATAAAAAATTATCTTAGAAACACCCAAAAAAAAAAAATATTTGAAACGTACCAATATGTGTTTATCCCACGTTTGCGATTAAAGGCAAAACAACACTTGAAGAACTTCCATTTCAACTTATGTCACATGGGATCTAGATATGAACAATCTACTGATTTTGACACTTTAATTAATGAAGAAAAAAGAAAAGAAGAAAAATGAAGAGGAAAGCCTTCTTTGGTTTAGAGATTTTAAAAGTTTTTGGGGCCAAGTTGTCTCCAAATATAGCTGTTTTAGGGGCCTAAATATGGTCTATTAACAAGTGGGCATCAATTGGGCAAGTCACGGTTCAAAAATATCCAAAAATTAATATATTTAATTTGTAATGTAGATTAAATTTTATTTTAATTATATTTTATAAAAAGAACTAAAAAATATATTAATTAAATTTTAATTAAATTATCTTTTATAAAAGAACTGAAAAATATAGTAGTATAAAAAATTTGAAGGACTAACGTGTCCTAATTATAAGCAAGCACACCTTATAAAAAGATTTATCCCGAAATATATATTTCAAATCACAAGATTCATATAAGATCTTTTCAAATATACCTTTGTAAATATACTAATTTGTTTTAGAAGTTTAAAAAAAAAAAAGTATTTCAGGAACATCTATAGACAACAAGAGGTACATTAAATACAATACCTATTTTTCCTAAATATATGTAAATGACAAAAAGAAAATGGATGGGGATAGGGATAATAGCCGACAACAAGGAGGGCATTATGGACAAACACAATTAACCAAAAACTATATACCTGATCTCATATGTGGCAACATCAGATACATATAAAAAAAAGACAAAGAAAACAAAATCCTCCACACTCCACTAACTTTACATTATAAAAGGCAAAGTGATAAGAAGAAGTCAAATCCATGGGAACATCAAAATTGTCATAAACATTTACACACTAAACTGTACATGAAGCTCTCTATTTGATTTGTTTTGTGCAAGCTTTATTCATTGCTCTCACCAAAAGCAAAAAGCATCATCTTCAGGAACTAAAGGAGTCCTACAAAGTGGACATGTAATGTTCCAATAGTCCAACCACTTCTCCAAGCACACTTTATGAAAAATATGGCCACAAGACAAGCAATTTATCTCTGATTCAGGTTCAAATTGTGTGAGACAAACTGAACATTCATGTTCAGGTTCTTTGCAGCTTCTACAAACACTGTCAAACCTAAGTGTTGGTGTCCTGTTTCTGAACTCTTCAATGAAATCATCTGAAGGACTTAGATGGAATTCAAATGAGTCAGGTGAGTTTTGTGAGATATAATCTTGTGAAGGAGAGGATGATGATGATGATGGTGAAGCAACGATACCAACAATGTGTAGTATAGTCCTAATAATGCCTTTGAATATGGATATTGACATGGCAGTGTTAACAAGAATTATGCATAACATTCCTTCAGATGGTGCTGGAAGACTTGATAGGCCCATTTTGATTTTAACAAAGAAAGTCACTTGAAGGATAACAAATTAGTGATACACTTTATGCTGCACCAAAGTAGGAAATAGTGTGCCTTAGAACTAAGATGAATGGTTACACAGCTTGGAAATGCTGAAATTGAAAACAGAATTGATGATATGTCAAAACTCTTGGTCTCTTGTTGAATTGATAGTTAACCTGCAAACACATACATCAAAAGAGTACTTTAATAAAATTGAAACAAATAAGGTGTTGTGTTGACTGATCAATCAAAAAGATTGAATTGATTGAACTAATAGTGCAGGATTAAAGTCTAACTGAATAATTAATTGGTTTTCTTGGGTTATAGTGATCAAAATATCTATTTTTTGCTAGTGAAATAGCAATTAGCAACATAACCAGAATTGGATTAGGAAATAGGAATAATAAAATCTCATTGAAAATGAAAGGGGAAATTTAGTTTGATATTTAGAATAAAAAATTGTCACTTTATAGCAGGGATGAAACGATAAGCTACTTTCAAAGAAATTTTGGTGCAAAATTTACCTAAACTAGAGAACCAATCCCTACAATCTAAAACAATTAAGGGGGGAAACAAAAAAGAACAGAAAAATTATGTGTTTTTAAAATACAATAACAAAGGAGTTAAGTACACAATCAAACAACACACTTGTAAAACAAATTTTGAAAACCCAAGTAGCTTATATTTGATGTCAAAGTTCCCAGATTAAAAATTGAACAAACGAGATTAAATTATAAGCATTTGGGGTGGCTTCTTCATCAACAAAACCTATAAAAACAAAACTTTATGTAGCAAAAAATACAGTCCAAAATTCTTATGATCAAGCTTACATGCGAAAACAATGAAAGACAAAAGAATCATAAAAAGAAACCAACTTAGGATAATAGGATCTACCATTTCATAGAAGCATATTGGATAATTAAAAAGAGAAAAATATTGAAAACCCATAACAGAATAGTGGAAAAAGAATGCATTTTTGGTACTTACAAATAAAGGATTTGAGGATTTGTGGTATTGGTCATGAACTCAACAGGAAAAGCTTCTTAATTTGTTAACTTAGAAGTGAGTTTGTGATATTGGTGTTGATGTGCTGTTATAGCGTTTCTCCCTTTTCGCTTTTGCTTTATAGAGCAACAACCCCACAAACAGTAATAGCTAGCTAAAGGTTCCTTAACCATGGTTAAAGTTCCTTGATTTCCGGACAAAATATGTTTAACCATGGTTAGTTCTTTTTTTGTTCTTTTATACATCTTGGATAGAAATCTAGAACACTGTTTTAGTTTTAATAATTCTTTCATCTATGTACATTTACCATTTTATTATCTGTTATCTATATATTCTTTGAGAGATTTTAATATTATATTCAACTCACAATTTATATTTGAATTATGTTGTGAGTTAACTAGTGAAAATGAGTCAAAAAGTTAATTATTTAATTTTAAATTAAATATATTAATTTTTGTTAATTAATTTTTATTTATATTTAAAATTGAGATAATACGTGAGATGTGAAGTTTGAATCTAGTTAGTTTATAAATTTCATAATTTGTTTGTTATTTTTAGTCTATTGAAATACAAACTGAATTAAATTTGGACTACGATTTAAAATTGAACTCATTGGTTCTAATCCAATGACCTCTAGTAGTCAATATTTATTAAGGGAGTCTTTTTTTTCCTTTTAAAATAAATGATATTCATTGATTCAATTATGCTATAACAGAAAAACGTCTATAAATATGATAACATTTAAGTATCTGAAATATGATGTCAAAATTATTGATTAAAATTTGAAATAAATCAAAGTTACTATGTCAATTTAAATTAAAACGAACATGGAACAAAGGCGAAAAACCAAAAAGTGTTACACTCAAAGACAAAAAAAACAAAAACTAAATTTGTTGAAACCGCTTATTTAAATATTTTAGAAAAACATATTGAAGATGTGATTTTAGATAAAAAAAAAATTGACCATAAATCAATGGGAGACATACAAGTTCAACTATTCAATTTTCAACGTATCATAAACTATGTGGGCACGTTAGTATTTGCACAAAAAAATTGGATTAAAATTTTCAAAAGTAAGTAGACAAATTGACTCTTAAATTCGTAAACGTCAATCAAATTAGTCTCTCAATTTTACAAGTTAACAAATATATCATGAAATTATAATATATCAAGCAAAATAGTACATTAATAAACTTTTGTACTTACATATTTTAATGTACTTACATATTTTAAACTTTTGTCACATCAATGTCATCTCCTGGATGACAAAATTGTTAATGAAAATTTATTATCGCAAAAATAAATTTGTGAGTAATTATAATTGTATATAGATTAATTATTGACAAATTATTTCATAAAAGATTTGAATTTTATTGAAAAATTAATTCATATTGTGATAACATTGGTATGAGATTAACGTAGAAATGTCGTATATTTAATTAAATATCATATTATAGTCTTTAACGATAAAAATTTAAATATGTACTATTTTAATTAATATTTTATAATTTCATAAATTTATTTGTTAATATATAAAGTTTATAGATTAATTTAATCGATATTTACAATTTCTAAAATTAACTTTATAATTCTCTCAAAATTTCGATACATTTTATCTAAGGGTGTGCTAGATGGTGCGTTGTTGCTTAAAAACATCACATCTAAAAAATGGAAGTTGACTTGTAAAAATATGTTTAAAAAAATTTAACAATGATAAATTATTTTAAAAAGTTCCAAAATTAGCTTTTTTTTTTTAACATTTTAAAAATTCTATATATTTTTTGTACCAAAGAAAACTATTTCTTTAAGTATTAATATCCGTGAGGTACTCTATAACTCACATTGCTCCATTAGGTAAGGTAGGTTGGTCTAATAAGTGAAACCCATTATGCATATTTATCCTACTTGGAGTCGTTATGCCGTACTAACTATAGACCCTAATACCTCATGTAAAATAATTTATATTAATAATTAAATATACAATTTTATATAAATTTAAAATTTATGATTATGTACTTTAGTCTTCGATATCTATTTATATTTTTTAAAAATTTATAAGTTTATTATATATTTATTTGAAACTTTTTAATAAAATATTAAATAATTTTAAAATTTTATAAAATTTATAAAGTTGATTTATATATAAAAAAATTAATTTAACAGTTGAATATATAAAATCACATAATTATTTTTAGAATTCAC
>JBBPBR010000004.1:62739229-62755940 GCA_037974775.1 Cicer pinnatifidum | reverse complement strand
TATATATATTTGTTATATTTAGAAAAAGGTCAACCAATATTGGTTGAATTTAGCTAAAGACACGGACTGCCAAAATATAACGAATTAAAATTTGAATTTTAACTAAAAAGGATATTTAAATTTATTATATAATAATAAATTTATTCTCAAAATATGTGACAAATAAAAATTTGAATTTCAACTAATAAAAATATCTAAATTTATTATATAATATTTACTGAATAAGTTATCTTATATATGTATATATAAATGGAAAAAAAGTCAAACTCGACTCAATCAATTAAATAGAGTAGAACATGCTTTAAAAAGAGCAATTAATTAATTCACATTAGCCTCCTGATGTCTGTTTGGATAAACATATATATAAAAATAAGCACTTCACATAAGTGTTTACATATATAATTAAATAGGAAGTGGGGCGAATGCGAACAAGGCGAAAAGAGCTTGTAAGAAAAGAAGAAGAAGAAAAAACACATAAAAATAAGTTAAAAATAAATGAGTTGGACTTAAGGTGTTTTGCTGCTTGCTTCTCACTTTGAGTAGGGGCGGTCCATTAGATGTGTTGGTCTTAGAAGAATCTTCAAATTTTAAATTTTTCTTAAAATATGAGGTAATAACATAAAAATTTAAGATTGTATAAAATAAATTAATAATTTATCAATAATACACAGATATAAGTTTAAAATGAAATTTAATATAGATAAAATTAATTATTTTTTAAAATTCAATAAAAGTATTTTTTAAATAATTTGTCGACGTTATTTTAATTTATATTTTTAATTATTTTAAGGATTGATCTTTCTAAGATTTGAATCACGTTCAACTATAAAAAAATTTCATACTTTACCAACTAAGTTAATACATAACTATAAATATGGTTTTAACATAATTAATAATAACATAGTATTATAGGAGTTCTTTATTTATTACATAAACTATTTATTTTGAGACCTATAACTTTAGTTTTAACGGTTTGGGATTAGGCCAACCATATCTTTAGTTATTATCTTTGAAGGTTGCTCTTAAGCCCCCAAAATACACGAGAGTCTTTCAAAAGGGAGTTTTCGGTAGTTAAAAAATTGAATGAAAATACTACTAGAAGCATAATTTTGGTAGTTTTGGATGAAAAATTGGACGAACAATCATCATTATTCTTAGTATTGTAATCACATATGTGAGGTGCACTTTTGGGATCATTAAACTCTTGCACATGATTGAGTAATTTTCTCAATACTTCATAGAAGGCGAGGGTATTATTTACTAATATCCAAAACATGATGTTTTGTTTGATAAATTTTATAAAATAAGAACTTATTGAAAATGTAAAATAAGTTAACTTCATAAGCTTTTCAATAAAATAAATTTATGGTGAGAAGATAGTAGTTTGGTCCAAGACATGAAAAACATTAGGATTTAATATATATTTACTAATGAATTTATATTTGTCCCATTTCATTGACACTAGTAAAGTTTGAATTTGCAACATGTAGATGAAAATCTATCTTTTTATCACTAAATTAAATCATTAGAGTTAATTTCATCAATCATAGATAATGTTTTAAAATCCAAACCAATCAGTTTGATCGATTGAACTGCAAATCAATAGTATGACTGATTCAAATAAAGTACACAATCAATAATATTTTTTCTTTCATAATTTAAATTTCATAATCTCAATTGTTTTTTTTTTAACATTCGGAAGCCAAATTATTCACACAAAAATAATACATGTTTATATCAACTAATGTGAAAAAAAAAAATTATATCAACTAATAAATCTACTTTTCAATAATTATACAATTCAATAAGTGACTCACTAATTCGACCATTGACTTACTGGCCTAATATCTTGATCAAATTGATCACCGACCCAAATTTTAAAATATGGATAATAAGTCTTAAGGACATTATCACTTTGTGTAATAATATTTTTCTATCATCAAGAAATAATGTGATACGATCAAACTAAATAAAACTCTTTGAATCTCTGTAGCTATTCTTTGGTAGTTTGGTTTGTTAGACTATTGTCTATGGAGGTGGAAATAGGTTATCCATACTAATTTAGTTTGAGTCTGATCTACTTTAAAAATATTATGTTTGATTCTCACCTATTATCCGTCACATATTTATTTTTAAAGCCTACTCCAACATTTTTTAAAGTCCGACAAAGTCTAAAAGTTTGTTTCAAAGTGTACTTCCCGTTTTTATTTGACAAAAGTGTGAAGCAACCAAGTAGTGAATTTACTAATAAATTAATATGTCAATAAGCTTAAACTCTATTTTAATATATCGCATGAACTTAAAGCACTCGTTTACTTTGTGGACATATTTTCATTTTATAAAATTTAAGTTAAACTTACTTGCTAACAAGGAGGTAAGAATCTCTCTTGAAGTGAACAATTAATTGTATATATTTTTAAAAACAATAAAAATGGCAAAAATATGTTCATTATTTACAAAAAAAATGCATCATCTATCCATAATAATAGTCTATTTCAAAAGCACTTATTAAGTTAAAATGAACACACAAATTTATAAAATAAAAACACAAAATAGGTTCAAAAAGTAGATAAAGCTTTGGACAATCTAACATTGTATGGCATCATATTTTAATTTTATTTTATAATAATATTTTTAAATATGTCAAAATTTGATCTAGATCTTCATGCTTAAATTGCATAAATGTTACAAAAAAAATTGTGATTTCACACATAGTACAAAATTGTAACCCATAAAGTCGCATTAATAGAAAATTTAAAATTATGGTTGGCTCTTTTTGGCACTTTGATGACCAATCCCACATTCCTCATTCATCAAATGTCACATCTTGATTGATAATCATCTTATTTGTCTATGAGTTGTAACGTTTGTAGGCCTTTGAGTTGGAACGGTAGTCCATAAAGATACATATTTCGCCTTTATCATCTAATTTCTTTCTGAGTTGATCTGGTACATGAGCATATGAAATACATCTAAACACTTTTAGGTGTCGTAATGAGGGTCTCCATCCACTCCAAGCTTATTCGAGAGTCTTCTCTTGTACACTCTTTTTAGGACACATGTTCAAAATATAAACTTCAGTAGCAACTATTTTCACCAAAAATTCATTAAGATTTTCTTTTGCTTTCAGCATGCATCTCACCATGTCTATAATTAGCCTATTATTTCTTCCAGTTAATCCATTTTGCCGAGGTGTGTATTTTACTGTTAATTGATGCTTAATTCCATGTTGTTCAAATAAATTTGTATTGATAAGGTATTCTTTACCTATGTCGGTTCGAAGTACTTTTATTCTACAACAAATTTGTTTCTCTACAAATGTCTTAAATATCTTGAAGACATCACAAGCTTCTAATGTTTGCTTCAAAAAATGTATCCATATCTTTCTACTAAAATTATCAATAAAATAATAAAATATTTGCAGCTACCAGGTGTTGATATGTCATATGAACACAAATTTGAATGAACTATCTCTAGTAGTTTCTTCTCCCTCCAAGATCTTCTAGTTGGAAATTATTATTTATGCTTCTTTCTAATTTGACAAATCTCACATACACCATTTGGAATATGCACAACAGGCAAACCAAAAACATATTCCTTTCGTGACAAGTAATTCAAGCCAAAAAAATGAAAGTGACCAAAACTCATAAGCCACAACCAATCATCATTTGGAATTATAGAACTCAATCAACTAAGTCTTTCGTGTTGAATTTTCAAAGGAAATAGGTGGTTGAATGTCATTATTACCTTTGTGATAAATCTGTAATTTTTGTTAATCAAGGTGCAATAACCATTATGAATCTGTATGTGTGTAGCATTTTTCTAACAATTTTCACATACTTAATAGAACGTGATGTAGTCCACGAGCTTAGAAAACATGAGCAATAGAATTTTAAAATCCGTCTTTCAACCTTATTATAGCAATTTGATATTTTGTCAAAATCAATATATGTAAATTGTTTTCTAATTTTACAGTAGATCTTACCGTTTTATTCAGAGAATAAAATAATTCTTTTTTCCTACACATATGATTACTACACCGAATATCCAAATACCAAATATTTTTATCTTCCGAAAAATTATTTAGTTCAATCATATATTTTTTCTAATAATAAAAAATGACACCAATCAGTGCTTTTCTAATCTTCGATTTAATTTCTAACACATATATACCTGTTTTTCTAAAGTAAGGAGTCTAATTACCTTATTAAGAATTTAATATGTTGTTGTTTATTAATTATTTAAAATTGAGATTTGGAAATAGAAAAGAAAAAAAGAAAAACTACTATTGTTTTTGTGTTGTGCTTGTGGTAAATCATTTTGCGGCGCTTAGTAATTTTTAAAAATTATTATTAACTTTTTGCACCTATCGAACCTTTTATTATAAAATACTAAATTCAAATAAACTTAATTATATATAAAAAAAATCATTCAAATTCAAATATATAAACATCAACTAAAATACACATGATTAGTCGAAAGTTGCCAATGTAAGCTGTACACGATCAATTAAGCGAAGTAGAAAGTGAGAGATAGTTGAATAATTAAATGTGATTTTGCAAGTGGCATGGATTTGAAAATAGCATGAAAAGGGTTTTTGTTGAATTGAATATAAAGGAAAAGTTGCACTTTTTGTGATGGTGGGGTCGGATTTCGCATATCTTTTCATTGTGGACAATATATTTTAGTGTGAATTTAAAAATTAGTATAAAGTCCAAAAACACCTTATCTGAAGAAACAGTTTCTTAGGATTTTCCTTATTTTATGATATAGTCGTGTTCGTGCTCCATCCACTTTTCCTCTTTGATTGCCACTTGTTACCTGCTCCTTTTCTTAACCACCTAGCTCTTTGCCTTCCAAGCATTAGCTCACGCTTCGATTTAAGTAAGAAATATGAGTTTAACTGTGGACATGACTTAAAAGTTTATGAATATGATTTTTTTTTTAAATGATGGTAAAAGTTAAATAATTTTAATAATTTAATAGACGTTATAAATATTTAGTATAAAAGTTGTTTATATTATATATATAAATTAAAATAATTAAAGAATCTGTTTTTCACTTTTTTATATTAATTAAGTTACCTTTGTATACACTTGTGATTATTATTGTGCAAAAAAATGTTAGAAGTCAATGACAATTGCTTTAAATTGTACATGGCTTTTAATCAGAAAAATAAAATAGAAAAATTTGTACATATCTGTGGAATTACACCAGCATATGTGTTAATATGTTTCATTTTTTTATAAAGAGGGCCTAACGGCCCAAAGAAGAAAGAATAAAAAAACAGATTAAAGGAAACTTCAGGGGAAAAAATCTCAAACAATTCGTGTTTTTGTTAATGACTTCGGTTGAGAAAAAAAAAAAAAACTCTAATAAGTATAGTCTCGAAGAATCATCAATTAAGAGAATCTTTAAATTAACTAAGAATAACTTTAAATTATGAAACGCCCTATTCTTTAAAGTAAGAATAAATTGTCAGTTAATATGTACACCAATTTCTCAGTAACGAATTCTATTGATCAAAAATTGGTAAAGTGTGTTATCTTCAATGATCAATTTTGAGGGTCGCAAAATGGTTGTTACTTGCAGTAAAGAGGGTACGATTTGGGCCCGTATTTCAATTGCTAAAAAACAAGGCAACACATCTTACAATAGTGTAAGATGTAAAGTTTTAAAATAGTGTGCCACAAAATGATTTTTCATATTATTTTAAATGAATATAAAAAGAATCATAGCAGAGTAATATACATATCATCATGACATTTGCCCGAAAACACACTATATAGAAATACTTTCTTTCCCAAATTATTGTTAATGATTTATTTTCTATAATATTTATGGTTAATGATATAATTGTCATAGAAAATTATTGTATTGGTATCATAATTGTTATTTTAATTTGTATGATAGATAAAAATAAAAATAACAAAAGTTGGAAAATCGTGATTCTTTAGAGTATGTGATTTCTCCACTAACGAATGTTAGAAACACATATTTCAATATATTATCTTCTATTAATTAAAATTAACATAAATCTTATTAAATTATGTAGATTCCTTTAAAATTTGATGGGACTCGTGTGAATTTTAACTATTAAAAGAAAATATATTAAAAAATATATGTTAAATAGTGTATTAATAGTATTATTTTTGTATAAATAAATGCTTATGATCTTCAATCATAGATAAAAAAAATTATAATAATCTTCATCACATTAGAGGAGATAGTAAAACAAACTTACAAAATATGTGTTTGGAAGGTTATTAATTAATAACTAAGAACATTATTTTCATCAAGATTTCATGGACTGATTGGGTATGCGTCCTCATTCATCATTATGGTGGATGAGATTATAAAAATAATTTTATTTTTGAAACATGTTTCTCTTTAACGTTGATTTGATTTATATGATATTCAAGGACTAAAAACATGTTGATTAGAAATAAATAATCCTTTTATTATTATCTCATTTTTTTTTAAAAAAAATCCTTCTTATTTTATTCTACCGTTCAAAAGGAGATATATTCTATTATTTATTTTTTAGTGACATTGTTCGATTAAGTGACATTATTTACATCGGAGGGTCCGAATAAATTACGCACAAGAACCCGTCTCATTTTACCTTCCTCTTTTAGTTTCGGTTGGATTAACTAACAAGTCACATTTAGATTTTAGTTTCGTTGAGTTAGTTAAAAAACTAGTTAAAAAGTTATCAGCAGATAAATTGTTTGTGGCAAACCGTTTAGTTACTTTCTAACACTATTTTTCAATTTTTAATTTTTATGTGAGTGGCTAAAATGGCATCAGTTTTCGTTTTAAGTTGTGATAAATAGAAGATCAACGTTAACTGGAGAGAATTAATTTTTTAAGATACTGAAAAATGATTATTTGAGATTTTTTCAAAATATTTAATCTATTTTTGAAATTTTACTTAGAACTAAATTTAAACAACATGTATTTTTTGTTGTTTTGTTTTGTTGGAGGAATATTTACTTACATGGTTTGGGATATTGAGAACCTCAAAGTAAAAAGTAATCAACTCATTACCCCTTTCTTCATGCGTGGATGTAAAATTTTCTATATCATTTGTGCTTTTTGTTGGAGGAGTATTTACTTACATAGTGGGAAACTTGGAATGATTATTAAGCTTCAATCAAAGAAACACTTAAAAGAGAGCCGAAATTTGAATTTTGACTTAAATACTTACAAAACTCATTTTTTTTCAATAATTACATTTTGTTAAGGATTTCATTTTTTATATAAAATAAGCTTAAATATTATGATTATGAATATATGTACTTAAAGACACTGTAAGGTAAAATAATAAATAATAAATCCCTCAATTTCTTTAGAGAAATCTATCAAAATTGAGCCTACTACAATTAGAATAAATAGCAGTATGGAACTCAAGAATCTCTACCCAAATTGTACGAAGCACACTTTCCTGTTTTCCATGCATCAACTACAATGTCATGCATGAGTTAACAGCAACAACTTTTTTTTTATGACAAGTTAACTGCAACAATGACAATTTGCTTTATCCATAGCATTAGAACAGCTTTAGTAAATAATTTTCATGCTATCAAAATTTACTTTACAGGTAAAGAGAAGAAAAAGGCAACAGAAAAAACTTTCCCCACCAACTAATACCTTCCAAACTCTAAAAAAACTTAAACTAAAACAAGAATAGACATTTTCTCACTACCCAACAAAACTCTAAATGAGAGTCCAAGGATAATTGTAATAGAGAAGGGGGAAAGCTTATAGCTATGACAAGGAATTAATCATAACACAAACTAGCAGGAGCAAAATAAGAGAGGGCCTATCTCCGCAGTTGTGCACGGGGATACCTTAATTTACCAAAAAAAGAAAAAGAGAGGGCCTGCAATTGTTTCTTACTTTTTCAAGTTTAATGGTTAAATATCAGTTTACATGAGGACAGTACCTTCACATCCTCATCCCAAGCAATCAGAGAACATCCTATTGGCAAGTTTTTCAACTTTCTTACACTCAATGCAGCTAATCGCCATGTCACGCCACACGGAACTCCAGCAATATTTTTTAGAGTTTCCAAAAATGTTGCCCTAGATAGGATCAATTTATCTTTTGTTTATCTGTCACCAAGTCTGTTTCAGTAGTTACTTGGCCAGTTGAGATGTGCATGCTGTTGAGGTTGCTGATAAACACTGCCACCGGGACCTACCATATCAACTGCTCCGGCCATTGTCTGGGATTGTTGCAGAAGTGGATGAACTGTTCCAGCTGTCACTGCTTGTGCCGGGTGATAGACGCCAGCAAAATTGCCGTGGCCAGCCTGTGTTGGGGCATAAGTCACATGCTGACCCTGTGGTGGAAGGTTGTAGAATGAACTGGTCGGCAAATTGGAAATGTCTCGACCAGATGCAGCCACCCACATTGCCGAACCTTCGCTCTGCAGTGGAAAACAGCATATAATTATCGTCAAATGTAGAACTTTCTAGAAATATAAACATGAACCAAGTACAACGGGAAAATTTGCAAATGGGGGTCATCCAGCTAAACTTAATTGATAGTGGAATTCGAAAGAAACAAACCTGTTGTCCATTGAGGTATACATTGTTATCCTTGAACTGGGAGGAACCGAGATCCTCATTAGAATTTGAATTCCCTGCAGTTTCTGCAGAAGTAGGATTATAGCCACCAGCTGGGGAGGAGCCATATGCACCATAGGCAGCCGGCATAGCAAAATGAGCCGAGTTGGCTGCATTTGTTCCAGGTTTGTACTGTGGAAGGGGATATTTCATTCCGTTTGCAGCCACAGCCGAAGGAGGTGGATATACAGAGCTTGCCTGAGGTTGTTGAGGAAATGCACCGTTGCCCAAATATTGGTGAATTGCTTGAGGTGGGACATAGAATGGTGAAAAATAGTGGCCGTAAGGGATGTAATTAGGAGGGTAATGGGATATATGAACCCCACTCGGAGGCCGAAATACTGGGAGAGGCTGCTGAGCAGCTACTGAATTTTGCATGAGCCCAGAAGCTTGAGTCGCATGAGGTGTCTGACCAGCTGTAGACAAGCCAGCTCCCTGCATTCAAAACATAAAATACATAAAATTTTGGCAAAAAAAGAGCATGTTTTTGTGCATCGCTCAGATTGAAAATTCCAAATAGAGAGAGCTATGACCTATGGCAAATAGAAGTAGACCTATGGCATTATATCTTTACCAGAATGTGGCATTTCTCATAAAATTTATTCCATAATCAAACTAAGCTTCCTAATATTTATACAATTCAGACATAAAATTAAAAAAATGTGAGCAGAAAAATTTGAAAATAGTTGAAAGAAACGAAAGCATATATTATCAAAAGAGTAAACTGTAGACATAATTCTTTACTTTTGAGTGTTTCATTTTGCACGGCTGGTTGAGAATAAATTTAAGAGTAAACTAACACAAGCACCTTAGTAACCATTACACAAACTTCCGCTATATGTTGAAAAGCAACACAAACCTCCCTCGAATTTTTTTATTTTTCGCATCCCTTAATTGTTGTAGGTTTCCATTGGTTTTCCAGATAAAGATGATGTGTACACAACTGTTTGCTTTTATATTAGTACACAACACAATCTTCAAATCTAAATAACTGCAATTGTTACTTAAAAATGCAAACCTCTTGAGGAGACTGAGAACTTGGTGTAGGAAGCACTGCAACACCACCATTGTACTTGGCTGTAACCCCAGCAGACGGTAAAGGAGAAAGACGGCCATCACTGTCAGCACCAGAACGGTAAAACTGGGCGTAGTAATTATTTGGATCAAATTGTTGATGAACCTATAATAAGATAACAATTAAATTTAACTTTACAACAATAAAATGCAAAGTAAATTAAACAGTAAACATAGAGAGAGAGAGAGAGAGAGAGAGAGAGAGAGATAGGTCAGAGGGCTCACAACATAGCTTTGAAGCCGAGAAATATCTCGTGCTTGAGACTCAGAATTATCAATTTGTGCAGACTGTGCTTCCAACATTGGGGGCATGAAACCTAGATTGTAGTTCGGAGAAGTATGCACCACTGAGTATTCATTACCTTCAGATGGTATAGTGCCGCCGTGCTTGGACTCATCATCCTCCTGAATAGTACCAGATGCTACATCCACCTCTCCGGATGATGAAAAATTGTCGGGGACAGTAGTAGTGGATGGTTGTGGATTTTCAGAATAATCTGCCACCACAGAAGTAACTGAAGCATTTTGATTGCTGTAGAAAAATATTTGATTTGTCAAGGGGACAATACAGAAAATTACTGAAAACTAAACATGTTCACCGTATCATTGGCAAAGAAATAAACAGATATACTTATCAGGAAATGCAAAGCAGAATGGAAACTTTAGGAGCATATTAAGAGATGATTGGATTTGGTCAAATAATGAGTGCAAATGAGATTCAAAAACTACAATCTCCAAATATTACAACCTTGAGGCCTGCTCCCCTGCAGTTTCTTCAACGGCCTGAGATACTTTTGAAAGAGATGTTGAACTCTTTTCGCTCTCTGGGCTGCTAACATAACTTGATGTAACCCCAAAATTTATTCCCAGACTCCCAAAACTAAACTTGTTCTTTTCAGAATCAGGCACCAGGATATGGTTTGGAAGAATAACATGTTGACGTGGTGGAAGACGTAAATCCTCCAGCTTCCTCTGCAGTTCAGAAGTAGCTTCCTCGGAATCAAGGACCTTAGACACAGACGGTAACTGCTTGGCAGCTTCAGCTGACACGGCAGAAGACTCAGGTACTACGCTAGCTGGTCCAGAGCCCTGGCTAACGGTATTAGTTGGCTTTGGTTTCCACTCCTTATTGGAACCGGCTGTTGTAAAGGAAAAACATTAAAAATTTAGATCGAGCCAGCCGATGATCATAAATGGTTAGCAGGGGAGCAATAAGTGTGGTCACAATTAACAGTATATCCGGACAAATCTACACAAGCATGCACTTACCAAAAGGCACGTAAGTACAGTCAATAGAACCAGTTTATGACAATCTTTCTAACCATTTAATAACTAACACAATAAGACTAGCACAATAAGATACAGACTAATTAAGCATTGTGACAAATATTACCAAGGCATATAAGATTTTTTTTCCATAAATGCAATCATGCTGTTAACATCATGATAAAACTGCAGTAAAAATAGAAAGGAAAAAACACAAGGTAATTTAATGCTCTTACACATTACCATATCACACAAACATAGTGATTCCATAAGTCAATTCAACTGTTTGAGCAGAAAGAAAAAAAAAAGTTTCTATCCCAACCCTTTTTTCTGAAGTCACAGGATAAGACTAGCAATTCAACTGCATTCTTCATTCAATTATGATCACTGAGAAGTCCTTTTGTATGTGTATTGTGTACATTTGACAAGGAAGGAAAAAATACAACAAAGAAGAAGAGTAAAAAGCAAAAGACATACATTAACATATTTATGCACGATGCATCTACATCAAAGATTGGCCTCAACGGAAAGTCGTTGCATAAAATATACTACCTTGGTCCCTTTTCATAAGTCTCTTTTTGATATTTTTACATGTATTAAGAAAAATAGGTAGTGTATTTAATAATATGTTTATTATGTGTATTGATGTTACTAAGATACTATGTGTCCAACTAAGACTTTTTATCCCCCAAGACCAATTAGCAGAAATATTCATAAGGGGTATATTTGGAAAGAAAATCATAAATGTATATGATAATTTTAAATGGAGCTTATATTAAGGAGGAAAAGTTTTTTCTAAAGAGGCTTGTAATAATGGACATGTAATATTATCAACTACCGAAGAGTGGAGAACATGGACTATGGAGTACACAAAAGCCTTCTTCTTAAACAGCAGATGTATGAATTACCTTTCTGAAGGCCAACTATTTGTTGTGATCGATTATTGTGGTTAGAGGAAGGTCGGCTGACTGAAGTGGTCCCATGCATTACTGTTGATGAAGATGACACCTGAGGAACTTGATTCTTTGCAACAATCGGGGGGGATTTGCCTTGATTCTTACCTTGAAAAGAGCTACCAGTCTCAAAAGCTGTCATACAATTATGGGAGGAAAATTCTGCATTAGTTACACTGAAAAACTTCAAAACCGAAAAACTTATACTCGAGTATAAAATGTAAAATGTCCTAACCAGCAGTTTTGTTCTCAGAAGTGTTGGCCACATTTAATTCCCCAGGAGGACGTTGGCTTCCCACTTCCCGTTTAATTGCACCAACAGCACCAGGGAAACGTGAATCAGTCGATGGAACCAGTACTGGATCTGAAGAAGAGAAACAGACACTGGTGGAAGACACTGACTCACTTCCAAAAGCAACTTTTGCACCTTTGTCTGAACTATCAGAAGGAAAATGGTCACCCAAACTATTATTACCACCATCGGATGTAATAATTCTGTCCACATTTCCAGTCGATGAAGGGGCAGTATCCGCACTAGTAGTTCCAGATGCAACTGTTGTAGGCCCATTGGCAGTAGCTGGAACAGAGCTGCAAATGGTACGTAGTTATGTAGCTTGATCGAAATGTACCACGACTCGTAACTTCAATTCAGATTGATGTAAGATAACTAGCAACTAGAGGATAGCAACGGCAGCTAAAATACAACCCACTTACCTTGTTACGGAACTTTTTTCTCCAGTCTTTGTCTCTTGAAGATCAGGCAAAGGGGGAACACCCTTGGCGGTCCCTTGGTTGGTCCCATTATCTTTACCTGTACCAGGATTCTTGCCACCGCGAGCATCTGAGAGAAGGTCCAAAGAATATAGTTTTAGTTTAGCAATTATACTGTCAAACACAATATCATAATAGTAAATTGCATACTGGAAATACAGCTTCAGATCACTACTTTCTATTGAAGTTACCAGTAATACATGTTACGGGAAAGGTAACAACAAATAACAAACTTCAAGATGAAAAGTAGTCAAATGCTGCTACATTCTATTCAACTACCAGCAAAGGTGGGGAAAAAACTCAAACAGGTTATAGTTCATAATAGCCATTTTACCATGCAATATGCGATGAGGTGAAAAATTTCCGCGACCACCCCTAACCCCACGCCCTTGAGTACCAGGTCTCGGACGTGACTCCAAAGACTCTCTGTTGTTAACATTCTGCAGAATCATAAATGAAAGAGAAACATGAACATAATTAGCCAGATAAAATCAATGGTAAGTACAAAATTTGAAGATAATAATAATAAAAATAAAAGGAAAGAGCATCAGTAAATTACAAAAAAATATCACATAAGCAAACAAAACACAATTTCTAAAACTCCTAAAAGTTCCTCTCTGCCTCATTGAAGTCCTTCTCCTACCAACCATTGGTACATGTACACCTAACAAAATGGTGTAGTCATGCTTCAGAGCCGACGAGATATGAACAATTAACAGAGACAGGGGAGGGAAAGAGGGGGAACAAGTATCTCCTAAACAACCTGAATGAAACAGCACAAAAGCAAAGCAGAAACAGCTAGTCACAACTAACATGCCCAAACAATTAGTCATATGAAACAACGAAAAAAATTATGGGAGTTTGATGTGATTGATAAATAAGAGACTGGCCCATCAATAACCTCTCAAGTTGATGTATAGAATATTCAGGATTATGCTGCAACTATTATAGACATTTGGCTGTAAAGACAACATGGATAGGATAGACTTTGAGCGTAACAGATTCAGAAGCATGACCAGCGTGATTGCTACAATCTAGCTAACAATAAGATCAAAACATACCTCTTTTCGTTTGTCCTTTTTTCTTTTAACCTCGTGAAATGTATCTGCAAAACAGCCATTTGATGTTATTTTGTTTGGACCATGAATATGGTTGGAACAATGCATATGTAACAGCAATAGTAGAAGAAGGCCCCGGCATGCTGAAAGAACTTCACAATGTAATGGTTAACAGCAATGCATGATATCTTAATTAGCATGTCGGGAAACTGCCTCAGTAAAACCATGCACAGATTCTAAGTGTGTCCACAAAAACAACCCTATCCCATAACATACAAGGTAACAAAGAAATAACCATAAAAATGTTTAACAAAGAAATAACCATAAAAATGTTTAACAAAGAAAGAACAGTGCTCATTTTTAGCCTCATTATATCATAATCCTTTGAAAATTATCACGAAAAACTGCTCCAGGGTTTGGGAAAACACCCAAAGTTCAACCAAGAACTACAAAAAATTACAAACCCTACCTAAACATAACATTAAATTTGATAAATAATTATGTGGAGTCTGCAAATTAGCAACATATTTCTGGCATGGTCCAATTAAGCATCAAAATATTTGATCTTACACAGGGTTCTTAGATTTTCAAATGGATTTGTCAAGAATGAATCTCTGCCGATCAGGAGACTGAGGACAAAACAGGACATAACCCAAAAAGAAAAGGAAAAAAACTCCTTCCCCCACAGTACATAGTTTTAAATCTCAGATAGTAGTGCATAGTGGCCTACCTCAAAAGCGCTATAGCAGGATTACCACTATTCTGAATTTGTTTATACATATTAAATAATTAATAATTAATTGTATACAAAAAAATGCTGAAAATAAAATAATACTCAAAATTCATGACATATTCATAAATAACAATATTAAGTCATAGGTTAGCAAAACATAGAGATGAATAAAAGTAAAGAAAACAAACACAATTAAGCATCTAAGGCTTAAAGTAACAACATTAAAATTCCAATCCAAAGAATTAGCTAATCAAGCAAACAAACAAATTGAGGGATTTAGCAGCCGGCCGCAAACAGCTGCAGTATGAGTTGCTATAGCGGGCGCCACAGCTGCTACAGAAATTTGTTCCGATACAAACTTCCAAATGCAGCCACTATGGCGTGCTAATAACAACATAGCCACAGTTTAGTATGGAATCCAAATTCTCCTATCTATATTGGAGGAAACATGAGGATGATAACCAACTAAAGCATAATGCAGACCCAAAACATAGAATGCCCTCACAAAAAAAGGAACTACAAGCAACCAAAGGAGTATCAAACAAAGCATCAACTGAGCTGAACATTGGCAGCACAATAAGTTTAGACCCCAAATAAAAAAATTCAAAAAAAAAAACTTAAAACAAAGTAGGGTCAAGTTCACAAGTGCAACAACTATACAAGTCAACCAAACACATCTTATATGAAACCAGACACTAATAAACTCCACAAATATGTTTCTTCTCTAAACACAACTTAGCTTTCCTCAGACCAACTACACAGAGCCTCACAAAAACCAAAAGGGGTATGAAAAAACCTAAACTTTAACACAACAAAACTTCATCAACATTAAAAAGAAAGCTAAAACTTTCTATCCCAAGCTACACAAAACCTCATAAAAATCAAAAGGGGTATTACAAAAAAAAAAAAGGGGTCCAAACTTGGGCCAACAAAACTTCATCACAAAGGGTGTCCCCACTTCGAACTCCAAAACACCAATTCCACCGACACAGTACCAAACAAAAGGCAGATAAGGAAAAAGAAACAAAAAATAAGAAACAATAAGATCAAGATCGAAATAAATAACCCTTGAAAGTAAGAGAAGCATATGATTGTACCCTGAAAGAGAAGCTTCTGTGCAGTCTCGTTGGGATCCATAGAACACTCCTTAAGCATTGCATAAATCTCATCATCACTGTGATTACCCGTGATCTCTTTGATATTCTGGATCGTCTTCCTAACACCGCTTGGAATCGAAACCCTTAACACAGCACCGCTCATCTTTGCAACAAAAAAAAGAACAAACTTTGTAACAAGAAAAGAGAAGAAAAAAAAAAGAGTGAGAGAGAGAAAGAGAGAGAAGAGACAATATATGGTATATTATTTATAGCGAAAGAGAAAGAAGGGTTCAGTGATTGTTGTTATGGGTTGTGATGATGCAAACAGAGACTAACGAAGAAACATTTGAAGTTCGTATAAATTGGCAAAAGTTGTGTGTTTTTGTGTGATCCGTTATTGTTATTATTATTTTTCAATTATTTCTCAATAATAATAATAATAAACAATGGTTTTTTCTACCTTATATTTGTTTTTTGGAAAATTTTATTGATTGATCTGCCTCCAAGTAGAAATAACGTGATGAATGTGGGGAAAAATTGTTAGATATCTAAGTGAGTAAGAGAGAGAGACCAAAAACCAAGCAAATATTATAGGGTTTTTTGTTGCTCTTCTGTTTCTTTTGTGTGTGCTTTAATTTAAATATTATTATTATTATATTATTATTGTTATTATGTATTAATTATTTATTTGGTTTCTTTTTTCCTCATACTTGCCTTCCCTTCTCCTTGCAATTGCTTCCCTTACTAATTTATATTGACTTGTGACTTTGGTATTGGTTGCCTTTTCTTTTTTTCCTTTCCTTTTCAAATTCAGCTCACAAATTTATGTATATATATACACTTCCTATATTATTTGGAAGAAAATAAATACTTCCTTTATTTGTTAATTATTATGCATTTTTCTCTATTTTGTTGGAGGCATTGCCATTCTGTCAAAATTTCTATGTATAATATTTTTTATTTCCCAACAAAGAAATGTTTATTGTAAAAAAAAAAAATAAACACTTTCAGACTAGATTAAATATTTAATAAACATTATCAAATCAATCAATTTAAGAATCATAAAAGAGAAACAGTTTTCTCATATTTTCTGATTTTGTTTTTATATTGTCTGGAACTATGCTGA
>JBBPBR010000004.1:62713780-62738291 GCA_037974775.1 Cicer pinnatifidum | reverse complement strand
AAAAATAAAATATTAATTCAGAATTTTTGTATGAACGGAACATTATTATTTAATAAGAAACACACATATTTTCAAACACAATAGTTAGAACGGGTCTTAAACATAATGTAGTTTTAAAAACAAAATTTTAAAATAAAAATACATAAATAGATATATAAGACAATTAAGATATTAGTTTTTTAATTTTATTTTGGATCGACTACTAACCATTGCAAGTGGTGTACAATGAATCACGAGAACACTTGTTTACACAACATAACTTTTATACATATCAAAATTCCATTAACTAGTTAATATATTTATTTTCATTATAATTTTCTCTTTCTGGTCTATCTATGACTAGGAACGTTTGTAACTGTTTGGTTATTATTTGTTAAAACCTACACATATATCATACTAATCTTTGCTCAACATTTTCATTTTAATATAAATTTTTACAAAATAATACTTTGTTGTCCCAATATGGTCTTAATAATTTTACCAAGTTTCATGATGCAAATATATCAATCTTATAGCAAGTCACATTTTAGACATTGTTATTAAGTCTATGAATTTTATAGAGGTTTATAGAGGGTCAATAAGATGCGAATTTTTTAATTTTTTTTTCATGCGATTCTTTAATTATGATTGACACAAATTAATTATACTAATTAGTTATGAAATTCTAATATTTTTTTTAATGAATATTATAATTATGAATGATGTTTTTTAGCTTGTGGTTGACACAAGTTAATTGCATTAATTAGTTATAAATTTCAGTATTTTTTGAACAAATATTATAGTTATGAATGATGTGGTATAAATAACTTATCAAATATAAAAAATCACCTTCGCTAACTTATAACAATTAACAAATATCACAAGTGTCGTTAAAAATTAAATCATTGAATCAAATTTAAGCAATTCTAAACAACTCTTATTTATATTATATTTTTTAAGAAAATAATTCAAAAAAAAAACTAAGCCACGTGCTAGATTTAATCATGAAACAATAAATTTTGTCTCATAATTGATATAAATTAAACTAGAAACAAACTACCAATGAAAGTATCTCATATACATTGAACATTTTAGTATCAATCGGTGTACAAATAATACTTGTCCAAAGTTCAACAAGTGTGATTTGCTAGTTCAACTAACAATCCACCAATTTCACCGGTGACACGTTGGACTCATCAAAATTAATTGAGGATATACTTTTCCACATCAACATTAATTTAGAAGTATAATTTGAAGAGAAAAACACTAAATTTTTACCATTTAAAAATTATAGATGTATTACAAAATAATGTATTGTCTATAAGAATTCCAATAAAAACATAAATGACGAGAACACAAAACAGACATACACCATCAAACGAGAACCAATATCCTTTTTTTGCATCATCTCACATTTGTAATTAAATATTAAAATAAGTGACATAACATGATAAAATATAAGACTTTAATTGGACAAGAAAGTACAGCAGTTACCCCATCCAACAATTTAAACTAAACAAGTTTTGTAACTCCCTAAGTTTCTTAAAAAGACACACTTCTCTCCACAACTACAGATCCATAAAATTAGATTTTGTACTTTACAATTAGATTCATACCTTTTAATATATATATATATATATATATATATATATATATATATATATATATATATATATAATTTTGTCTATTTTATTTTCATTCAACCAGAGGTAAATAAAAATTTACTCCCTCATTAAATTTTTTGACAAATAAATTATTTCCTCCAAAAATTTAGTTACACAAATTAACAGTATCATAAATTTTAATATTGAAAATTTCAAACAACTATTGAATTTTTAAATTTTGATATTAAAAAATAATTATAAAAAATTTGATAAGAGAATTTAAAATTTTTTTTTTTTTAAAATTATTTTAATAAAAAAAATATAAGTTCAATTGTAGAATATAAAATCTAATTTTCCCAAAAGACCAACGAGTATTGTTTTTCCAAATGTAAGTACAGTTTCAAAGTATTCTTAGAGGTTAGAGCCTAGAGGTGTAAAAAGAAGATGAGCCCAAACCCAATATATTTATCCGAAGCCCAAATCGAGAAAGGAACAGTTATAATAATAACCAACCCTAACCTCTTTTTCTTACTCAAACTCCTCTCCTTTTATCCGCAAACAATTGCACTGCTGCACGTCACAAAATATTATACCCGATCTGCAATCATGTCTTCCAGAAATCTCGATAACCCTCACTCCGGCGACGGTGCCAGTACCGGAAAAATCTTCATCGGAGGGTTAGCTAAAGACACAACATTAGGTCACAAACAAGGAACAATTATTTTATTTTTTATTTTAAAATTTCAGTTATTTATTTCTGACACCGTTGATTCTGCAGAGACATTCGTGAAGTACTTTGAAAGATACGGAGAGATTACGGATTCCGTTATCATGAAGGATCGACATACGGGTCGACCAAGGGGGTTCGGGTTTATCACTTATGCGGATCCTAACGTCGTTGACCAAGTCATTCAGGAGAATCACATCATCAATGATAAGCAGGTAAACCCTAGTTAGGGTTTTTCTTTTTGTTCAGTAGTTCAGTTCAGTTGATTTGTTTTTGTTCCTACTAGGTTGAAATCAAGAGGACTATTCCTAAAGGTTCATCACAAACTAATGACTTCAAAACTAAGAAGATTTTTGTTGGTGGCATTCCAACAGAAGTATCTGAAGGTTTGTTTCCAGCACTTCGAATTTGTTTATGCAACAATAGTAATCAATGTTTACTGTGTCCTTTGAGTTATTTATATAAATTATCAATAATCTATCAAGCAAATACATTGGACACGACAAAAACATTTAATTGAATGTAATCAATATGTCTTGTCCGTCTATGACATTGACACTTCTTTGATCAGAAGTGTTGTGCTGGTTTATTGTCTGCTTATGTGTGTTTTGTTAGTTTGTGTCATGTGTTTTTGAATAATTTTTTTGGTATTGCGAGCAAGTGATCTTATTGGATGCTTGCCTTTTGTGTGTTTCAGATGAGCTCAAGAACTTCTTCTCTAAGCACGGGAAGGTTGTGGGGCATGAGATAATACGTGACCACACCACTAAACGATCTCGTGGATTTGGTTTTGTAGTATTTGACAATGATAAGGCTGTTGATAATTTGCTGGCTGATGGGAACATGATTGATATGGATGGTACTCAGGTGAGTTTGGTTGGTTTTTTTAGGTTGTTTGAAATTAATCCTGGCATTGCTGTCTATAAAGTATTGGTAATCTGTTTCGATTTGAAAGGTTGTTGTTGTCAAATATTGTGCTGTCAAATAGCCGCTACAAGCAATGCTATAGCATAGCGGAGATTGAACAAATTGTGATTGCTCTGCATTATGCTATTTAGTGCAAAGTGTTGTCAAATAGTTGCAATTGCAAGGCTATACCACTATAGCGTAGTGGAACAAACCGCAATTTTTCCGCAATCCGCAATTGACAACACTGGTTCTTTGTAATTGTTATTGCTATTGTTAGCACTTATGTAGCAGGCGTACTACAGGTTAGCTAAACCAAGGAAAAAAGGTTATGTTTATGAATGAATCTAGGTTGACTCAATTCTTTGTTGTAGGTTGAGATAAAGAAGGCTGAACCAAAGAAATTCTCAAATTCAGCTTCTCTTCCATCATTTGCTAGTGACTCTAGGGCACGTTCTTACAGTGATGGTGTTGGTGGGTTTGGCGATTCTTATGGAAGTTTTTCTGGTGGAGGTTACGTCCCTGGATCTTATAGGTCACTTGGTGGTTTCGGTGGTAGGCTTAGTGATTATGGTGGATATGGAGGTGGAGATGACTTCAGCGGTGGTTTTGGGGGCTATGGGGGCAGTTCTGGTGGTTATGGAGGCTATAGAGGAGAATCTTCATTTGGCTACTCTAGCCGCTATGGGTCCTACATGGGGGGCCTTGGTGGTGGATATAGTGGTGGTGGGTTAGGCCCGTATGGAAGAGGTGTTGGGGGCTATGGAAGTTATGGTGGTCCAGGCACTGGCGGAGGTTATGATTCAGGCGCTGGTGCTGGTTTTGGTGGGACAGGAGGACTCTATTCTAGTAGGGGAGGTTATGGGGGCAGTAGTCGTTACCATCCTTACTCAAGATAGTTTTATTACTAAGCTTTGCGGTAGAATTTCATGCAGGTTTAAGCATTTCCTAGATACAAGGCACTTACTGCAGGAGGACACTTTCTAGCAGTCAGATGAACCACTAGCATGTCTGTTATAATCAATTGCTTAGACAACCGAAGATAGAACTTCATCGATCTAGAGCTTTCTGAACAACACCAATCTAGAGGTTTTTGTACATCATCATTCTAGAGCTCTCTGAACATCAACAATCTAGACTTTCCCATCAGTTACCAGCCTATATGATCTTAGTTAGATTATTGTTTTATGTGATAATTAGATGCATGCAAGTTAGACTGTCACCATTTTGGATATCAATTTTAGTTAGAATCATTGGGTTGTGTGAATGTGTACTATTGTAGGTTATGCTTATTAGAATTTTGTTTGAAAGAGTACTTGTTCTTGATCTTTCCTTTAGTTATGCTTGGTGAGCCTATACTGTAGACGTGTGACACAACCTTTTCAAGTTATGATTTAGTTATGTTTTTGGTAAAGATAAATCATATGATAGCTCTCAATTAGTTCCAAGTTCCAACAGGTACCTGAAGTCCCTTTTCCTCCCAAAGGGTTGGTTTGATTGTTAGCAAGCATTAATTGTTAACTTAAATAGTTGGACTATTGATCTGAGCCTTTATCCAGATTTACACATTCTTAGATTTTGTTGGTGTTAGCATGGATAGTCGATATATTTGCCTCTAATGGGGCATCGTATATTAGTTTACAAATGTTGGACATAATATCTAGCGAGCACATTAATGAGTTTTAAGCCACTTGCTAAGCACGTCCATGATTGAACTCATGATGTTTGTATGTATTTATGGAAGGTGCAAATAGCTATTATCCCAGCTTTGCTCTTTCATAGTTTTATTGCCTCTACGAACCCCAAAACATACCTTGCATTGAGCATGTTAATTTTTTAAAGCAGTGATTTAATAACCTAACAGTTAAATATTATCTTAGTTTTATTAATTATAGAATGATCGCATAAATTGTTTAAAAAATGTCGAACTAGTATATGGATTTTGAGAGAATTGGCTGAATCTTTTTTTTTTTTTTTTATTTAATTTTTTTTTATGTGCTTGGGTTTCTTATGTTGGGTAAACATTATTTTCAAAAGACTTTGTTAACAGGATTGTCTTAATGAGCATTATTCCTTTTCTTAAACTTTTAATGGAGAGATCATATATGTTTTTATTAGCGAGAGATTATATAATGTAATTTAATCCATGTTAAATTGTCTTGACAATTGGTTGGTTTTTTAATTGTGATCTGTGGAAACAACAAATGCGAGCCATGCTAATGAGGATGTCCAGAAAATGCAAAGGAAAGAGCTCCTCATGGCAAACCACAAAGGCCAGCGAGTCAGATGTGGAGAACATCCCGGCCGGGTTTGAGCTCCAGGGATTTTCTAGTGGTAGAATTATTAGTAAGGGCTTCACGTTTCACTATTTTGTATACTTTTTTTTTTCGCTCTCGAAGATACTGTGTACTCAGAATTTTTATGTCAGAGCTATGAATTATTATAATAGTGCAATAGTGTTTTATTTTATAATATGCAATTTCTATGAATAATATTCCATGATGGATCAAATTAACTAATTATGTGGCCTAATTTGATTAAGTATATTTTGTATAAAAATAAATGATTCGACTTTTGCCATCCAATTATATATTTTATATATTATGATAAATAACATTCAAACTAATTATTGAGAAAAAACGTTACAAACTGCGTAAGGCTAAAATATCAATCAAATTTCGCGCGTATAAAATGATAAAAATAGTTGAATATACTGAACTTGTAAATATTTTTGAAAAAACAAACAATAGGTTAATAAATTTCACACTAATGATAAATAGTGGATTTGACATTCAATAGTTTAAAAATTATCTTTAATGATTTTTTAGACAAAACATAAGCTATTTTGTTTATGTTTAATGTAATAATTATTTTATTATAAAAAATCAGATATATAAATAATTTTATAAGCTATTTTGTATATGTTTAATGTAATAATTTTTATTATAAAAAATTAGATATATAAATAATTTTATGAAATTATTCAAAATAGTTTTTTATTTTATGAGAAATTCTTCAAAATAATTTTTTTATTTCAAATGATTTTTAGATTTTAATTTTTTCTTCAAAAATTGTAACATACCATAATTCTAAAAGCAATAATTTGTTTAAAATTGTTTGTTTTTAAAAATAAGACTCGATACGATATAAATTAGTTTTGCCATTTTCTTTTAGATTTGGCTGAAAGTTAATACCTCTCCTTCAAAAGTGTCAACTTCCGTCACAGAAATCTTAAACATAAACGAATGCCAAAAGGAAATAGAGGAGTAACTCAATATTAAGATGTAATAATTGCCTTTTTGATTTTGTTGTCAACCATGCAATAATGTAGTGTTACAACATTGGAGATTATAACTAGAGAAAAAACATGAAATCATAGGGAATCTAAACCCGAGGTTGTGTGTGGAAGCCTAAGCCATAATATCCTAGAGTTTGCTTTGAGGGGGCCAAACTTCTAGAAGATAGATGTCAGCTAGATGTTACAATGACAATGCATAACTAACTACCAAAAGGTGTTAATGTTTTTAGTTAACATCAAATTACTTCAAAAAATTTAAATTTTAACTAAATTTTCAGAATACATTTTTCTTGAAAATCAGCGTATTAATATAAAAAAAATACATAATTCAATGAAATATTTATTCGTCTCATGATAAAAGATAAATAAAATTAATGAAGAATTATTTAATCTGAATTTAATTCAAATTTATCCAAACTAATTCTTGATTCCAATGATTTGGTCATAAGTGATGTCGACGAATGTTAAAAAAAAAAAAATTATTTTAATTTTCTTATTATAGGTTTTAATTTAATGCTGACGCGTGTTATAATTATCAAAAAAATTGGCAATGCCACGTTTCTAATATAAAATGAAAAATAATATTCGCGACGTGTAATTCGTAGAAACGAAGTTTGATTCGCATTCGAACTTTAGGTCACGGCTTCGGAAACTGCTGAGACTAAAAAGAGAAAACCTTAGAGATACATTGGAGTGAGCATCATAGCATTTCATTCTACCTCCAAAGGTATTCTTCGATCATCATCATCATCATCATCTTTTATCTTTATTTTTATTTTTATTTTTATTTTTATGTGGACTCTGAATCATGGCTTGTAGTATAACTCTAAACTAGTTAATTAATCAACGACATTGTTCTGAAGGCGTTGTAGTTATTTTACTTGAAGTTTTGATCTCATAATATACTATGCTTTTTGTGCTGCCAACCTAACCTTCTGCTGGTTTTACTTTTTACTTTTTCCTTAATCTCTGTTATTTGCGATTAATTACTGTTCTATGCATCATCATGCTCCGATTTTATAAATCTTCTTTTCATTTTCTATGGTTTAAATTAATAGCTTATAGCTGATTTTCCATGGTTTTGATCAAGTTGCTTTATTTTTTCTTCTATTTTTTTGTTTTGAATTTTGATTGAACTGGTCCTAGTCAAAATGTTTACTTTGAATTGATCCAATCAATTCTCTTTGCTCTTTATAAATTGATAGATTCTAATATATATGAAGTCTATTATATTATATTCCCTTAAAGTTTGATTCAATTTATTTGTATTTTGACTTTTGATTCAGGTAATCAAATTGTGTTCTGCTTAAGATGGTTGATCCAAACGGTAGTTCCTCGTGGTTACAAAGTCTAAATATCTGTGAAACATTTGGGTTGAAAAATCATGGAGAGTATGGAACAGTTGCTGCTATTGTCATAGGCATCATTGTTCCAGTGTTGTTATTGGCTTTGTTTATGGGAAAGAAAAAAGGGAAAGTAAGAGGTGTCCCGGCAGAGGTTGGTGGTGAGTCGGGTTATGTGGTACGTAATGCTCGATATTCTGAGTTGGTTGAAGTTCCTTGGAAAGGAGCCCCGACGATGGCTCATCTATTTGAGCAATCTTGTAATAAGTATACACACAATAGATTTCTTGGAACAAGAAAATTAATAGGAAAAGAGTTTGTTACATCCAGTGATGGAAGGAAGTTTGAGAAACTCCACTTAGGAGACTATGAATGGGAAACCTATGGAGAGGTCTTTGCTCGTGTATCCAATTTTGCTTCTGGTCTTCTTAAGTTAGGCCATGATATAGATAGCCGTGTTGCCATTTTCGCAGATACTCGGGCCGAATGGCTCATAGCCCTCCAGGTAAATTTGCTTTATTAGCTTCATTTCGTCGAGCCGTTCCATTATCTTTAAGCTTATCGGTTTTGCATTCACAAATTTTAATGAACTACTTCTTGATAAACTTCAGGGTTGCTTTCGGCAGAATATAACAGTTGTTACAATTTATGCTTCTCTAGGTGAGGATGCCCTAATCCACTCGCTAAACGAGGTAGGAAATTATCATCTTTTTGCTTAATTTTAGAGACTGTATAGTAATTAGATGAAACATAGTTCATCACTGTAGTAACTAAAAATGGTGTGGCATGTTCTCACGTGAAGCTTTGGAATATGAACAGACTCAAGTATCTACTCTGATCTGTGACCCAATGCTGTTAAAGAAGTTGGACGCAATAAGATCAAAACTAACATCTATCCAAAATATAATTTACTTTGAAGACGATAGCAAAGATGAACACAATTTTTCAGGAGGTTTAAGCGACTGTACAATTGCATCTTTCAGTGAAGTTGAGACACTTGGGAAAGAAAGTCCCGTCGAACCAAGCCTGCCTTCAAAGAATGCTGTTGCAGTTGTCATGTACACAAGTGGCAGTACAGGTCTACCAAAGGTTTGTTTGTTCTTTAAGTTTTGTTAAAGATGTCCGTCTCCGTGTCTGTGCACGTATAATCTCTTATTCATATTTATGATCTGCTTCATGTTTGTGAAATATTTTGTCCAGAATCATGGTTATTAATTTTCTCATGAACTTGATGCCTTCTACGTAATTCAGAGATATGAGTAGTTGAGTACTGACTTTTGACTTGGTACTATGACTTTATTCTCTATACATTTTAGGGGTAAAATATGCACACGAACCATATTAAGTCATTATGTACTGATGGTAACTTTTTCTTGCCTACTAAGAGGATCTCCATCAGGTCAATTACATGTTTCCCTTAGATTTGATAAACTGTTAACTGTTAGTTATCATTTAGGGTGTCATGATTACTCACGGGAACATTGTAGCCACCACAGCAGCTGTTATGACAGTGATTCCAAATCTGGGTAGCAAGGATGTGTACTTGGCGTACTTGCCCCTTGCCCATGTTTTTGAAATGGCAGCAGAGGTACTTTTTTTAGCCCTTTTAAGTCCTAATTGTCAAAGTAGTTGATTCTGTCTCTAAATTACTGTTGTGTCCAGTCTGTTATGCTGGCTGCAGGTGTTGCAATCGGTTACGGAACTCCTCAGACTTTGACCGACACATCTAATAAAGTCATGAAAGGAACCAAGGGTGATGTTACTGTCTTAAAGCCCACCCTTTTGACAGCAGTACCAGCTATTATTGATCGTATTCGAGATGGAGTTTTGAAGAAGGTGAGAACCCAATTCTCTTCCTTAGAGGAACAATTCTCCCCTTCATTTTGAATCCTAGACAAAACTACCTTTCATTTATAAGATAAATAAAATAAAATAAACACCACATCAGCATTTTCATCTTTACTGCATTTAGTTTTTACTTACATTGGAGCTTGACTGTTCAAAATTTACCGTCATACTGCATTGCTGGTCTTAATAGATATCTGGATAGAATTTTCCAATATGACGGGCACTTTGCAATCCTTAACTGAAGAAACTTACATTTTTCCTTTCTTATTTTCCCCTAATATTCAATGTATTAAACTAGTCATTGAAAAATTACTTTTTCTTCCTTACTCTTATCTATATTGTACTTAGGTGGAGGAGAAAGGGGGACTTGCAAAGAAGCTTTTCCAGTTTGCATACAAGCGTCGACTGGCTGCTGTAAAAGGAAGCTGGCTAGGAGCTTGGGGAGTGGAGAAGTTGATGTGGGATACCATTGTCTTCAAAAAAATTCGTACTCTACTTGGAGGCAAAATCCGATTTATGCTTTGTGGTGGAGCTCCTTTATCTGGTGATTCACAACACTTCATCAATATCTGTGTAGGGTAATGATTCTCATCTTTATGCTACATATTACTTGGGTGGACTGAACTAGTTATGTTATATGTATGTGTGTGTAGTGGAAGGATAAGATGAGGATAAAGGAAAAACTGTAACTCTACAATTAGTACCATCATCATAGTTCAAGACTGCTGGATCCTTGAAAACCTTGATCAAGATTATTCAGGATAGATGGGGCATCGAGTATGAGGCATTAGGAGAACTTCAAAATTAGATCTTAAAATTCGGAATCCATTAGAACAGGATAAAGAAAAAGATATTAAGGGTTCTATATGTTTTATGCGATGCCTTTTGGACTATCCATTGCATCCTCCTCTTTCCAGTCTCTCATGAATGAGATGCTCAAACCATTTCTAAGGAAACTCATGTTAACGTTTTTCTGAAGATATACTGATTTACAGCAGACTCACTTGGTGTATCTGAGATTCATTCTTTAACTATTGGAGTTACAGAAAAGAACTATCTTGTTTCTGAGTCATACCTCTTTTTGTCCAACTAGGGTTATAATTCTTTGTATTTATTTATTTACGTCGACAGGGCTCCTATTGGGCAAGGATACGGTTTGACTGAAACATTTGCTGGGGCTGCCTTCTCTGAGTGGGATGACAACAGTGTGGGGCGTGTTGGTCCACCACTTCCTTGTGTCTACATTAAGGTATGCCGTAAATCTCATCAACAAAAATTTAGTACATTGAACTTCCAAGCTCTACTTATTTATAGATGCTGCATTTAATTAAATTATTGTAATAGTCATTAATGATTATAGTCCATGCTAGTGAGTAATAAAACTTATTGGACTTCAAAGATCAGTGAGAAGTTAGTAACATCTCAGAAATAACAAACTGCATATCTCTTAAGCTGCTAAAGAACTTGCAGTTGGTGCTATTTTTAAGAGACTCAATTTGGGGGAATTTGATTGTGTCGTTAATCTGGTTGTATAGCTTGTTTCTTGGGAAGAAGGAGGGTATCTGTCGTCAGACAAACCAATGCCACGAGGAGAGATTGTAGTTGGCGGATTCAGTGTGACTGCTGGTTATTTCAAGAATGAAGAAAAAACTAATGAAGTGTTCAAGGTAATTTTCACACTTAAAGTTGTGTGCATGTTATTTTTCCTTTTCATTTTTCTTTAACTACTTAAATTCGTTCTTGCTGATTAATAAGCCGCAAATGTCATCCTAATTAATACAGGTTGATGAGAAAGGTCTGCGCTGGTTTTATACTGGTGACATTGGGCGATTCCATCCTGATGGGTGCCTTGAAATCATTGATAGGAAGAAGGATATTGTCAAACTTCAACATGGAGAGTATATCTCTCTTGGAAAGGTGAGTCAAACTATACCTTGTCGTTCTGTCATTGAAGTACCGAGGCACAAGATTCACAGTAAAATTTTCAGGGTCTAACCATATGCCTTCATTTTTACTTAATTGCAGGTTGAGGCAGCACTGTCATTATGTGATTACGTGGATAATTTAATGGTTTTTGCCGACCCGTTTCATAATTACTGTGTTGCTCTAGTTGTTGCTTCACATCAGTCCCTGGAGAAGTGGGCCCAACAGAGTGGTATTGAATACAAAGATTTTCATGATCTTTGTAACAAACCTGAAGCTGTCACTGAGGTTCTGCAGTCCATTTCCAAGGTTAGCTAATATATTCCTTGTATTCCTTATATTCCTTGTATCATTTAGCAGATAAGGTGACACTTGTTGCGAGCTATCACACTCTTAAATAAGGTGATACTTGTTGCGAACTACCACACCCCTAAATCAATACACATACAAAATGTATAAATTTTCTTCATTTGTTAGGCTGCTTCAATATTTGCGAAAAAAAAAAAATGAATCCTCAAATTAAACTACGTAAAGCTTATAACAAGGCATACCGCACTGCAAGGTTAATAATGCCCTATTTTACTTTATCCATTTCAGACTGCAAAAGCCGCCAAGCTGGTAAAAACTGAAATTCCTGCAAAGATTAAGTTGCTGTCAGAACCATGGACACCTGAATCTGGATTAGTCACTGCTGCTCTCAAGTTGAAGAGAGAACAACTAAAAGCCAAATTCAATGATGATCTTTTGAAGTTGTATGCTTGAAGTATCTAATCTCATGTCAATGTTCTATCTATTGCAGTTGTATGTTATGATTGATTTTTTTTTTCTCGCTCAATATGGTTGATGTATTTTCGCTGTTAGCGACATGTAAAACACACGAGATAGCGAAGACATACTCAGCATAATGATGGCTGTTGAGACTATGCTGGATTGCTTTGTGAATAATGTGCTGATAGTGATATAGTCCTGCCACATGACTGGCATAAATAGTAATAAATGCGCTGTTATTTTTGAAATACATATATGTCAGTGATGTTTTTGATGTTTGTATTGCAATTTAGTTTTATCAATGGAGCGATGAATAAATGTTTATGAAATGAGATTTTTCAAAAAAAAAAAAAAAATTACTTTTCTATACAGAATATATGCGTATAATTTTGCTTTCGTAAAAACGCAAAAAAACAGAACAAAACCATATCACGAGTTAAAATTCATATTTGGACCTGTGAATATGGAAGAAGAAGATTACGAAGATGAAGAAGAAAAAGTAAAAGAAGAAAACAAAGAGATGATGAAGAAGAATAAGTAAAAGAAGAAAACAAAGAGAAACAGAATTCAATGTGGTTTACAATCAACAACGAATATCTGATCTTCAGGAGTATAGATAACAACCGATAATGAATTTTCATGTATTATATTAGGATATATAATAACAATCAATATTTGATTTAATGTGTTCATGAGTATAGATAACAACAACCAATAATGAATTTTCATGTATTACATGAGGATATATAATAACAATCAATAATTGATCTTAATGTGTTACATGAGAATAAATAACAGCAATTAATAATTGTCCTTCATCTAACATATTACATCTTTTATGTATTACATGCAATAAAGATAGCAGTGTATCTGTGTATGTAATATCCTGGCTCTTAGGAATGGACATGCACTTGATCTTGTTAAATTACTCGATAAACATAAAGTTGATTGTTTTTTTTGCATAATTTAATAACTTATTTAAACTTATTTATTTTTTCAATTAGTTGAATCATAACTTTAACTATTTTTGTAACGAAAACCTTAAAAATATGGCCCTGCAAGCGATTTACTTAGAGTAAGATTTGGAAACGTTTCTGAACAAACATTTTTGGAAAAGAAATATTAAGAGAATTTTTTAATAACTGAACTTTTTAAATAATAATTTTTTGTATTAGTCTAGTTAAAATTAGTTTGTTACTTCTTACTTCTTTCGGAAGATTTTTTCTTCATAAATATCAATAAATTTATAAGGAATTTTAGAACCATACTTAATAATAATGCCCTTTCTTCCAATTGGATCTCATCCAAGATAATAAAAATGTAGACAAAATAGTAGAACTTCTCTCCAAGGAATTATTACATACATCAAAAGAAGAAAACAAGTTATTGTAAAGATTATGCCTAAAATGGATCTCAATACTGTTTTGGGCTAGTGAAATTGTGGTGATGAGCTACTATATAACTATGTTGTGGACTTTGTAGAATGAACACTGCCATTCTGAACCAAACCAAACAATCAATATCAATTCTTATTGCATTAAAAATGTGAATTCCTATTCATATTGGCAGTATACGATGGATTCACTCTGACTCAGCAGGTGTTTGTGCAACGACAGAGGTTGATAGTGAGGGCCGTAAGAGAAGGTATAAAGCAGGCCCCAAGAATGGTATCAATGATACTGGAAGAAGCCAAGAACCTTTGTCAAACCTGCATTTTGGACTAGTATTAAATGACTTTTATATAATAGGGACTAGGATCTCTAAGTAAAAATTGAAATGAAACTTAAATAAATGCTAATGAGTATACCATTTTCTAGCAGTCATATCATTGTAAACCCAAAATGGTGCCAATGTCGAGAGTAAAGTAAAATCAATGGACATAACATGGATCTGCAACATGTAAACTAGATTTTATCACCTTGCAAATTTGGCCCAATGTAACTAGGTTCTAGTAGAGTAGTAATTGTTGATTGAATTATTGAAAATAAGCATGTCAATATTAGAGAAGTACATGGCATTGCGAAAACTTATAAGTACAACAAGAAGTCAGGCCAACTATACAAAAAGCTGAGTCTGAACTTACAAATTTGCTTTCCCTGCAGTACTGGAAAAATTCTTTCCATACATCTTCCCCAGCTAAACCAGCGTACGTTACGATGCCTATACCTGAAGCAAGCAATATCTGATGTGCAGTCGAGGTAAGTAACAATTTTCATTAAAAAAAATATATGACACGTTAAGTGAGTATGCTGTATAGTATGTATAAATAAACTCCTTCAATTGAAAGTAACTAATAGGTAGTATAACAGGTTTCTTCTTCCCGAGAGATCTTTGATATATGATATGGACATGCACAAGGAAGTAACGTCTTTCAATTCGGACTATAAATGATAAAGGAAACTCCCTTAGAAAGGATAAAATGTGTGCCAATTTAAAAATATTCAGGTTTTCTCCAAAAGTGTGTGACTACAACAAGGAGGTTCTTCTTGGGCATTAAATTGAGCAAAATCACCAACCATGGACACTGTTATTTAAAAATGATTTACATGCAACAACTTTGTAATAGAAGGTTGAGATGAGCACTTACCAGTGCAGTGACTTTTGATTCCAAAAAATTCAATGGCCATGTTTTAAGCTGTGTTTCTTCAACAGGAGGTGGTGGTGGTTTCCAGAGAACAAAATAAGGAAGAAGGGCATATATGCCACCAAAACATGAAAGTGTCAGGAAGGGCCATACAGGAACATTGCTTTTTGAGCTGTGGAGCAACAAATGAGAGAGGAAATCAGCTTCAAGAATATTAAACAGTAAAAAGACCAATGCAAAAAGTAAACCATCAATTCTCTTTTGAACAATATGTTGCATATGGTAGCTTGTAAAATTCTTGAACTGACATTCATAGCAGTAACATTGTTAACAGCATTCTTAAGACATGAATCATCATTAACCAATAAATTGATTTTACAATTTTCAGAAAGTGCATAATATTATATGCAAGGCAAAAGATAGGTACAAAACCATTCTCAAACTATGTCTACACTTCAGATTGAAGACGTGTTCGGTGTTCGACATAGGTTGGTGTTGATCGCCAACATTTGGTATTTCATTCAATCATTTCCATTTATTACATTACTAATGAAACACAAACTTCCACACACACACGGACACGTCAAAACCGCTAATGTAAAAAATATAAGACACCAACACCGAATACATATATGATAATTTTTCACCTTCACTGATGCATCTACTACCAAAAAACTAAACTCGTGGTAGTTAAATTTCATGTTTTCAACCCTCCCATCGTTAATCATCATTACTTTGACACATCTTTAACCCATGTAGTTGTGTTTGAGATGTGTCCAAGGGGTCTAAGGTGTGTCGAAGCAAAGAAAAACAAGTTTTATATTTGGGACCCTTATTTCAGGTGTCACAAGTGTCGTATGGGTGTCGGACACCGATGCATGTCAGACACGGCAACACACCTGATCTCAAATGTGTCCGTGTTTCATTTATTACTTGTGTCACACTATCTTGTCTGCTGTCTTTGTCAATAGTTCATGAACCTTCAACTAACAATTTAAACTTATAGGGAAGTTAACCCTTAACAATTATGAAAGCTCAAGAATGGTTTTATACTATATTATTAAAAAAGAAACCACATAAATTAGTAGCAAAGAGAAAAATGCATATGAGAGGGGAAATAAAATACCTTCTTCCTGTAGGAAGTAGCAACATGCTATATACCAAAGGCCACAAACCCATTATATACCACTCAGAAACAAGCACTTCATTCATTCTAAAACCATCATCCCCTTTCAAATTCAACAGCTTTTTCAAGAAATACATGTCCCTTGACTGAATCATTAAAAAAAAAATAAAGAAACAATAACTATAAGCATATTGAATATTGTAATCAAGTTGACATATTGCATGATTTTAAAAATCATAGTCTTAATCTAAAAATAAATAAATAAATATTACAGGTGTTTGGTCTGGGGAGAGAAATGAAACATAGTAGATAAGTGCAACCCATAAAAGAAAGAGCAAAATTGAGGTTGTCCAATCTCTTCGTCCCTCATCCACACTCCTACCAACTTCACTCTGTTTGTTGGAAGAATCATGGCAAATGACGATAGTACCCTTTTTTCGAAATGATGATAAAGCAAAGGACGGTTTGGTGACTACTAGAGGTTTGAATTTGAAGGAACTGAGTCTCCAACAACATGTCCTGGCCAATGGTGGTGTTGTTCTTGTTGTTGTTCTGTGGGGTTCAATTGATTTTAGCGTTTTGAGAGTGGGGAAGTTGCAAGAGACCAAATTGGGTTCAGCTAATACTACCACCATTATCAATGTTCATATGGATAAAGATATTCATAAAATAAAGAGCTCAGTTACTGAGTCAATTCATAATTAATAATCACTTTCCTTCAAAATAAATTACAATAACAATAATAATCACATAGGGAAAATGCAAAAGTCACTAATAATTTTTTTTTATTTTTATTTTTAATACGTGCGAAATAATGAAATAGATGCATTGAATTATTTTGGGAAAAACTACTACGAGTATTTCTTATGGATAAGGCAGGATACAAGAAGATATCATAGGGTAAAGTTGTTATTTTTTCTTTTTTCACAAGCCAAAACAATAAATTTACGAATTTAGCATAAAAGAATAGACTTAATTGTTGTTTTAGTCTCTTTATTTTTGTCAATTTTTAAAAATAATTTTTTTTTTAAAAAAATGAAAATTTTTATCATTCTTTTAAATTTTTAAATTAAAAAAAGATGAAATTGATATTTAAATTTTTAAATTAAAAAAATATGAAATTGATATATTTTTAGTGACATGACGTACAATTCTATGATATATAATCATCTAAATGCATTAATTATTTATATGTTATTTATTAAATTAAAAAATAATTTTTTTTTGAATTTTTACTGCATTTTATTTTTATTTAATAGATATTAATCATTTTACATTATCATATCACATATCACGCTATTTAAAATATTTCGCGTCATATTTTTTAGTTAAAAAAAAAACTACAACTATCGACTTTTAAAATAGAAGAATCAAGTTTATGAATTAATAAAAATAAAAGCATTAAAATTATAATAAAGTAAGAAAAAATATTTCACAGCTTACTATAAATAATAAATATAAAGGGAATAAAAAATCACTCACTAGATTATCATTTAGTTTAGTAAACCAATAAATTTACAAGCTAATCAAACTAAGAAGATTAAAAAAGTAAATAAATTATGAGTGTGGGATTGGGACCACGTGGTGTTTTCACAACTACACAAAGTAGGAGCAGAACACTGAGTAGCTATGGTTGTGTCAAGTTTGTGCAGATAAGGTAAGAAGGTTTTTGCTTAGTAACAGACAACCATGGTTGAAGCATCAGGAATGATGTTCACCAACACCACCACTCTTATACCTGCTTTTACCCCAACAACATTTCACAGAACTCATCTTGGTCTCTCTCAACCAACTCTCTCACGAAGACACCATATTCACTTTTCAGTTTCAGCCACTCAGAGTCAAACCTCTGCAGCATTGGTGGAAACTATTCCTTGGGGCTGTGAGAATGATTCACTAGAAAATTCATCTTCTCTTCAGACATGGTTGTCAGACTCTGGTCTTCCTTCTCAGAAAATGGCCATTGATAAAGTTGATGTTGGTGAGAGAGGACTTGTTGCTTTGAAGAATATAAGGAAAGGAGAGAAGCTTCTCTTTGTGCCTCCCTCACTTGTTATTACTCCTGATTCTGTAAGCCTTCCTTTCTCCTTCTATTCATTTGCATCACATTCACATTCCATTTTAAAACAATTAAGTTAGTTAGTAATAGGCAAGTGGAGTTGAAATATGGACTGGTTTGAATTGACTTATTTGAGTTTATCTACTGTCTTAACCATTTGTGAGGCTGTTCAGAAGGCTTATGGAAACGGCTTATGATATGTCACTAACCTGTTTACAGCTTATTTCCATAAGCTCTTAAAGATAGCTTATGAAAATAACTTATATGAAGTCAATTTTATTTTATTTGATTTTATTTTTTGTTCTATGATAAGTTTATGCTATAAGCGTTTAATTAAGTAGTTTATCCAAATCGGTCTATATTTGTAGACATTATTTATGTGGGCTTCACAACCATTTTAGTTTATATATTCAATCCAAGAAAGTTCCCTTAAGAAAATACCATAATACCTGCAAATTATATATATATGTACTATACTGTCAGTGTCAACACTCAACTATATTACATATTTCAATCAATACTAACATTTGATAATTTTTGATGAACCTTCAAAACTTGATTTGGATATTTTGTTCTGGTGATTTATGATTCTGTTTGGGGTGTGTGTCTGTGTATTTTGGTTATCAGGAGTGGAGCTGTCCGGAAGCTGGCGAAGTATTGAAAAGGAATTCGGTGCCGGATTGGCCGTTGCTTGCAACTTACCTTATAAGTGAAGCTAGCCTCATGAAATCTTCAAGATGGTGCAGTTATATATCGGCATTACCTCGTCAACCCTACTCACTTCTTTACTGGTAATTGAATTGAATTGCTCTAATGATGAATACTTGAGTGTTTGCATTGTTGAGTTAGAAATTGAAGTTAGGGGTTGAAATGTTTTGTTACTATACTAAGGAGAGGGTGAGATAAATTGAAATGTGGAGACTATTTTAAATAATGGCACTAGGGTTTTAAATAGCAGTCACAGTAGCTGTCGTGGTTACAACTCGGCCAAATGAGGCATCAATCGCAGTCGTGTTGCGATTTCAGCAACATAAAAAACCGTTCTGTTGTGGCTGTAAGCTTTTATTTAAAACCCTTATGTCACTGAAATAATAAGCCTATCCTCAAAATTAAAATATCTCATTGTTTAATCATTATAAATTTCAATCCTTTTAAACTATCATTTCAATAAAAATCTATAGGTGGTTTATACTTAATATTTTCTTTTTGTTCTCTGATTTCTTAATTTCATTCCCTTTAATTTCTTCATGTCTTAATTTTGATCTCAAGCATTACACGATAGTCAATGGATTTCACTTCTTATTTCTATCAACAAAAAAAGAGTCTCCTCTCAAAATTTTCCTATACAGTTCATTTCTGTCATTTCAGGTCACAAGCGGAACTAGATCGCTACTTGGAAGCTTCACTGATTAGGGAGAGAGCAATTGAAAGGACTAATAATGTTATTGGAACGTATGTGTCAATTGTTTATACTTAATATCTCTTTTTTTAGTATAATGCCTTAGTCTAATGTGCTTTCTTTATTGAATATTCGCATGTTTTGTTATAACTAGCATACTTTCCTTTTTGTTCTCCAGATACAATGATTTGAGGCTCAGAATATTTTCCAAATACCCTGATTTCTTCCCTGAAGAGGTAATTACCTCAGATTGAACAGGATGAGAATTAGTAGTTTCTGAAAACCACAAACTTTTACAGAAAGAGAAGAGGGAGTTTCCAGAGCTAAATATGTAATTTGTATGGCTTTCAGGTGTTCAACATCGACTCCTTCAAATGGTCGTTTGGCATTCTTTTCTCGCGCATGGTGGGTCAATCTGGTAGATGAAATAAAACATTCCTATTTGATCCATACATTAACAAACATTCTTATTTTTGCAACCATTTAATTCAACGAGGCTTAGTTTTTCTGTTTCATATTTAAGACAAATGGATGATTGTCAGCAC
The DNA here is from genome assembly GCA_037974775.1 of Cicer pinnatifidum. Classification (NCBI taxonomy): domain Eukaryota; kingdom Viridiplantae; phylum Streptophyta; class Magnoliopsida; order Fabales; family Fabaceae; genus Cicer; species Cicer pinnatifidum. The sequence continues at coordinate 62,718,182 of JBBPBR010000004.1, read as the reverse complement.
ATATAATTCATGATATTGGTATGATGTAGGTTCGGTTACCCTCGATGGATGGAAAGGTTGCCTTGGTTCCGTGGGCAGATATGTTGAATCATAGTTGTGATGTATGGTCTCTTCCAAACAACATTCTTAGCAAGTTTTCCCCAAGAAGTTGAACTTTAATTTGTTTTTTTTGGTTTAGGTGGAGACATTTTTGGATTATGATAAAGCGTCGAAGGGAATTGTCTTTACGACAGATCGTCCTTATCAACCAGGTGAGCAGGTAAACATAAATTGATAGTTGGAAATTGTTAAATTAGATTTGCATTGGATAAAACAATTAAGTACCTAGGTAATGAAATAAAAACTCCTTGTGCCTTGCCAAAGTGTTTTAATTCTCTATAGGTAGCAGTATTGCCTCAATGTTCTATGGTGATACTCTTCACCATATAGCTTTCCTCATAATTTATCACCATTTGATTTAAACATACTGCAATTTTTTTGGGTCTTAACCCTCTGGTTCTCAAGAGTAAGTAAAACACGGCCAAGGTTTGTTTCAGTTAGGGATAGAACTCAAGTACTCCCGATTCATTTGGCCTTCACTGAATCTCATTAGCTACTTGACTACGACATACTGGAGTTGACTTATTGTATCAAACTACACAGGTGTTTATTTCATATGGAAAAAAATCAAATGGGGAGCTTCTACTATCTTATGGATTTGTACCAAAGGAGGGAACTAATCCAAGCGATTCAGTTGAGTTATCACTGTCTCTCAAGAAATCTGATGAGTCCTATAAGGAGAAGCTAGAACTGTTGAAGAAATATGGACTATCAGGGTGAGTACCTAAATTTTTATAGTTATACCTTTCATGATTGAACTTGTTACTAACTTGTTTGAACTATTTTTGTCAGATCTCAGTGTTTTCCTGTAAGGATTACTGGTTGGCCATTGGAGTTAATGGCTTATGCTTATTTAGCTGTTAGTCCTTCAAGTATGAGAGGAAAGTTTGAAGAGGTATGCATGCCACTTACTGTAGTTGTGAATTCTTTCCTCGAATGTTGTATAACTATATGTGTGATTCTTTTGGCAGATGGCTGCCGCCGCATCAAATGAAACTACCTCGAACAAGGACTTGAGATATCCCGAAATAGAGGAACAAGCATTGCAATTCATACTAGATAGTTGTGAATCTAGGATCACAAAATACAATAAGTTCTTACAGGCAAGGAAACACTTTAATAAGAAACCTTTAAATTCAGCTGAAAAACTATGATTTATGAAGTTTTCAATCACTAGCAAGCGAGTTAATCCTAGTTGTGTCATTTTGATCAATCGACATGGCAATCACAGTTATGATAAATGAAGTGTGTATATAATTTGTTTCTGGCAGGTAAGTGGATCACTGGACTTGGATGTGACTTCTCCGAAACAACTCAACCGAAGACTCTTTCTAAAACAGCTAGCCGTCGACTTGTGTACTAGTGAGCGGAGGATACTATTTCGCGCTCAATATGTAAGATTGTAAAAGCACATTATTTATTTCATTTCCTTCTGCTTATACTAATTTTATAAACATCACTGATTGTTCAAAGTAAGCATAGTTCTTTCCAACATGCACAACTCTTATATAGTAATAGTAATATATTATCTGTTTAGCACTAAAGCTTGCTAATTTTGACTATTAATTGCAGATATTGAGAAGAAGAGTGAGGGATATGAGGACTGGTGAACTAAGAGCCTTAAAAATCTTTAATGGGTTCAGGAATTTTTTCAAATGAGGCCATTCATAATTTTCTACACCCTTTGACGTGATCATGTAATTGGTAGTTGTTGCTGAGAAAAACAGGTCCAGTCTTGAGTGATGAAATAATCTTGAAAAAAACAGCAACAAAAGTAAAAGTAAAGGAATGATTGTTGTATTGAGTCATTTTGGTCATTTAAATTATAAATTTTGTGAAATGACAATTCCATTCTTTAAATTAGAGATAGCTAATCGACTAGTCTTTTTCGACACAACTTTGAAAGTTTTACATCTGCCACAATGCATTTAAATATTTTAAGGTAAATGTTTTCTAAAGATGTGTTTGATAGATGGTTTAAATTGACAAACTTTCTTCAATTTAAGGAGTTAGATTACTATTTTTGAGTGAGAGAATAAATTGAGTTGAGAGAAAGAGACGAGATATAGAGTAAATTTGATGTATGGTTTAGTATAAACAAAAGAAGTAATATTTTTTCTTGTTGGTTTTGATAGAAAGTAAGAAAAGAGAAATATTATTATTTTTCAATAAACAAAAATACTGTTAAATTAAAATAAAATAAAAGTTTAAATATATGTTTGATTCTTGTAAATATATATTTTATTTTTATTTTAGTCTCCGTAAATTTTTTTTATTTAGATTTGGTCCATGCAAAGTCAAATACGGTTAAATTAATTCATAACTTCACATCATCATTAAAAAAATGAAGAGTTTTCAAAAAAAAAAAAAAAAACTTTAAAGGGTAGTTTTATAGTGTATTTGATTTGAATTAGCTAAAATTATAACGATTATGTATATTCAATTTCAGCAAATTTGTCGGACTTGGTTGTTCATCATTCCTATTTTGATCACATCATGCACAAAAGACTTGTACTTTAGGCATAATTTTATTTTATTTTAGGTTTAATTGTACTTTTAGTTCATATCAATTCACGAAATTGGACTTATATTTTAAAAGTCAACCATTTTTGTCTTTCTCTTATATTTTTGAATTAAAAATGACAATTTAATATTATTTAAATAACATGTCATATAATACGATGAAGAATGGTTAACACTAATGACCATTTATGTGAATTGATGAAAACAAAGGGATCAAAACTGTAATTAGACTTTTATTATATTTTGAAACAAGTCAAATTAATCAATTGAATATTAAATAAATACCCAAGATGATCATACGCTTTTATCACTTATTTCAACCAAGTCCCTGACTTTGTCAAAATTTCAAAATGATTTTTGGCATTTTAAAACGTTAATCAAGTTAGTCCCTTTATCAGTGACAAGCACTTGACAAGTTAAGTGTTAAAGACTTGTTTTTGTTGATAATTGTATAATACACTATCTATTTTGGAAAAGTTTGTTTAAACACATTTTGTGTGTACCTTAATTAATTGTAAATTTATTAATTCCTTTGAAAGCACATTTCATGTGTATCTTAATTAATAGTTTGACACAAACTAGAGATAACAAAACAATTAACATTTCATTAATTTTTAAAATCGGTATATCAAGAAGACATTACAATCTAAACAAATACGTTACAATCTATTATACTCCGCAAAAAAAAAAAACATATAACCACAAATTCTACTTATCTATAATATAATCAACAAAAGCATGAAAACAATACTCTATTTGTGATGTTTATATTCAACCATTGTAGCATATATCAACTCTGCCCATAAACTTCACCATAACCTCTCCACGATGATTTTGTCCGATAAAAAATGCCTTTAAATTTGTCCATAAGCTTCATTGTAAGGCCTCCATGTTGTTTCTATGCTATTAATATATATTCCATCAACCCCAACAAGTTCATATGGAACAACTATACTAGGAGCTTTATCATACTAGGTTTGGACTTCAACTCTATGGAGCTTTATCATACTAGGTTTGGACTTCAACTCTATAATGAGTTACTGCGTTTATATATTAATATAGGTTTATATATATGAATTTCCTTATTTATATGTCAAATGATATTACTTTTATAATGAGAGTGTGAGAGGAGTAAATTTTAATGTAATAATGTAAGTTATTATTTATATTGAGTTATTAAATAAAGTAATTCATCAAAAAGTTATTCTTGGAGTCAATATATATTTCACTTTTTATATATATATATATAGAGAGAGAGATTTTAATAAAAAATTTAATTGAATATATATAGAGAGGGTATTATGTTAGGAATAATCTATAATATTTATAAAGATTACTTAAAGTTATATAATTACCAACAACATACTAATTTTGTTGGGACTTTTTTTAGACAAATTTACTATTAACATTTTTAATTTAAAATTTTAATATGCACTATAATAGAAGGAAACTCTCAAACTAATTATTAAAATTAAATTAATGACTCTTAATTATTATTTTGATGTAAGATTGTATCATGTGATATTTGCTCAAATGAGTAGAACAATTCATAAATTATACAAGATCCTACACGTTATTAATCATTTATATCTATTTCAAAACATCATTTGACATTAACATAAATGATATATTAAATGACAAATATTGTACATGAGAAATTTCAAGCGGGAAAATTATTTTTAAAGACCATTTTTTGAAACTCAAATAAATAAAGACCATTGCTCATACCATTTATACTAAAATTAGGTTTTGTACAACAACTACTAACGGCGTTAGTTTT
>JBBPBR010000004.1:62693546-62704120 GCA_037974775.1 Cicer pinnatifidum | reverse complement strand
TAATATTTTATAGAATCTTTTTAATAATTGAGCGGACCAGTACAACGTGAATTTTATTATGAGGCTTAAAATGAATTTTTTAAATTTTAATTTAATATGACTAAATTAATATAATTAAATGTAATATTTTTTTTTCAATTAGTTTAATATTATTGAGATAATATTTAATTTTAAAAATATTAAAATATAAGGCTTTTTTATTAATTAAATTTTTTTTTGAAGCCTTTAATTAAATTTTTTATTATTTTATTTTTTTTATAAAAATTTAAAGCGATAGCTATAGCCTATAGTGGCGTTACACTCGAGCTGACCCTATAATTGAGCAACACTGAAAATATTTTTATCAATTATAAAAATATATAAAACATTAAAAATTACTTTCAAACGTGGCTTTAATTGCAATTGTTCTAATACAACAATGAAATAATAATCATCACTGTGCTCTACCGGAAAGTAATGATCCTTCTCATTTTTAAATTTAAAATTTATATGCTCCTGTATAAGTAGTAATTAAACAACATCACCAAAATATAAAAAAGAGACAAAAAAAAAAAGTCAATATATATATGAAGCAGAAATACAGTTTGCTTCTGGTGAAGGCTTACGGTATTTTATATGAATTTGAGGATTTTGGGTTGACTAATATACATTTATATTAACCTTAAACTGAAAATTTTGATAAATAAAAGATGGCAAAGAAAGTTAATTAATATAAAAAAAGGACAGATAGCAATCAAGTCCGTTTGAGCACTTGTTTCATTTGTTTAATCTTTATTACATCGCCCACCAAAAAACATCACATTTTAACGCAAAGGAGGGCCTTAGGCCCAAAAAAAAGATAGTAAGTACTAAATATTTTAGATATATATGAACACCAAACTTATGAAATTTTTTTCCCATACCCCCTAATTATCCCTATATACAGACATAATCAAGGAAAAATTTATTTGTCCTCGTTTAAATAATAAAACTCTAAAAATTTCACCATTTCACTTTTCAATATTTTCGAAAAAAAAGTAACTTTTTTTTTTTTTCAAATCTTCCAGAAAATTTATTTTCAAGATTTTCAGTACACAAAATATACTTTGGAATTTATTTTCTTCAAGTTTTTTGATACTGAAGTTACTTCTGGAAATTTTTTTTCAACTATTCCAGTACAGAAGCCTCTTTCGGAAATCTTTTTTCAACTTTTCTGGTAGTATCGAGGAAAAAAAGTAAGTTTTTTTTTTTCAAATCTTCCAAAAAACTTGTTTTCAAGATTTCCGATATACAAAATACACTCCGGAATTTTTTTCCTCAAGTTTTTCGATACAGAAGCTACTTCTGGAAATCTTTTTTCAACTATTCCAGTACAGAAGCCTCTTTTGGAAATCTTTTTTCAACTTTTCTGGTAGTATCGAAAAATTTAATTTAACTTCTTCGGAAACCATATACATACCGAGAAACATGGTTTAACATTTTCTATAGTTACTGGAAAACTTGAATCTCAAGTTCTCCGAAAATTATATTATTATTATTATTATTTTAATTTTTTTTTTAAATTTTAATTAATTATGATTTTATAACGAATTGTGATTTATTTTTTTTTATCTTTCAATTTTTTAGTGGATGCACGAGGAAGAGACGACAAAATCATATGAACTGCACGTGACGCTAATACTTCTCCATCATCCACGATGAATCCTCCAAAGATGATTCGACCAATAACTTCAAGGAGAACAAGACAAATAATAATTGAAGACGATGATGAGGGAGAGCATGGTCATTGATTTATTCCAGATGTTACTATCTATCAACAGGAGGAGCCTCTTATAGTGCATGAGGAGGAGGTACAAGGGCAGGTGGAGATACATGAGCAGGAAGAGGCTGCCCCTGCTCATAGGGGAGAGCATATGAAGGTGGGACATGATGGAGCTCAAGGACCTAGTGAACTCACACGGTATCCTAGAGGACCATATGATTTGTTGGTCCTTACGCGATACCGTCATCATGTTTCAGCTAGATTGTGATTTGGTCAGGCATGTTATATTAATTATTATTTATAGTGCATTAAAAATATTTAAATTAATAATAATTTTTGTTCTATATTTAATTTTAATGTCATATATTTTCTTTGTATACAAGAGCGACAATTGCTAAAAATTGTTGCGCATGAAAACAAATTCAACAATTTACCCCGTCGCTACTCCCGTGATCTATAGAGAACATGGTGAATTTGTCAGGATTGAACTCATTACAGCCGGGTAGTTTATAGATGATCGACAATAACATGATTTCTGCGTTTGTGGAAAGATGGCATTCTGAGACATCGTCATTTCACATGCCATTTGGTGAAATGACGATTATTTTGGATGACGTTGTCAATCTTCTAGGATTGCCTATTCGAGGTTAGTTCTACCGTTCACCCGATGAAGATAGAGTAATAACATATAATCTTGCCATGACTTTATTAGGAGTGACTACATAAGAGATATGTGATGTGACAAAAAAGACTAGAGGTGCGCACTACAAATTTGATTGGTTGAAAGAGGTCTTTTGAAGGTTGTGCGCAACAGACAAATTTAACTGTGCAAATAGGGCATATCTATTGAATTTAGTAAGGAGTATTGTTTTCAATGATAAGAGTCATACTCTAGTTGATGGAAAATACTTTCCTTTATTCAGATATTTAGACGATACAAATAAATACATATGGGGTATTGCTGAACTTGTAATCCTTTATGACTACCTCTCAAATGTCTACTGTTATGACACCAAACAACTAGGTGGATATATGTCGCTGCTTCAGATATTAAATATTTATTTTTAATTATTAAATATTTTGTTAATTATTAGTTTTTATGTATATTATTTATTTATTCATTTTTATGTTTAATTATTTGTATATCATTTATTTATTTATCTGCATGTTTAATTTTTTAATTATTAAGTATTGTTAATTATTAATTTTTTTTATTATCATTAATATATTTATTTTTATTTGCAACAGTGTTGAATTTACAAATATTTTCCAAATATTTGTAATAGAGGAAACTAGGGTGCTGCCGTGGAATGTTTTGCCCGAATGAGTAGATGGTGCTACAAACAAGACAAGCACAAGGTCATTGAGTACTTACGTATGATTGACGCACTGACATATGCATATGTCATATAGAGACCATGGGAGAATCATAGGGATGTCATTTCCTTTCATGATATCATGCTCTACACTGGTCACCTCTGATTATGCAGCACAATAGTGAAATGTCTACCAGAGAGGTGTTTGAGACAATTTGAATATATCCGACATATTTCATCACCGCCACCTCCAGATCTTGCTAGATTATTTGATGTAGATGTGGAATGGTTGGAAAATGCGACCCCTATCACCGAGATATTTCACAAGATTCGTCCAGCTACATATCCATCTGAGTGTCAAAAGGGATATTTGGAGTGGTTCTATCAGGTGTCTCATCGACTGCTAGTGACACCAGATGGTGTACCCCAGGTCCCACATTATAATTTCTTGGCCACCGCTGCAGATGCTTCTAGTTCATAGTCGCCACTTATCCTATAGAAGATCGATGATCTTATACAGCAGAGGTTGAATGAACATGAAGTTAATCCGGATGATGAGTTGTATATTCATTTTTATAAAGTTTTGTATTTATCACGTAACCACACTAGTTAGTAGTAACCTTTATAAATATTGTGCTTGTGAACATCTATTTTAAACACTTTATGTTAATTTGTTTTCATATCAATCTATTTTTAGTGTTATTGTTATATCGTTTACTTTATATTGTTTGTGATAAAATATAAGGAAAATAAAATAAATAAATTACAAGATTAAATCAAGCGACAATAAACTAAAATTAATTAATAACAAGTGATTTTGCAATTGTTTTAAAGTATTAAGCCAACAATTTATGTTATCGAAGATATTATTGGATTGAGTTGCGGACTAGGTCGCCCTCTTTAAGATAATTCGCGGTACTGCCCAAATTGTGCAAGGCAGACTATCAACCACGAAGTCATCAGGATAAAACAACTCAGATTCAATGTATTGGAGTTCCACTACACTGTAGAAAACCGTTCTAGAATTACACCCTCAATATGGCCGTTAAACTCACTCTCAATATGACGATTAAAGCCATTCTCAATATGACGATTAAAGTCATTCGCAATATAGTACTACGACCACTCATAACTACGACATAACAACCGCTCTAAAAAACAAATGGACTACGACATAACAACCGCTCTAAAAACCGAAGGGACTATGGCATAACAACCGCTCTAAAAACAAAGGGACTACGACATAACAACTGCTCTAAAAACTGAAGGGACTACGACATAACAACCGCTCTAAAAACCGAAGAGATTACGACATAACAACCGCTCTAAAAACTGAAGGGACTACAACATAACAACCTCTCTAAAAGCGAAGAGACAAAAAGAAAGGGGAGAAGTGACTCAAAAATTAGGCGAACATAATATAAGAGGGAGAAAAGAGAAAGTTGGGAAAAACATCCAACTTTGGTGTACTTTTCACAATAGTTTGAAGCTTATTATATAGTGATGGAAGCAAACTCACATATATTTCCTAACCAATGTAGGACTTTAGTGTTTATAGATTTGAAACTACTCACAATATTAGAGTTTTCCATTGTGGAATCTCAAAAAGATTTCTTTCCAATGTGGGACTTGAATTCTAAAAATAAGTTTCTTTCCACTTAAATTTACAAAAAAATATTTCTTTCCAATGTAGGACTTCGATAAATTTTTAAATTCACACAATAACATATTTATGTTCCAACAACTTCATTTAATGACATTGCATTTACAGGTTCTATATGTGGATTTTGTGTAACATGTGACACATGACCTAATAAATATTTTCAATGTTGTAGACGCCCTGCATATGCTATTGTCCAAGAAGTTGCTTTATCGGTGCGATATTGCATCCAATTTGGTGCAAAATTGGCATTGGAAATCCATCTTTCATCTTTAACTGCAAAATAAGATCATTTGATTATTTTAAAAGTTCATTTAATTATTTTAAAAAATTAATACAGAAGAAAATAAGATAATTTTCTCGGAACCCAATGATTTCCATCAACAAAATCAATACATATCATACAATCATTTTTTGTCGATCTTGAATGTGAATCCCTCATAGGAAAGAAAGTCATTGAAAATATCTAGTCAAACGTGACAAGAATAATATTATATGATGCTGCTATCACGTAATCCATATCAGGTATGAACATCCATTTATCTATGAATTGAAGACCTAAGCTGAATATCTTCAACGAATCTCTTACTTCTCCAATGCGTCTTGGGAACAATCTAACATATGGAGCTATATGAGAAACAATCTCATGGTCCAAACTAATAGGGACCAAAGACCAAGACTCCTCACCGTGTCCAAACAATAATGCGAAAACCACAATTTACATTCGCTACCACATCAAATATGTCATCAATGTATGGCTGAATAACATCAGAAAAATTGTCTCCAGAACAAATGATTTGAAGATTGAGAGGATTGTTTCTTTGATTGAGAGACTTGTCTCTTCTTTGATGACTGAGATTGTTGGGAACCAGGATCTTCACAATATGTTGCATTATCATGCTCAAAGTAAGAAGGGTCATGCCCAACATTCACAGTATGTTGAGAATTTCAGCATTAACACTCACCCAATACATAAAATAAATAAATAATAGCTACACACAACTAACTTCTTTTCTCATTGTATAAAGAATATCTTCTTTGATATTTTTGAGCTTTCATCTTATTGCTAATCTTAAAAATACAAAAAACGATGTTTTGTTCTTTCTCTTAAAATTTTAAATTAATTTTTATTAATGGGTTGGATTATAAATTTATAATTTTCTCTCCTATTTCTTTCCATGTCTCTCTTATTCATATGTATGATTTAGAATTGGTCCTTTATATATATATATATATATATAAATTATTCTTGCATAGTTCACAAGAATGCTTTAGTGACACAAAATTTAATTAATAGCATTCATCAACTACTAAACATCACGGGATGAAATGGACAAATCTATTATTTATTTTAAATTGTTTTAGATAAGTGAAGAATGTTTTTTTTTTCAAATAAAAAAAAAAATATACTTCTATTGTTAGATATGTATTTGAATAATAAAATTTAATTATGTCTCTTCCTTTTTCTCATTGTTTTTATTGTTTGTGGTGTGTTATAGATCTTTCACCATAATTTTCACAAATAATCTCATAAAATATATGGAAGAAAACAAATATGGACACTGAGACACTGAATGGATCAGAGAAAATGATAATATGTTAAAAGAAGTTGTTTCTGTCATGGAGCGTTTATGCCAACGGTTGATCCGCGCAAAGTACATTATTTTTCTATTTTTCTTTTGTCTTTATTATTACCCACCTTGATTTTGTTTGTTTTTTCTCATTGTTTTAATAATTATTATTATACACTATATGTTGATTTTGTTGGTCTACCTCGATATATAGTCGTATTTAAGGATGACCACTACTGAGTGATTAATGTCAGGGAAGAAGTATTGTTTAGAGGGAAAAACAAAGTGCTCTTCATTTAAAAGTAAGTGTCTTAATTTAACTCCACTACTATATAATTGTATAGGATGGCCTATATTTTGGTTATATAGATGCAAACATAAAAAATTGAATTAGTCTATTTTAATACATGGACCTATGCCGTTTTTCTTTTATGTTCGTTAAAAAAATAATGTAACGACAAAATAAACAAGTTATCTTGTTTAAATTCATAGCTAAGTCAAAATATTGACCATACAATGCAAGACACAACAATCATTTTAAATTGTAATACTGATTTTATTATTTATTTTGATTTTTTTAACTGAAGGTCTCTTTAATGTGACTTGAAGTAGATCTAAATAATTTAATCACGTTCAATGTAAATTTTATGATAAACTAAAAAGTTAAAAAATTTTGAGAAACTGTGATGAAACTAAGAAATTTTAGAATATAATAGAATATAAAAATTATTTTTTAAATTAACATATAGACCTTAATTGATTGTCAAAAATTCAGTTTTTTTACTTAGTTATATATAATGTAAATTAAATTAGTGCAAAAAAAATCTGACAATAGTTATTTATGAAAATTGAATTTAACAATGTTTTAGATATTCAAATTGACCTTTTACTGCCAAATAAACTAAAAATGATTTTATTTTAAATTTAAACAACTAAATTAATTGCAACAAACTCGTAGTCCTTTTTATATATTAAGTTTGTCTTAATAGTTTTTATTGCTTACAAAGCTCTGGATATAGTTATTTTAGAGACTAAAAATGACAAAACAAGATAAATGGATTTACCAATTAAGTGGTAGGTTTTTTATTTTTCTATTTTTTACTAATCTTTGACAAATAAATTTATTTGAAGTAATTAAATATATATATTATTGTACTAATTTGGTACAAAAAGATTAAAAATATACTTACTAATTTACTAAAATTTATTGTTTTCATAAAATTGATATGTTTCCCTCTTGAATAGAAACTTACAAAATAAAATTAAATGAGAAACGTGATGAACACTGCTTTCACCTTGACATGTCTAACACAACCAAAACCAGTTTCACAACATGTGGATGCAATGCAATGGACAAGTTTTTCTGGAAAAGAAACAAAGAACCAGACTCGTCGAAGGTGGATCTGGAACTTGCATAACATGTCTTGTGAGTTGTGACTCGTTGAAGGTAGAGCTAGTAACCTCTGTTATGTATGTAGTTAGCCATGTACCTAGGTATTGATTGCAATTAGATTCATATATATAAGTAGCCATGTACCTAGGTACTATAACATTCATGCACTTAAGTAGTAGTAATATCATTAATTTTCTTGTAAATGCAAATTTTATTTATCATAAAGAGTATATAGATAGAGAAAATGATGAATGCAAATAGCTCAAGCAGTTCTCATTTTCCTCAATCAAAATCTCCTAAATTGTTCTCCTCCACTTGGTATCAAAGTGGGTTTGATCCCACTCCAACTTTTCTTATTGCGCACTATTGTCACAATAAGTCTTGGTTGTCTCTGACAATATGACAGCAGTTTGTACTCATTTAGATTTTCCAAACAAATGATTTGGGAAGCTACAAATATGTTCTTGGAAGTGAAGTTGCTCATTTAAAGAATGGGATTATCATTTCACAAAGGAATTATGCATTAGACATAGTTAAAGAAACAGGTAGGTGGCTGTAGATCAATTGATAGCCCCATGGATCTAAACCAAAAATTACTAACAAGAGAGAAGAGAGCCTTATTCTGATCCTGAGAGACACAAGAGATTGGTTGGAAAACTCATCTAACTCACTATTACAAGGCTATATGTTTCTTTTGCAGGTAGTCTTTTATAATAGTAAGTTGATAAAAATCAGCTTTCCCAAATGAAACTTGTCTCTATTTGCATTTCCTAATTCAAATCTCACCCTTGACATGCTCTTGAGGAACAACCACATTTGGCTCCCCTGCTTGCGACAAACTGTGACTCATCTTGATGGTCATAGATGGTGATTTCAAAATGGATATGACACCAGAAGAAATGGTGTGAAGAACATAGGATGGAGAGTTTTGTCGGAGCTTTGTGTGGGTCAGAATGGTTAGCGAAAGATATGCATATGATGTAGAGTGATCATAATATGATCATGAAAATGAATTTAAATGAATACTTGAAAAAATTGATTCACAATGGACGGGCACTTCCCAACTCTAGAATTTGTGAATTTTCAACATTGTAATCAAATACTAATTCAAAAGAACTATAAATTGTTATCAATTTTAAGTCTCAAGACTTTTCTTTTAAAAAAAATAAAGTCTCTAAAAAATTGATTATCCTAGAAAAAAATGTATGCTATTGGATGCAGTCACAGCCCTAAGATTGCAATGCGATTGCAACAGATACATTTCGATATTTCAAACTTGATATTATATAGATTTAGAAAAAAAACAAAGAAATGTGGACGGCCAAAGCAGGCAGTCACACTGCACACAATCTAAATTGAAAATACAAAAAAATTTAGCATACATAATAATAATGAAACACAATTACCATGGTGTGGATGTTAGGTTTTAATGGAACACGATTTGACCACAGACTTTCTACCCAGCTTATTCCAAACGTGCGCCTGGAAAGTTGTGGCAGGGCTGTCGGAAGTATGAGGATGGGCAGCATCTTTTGCTTTAAAGGTAATGTAATAAGTAGAAAGAGGAAATCGACGATAGGTTGTCTTAACAAGTTCATCAAACACATAATTTGAACCCTAAATAAGAGAGAAAGATTAATGAAGTGGACGAAGGAATAAACTATTATATATATTGGTAGTTAAGTAAGTAATTTAAAACCTTATTCTTAGCATTAAACTTTTTCAGAGCAAGATTGGAGAGGTAAGTAAGAAGGCGGCGATCTCGTTTTGTTATTGTAATGGGTTGGGCAAAGTTACTGCCACCATCAAGTGCTAAGGGTGGAGCAGGAAGAGCATCGAAGGGCTGTGCAGGATGAGATTAAGATATTAAAAATAAAATAAAAAATAAAATGAAATGAAACACAAAATAAGATAGAAAGAGAAAGATATACGTACAGATACGTCACGAGAGAGTTTTGAATACTCAGCCTTGGCTTTCTTTATGTCCTCCTCTTGTTTAATAAAAGCTTTATTCATATACTCAAATCGCCGACATCCAAAACAAAAAGGAGTAGGGTCATCGTCGTAACGGCTAGCGAAATCATTCACCGTCAGTTTTTCAATTGGTATAAACTCCCAATCCTCTCTCGGGTCCAATTCCGCTTCCGATTCCGATTCCGATTCCGATTCCTGTTCCGGTTCCAATTTCGTATCCGATTGTGGTTCCGGTTCCGGTTCCGATTCCGATTCCGGTTCCGGTTCCGATGCCGTATCCGTATCCGATCCCGATGCAATATATGGTTCCAGTACCAGTTCCGATAGCTTATCCGGTACCGATTTCAGCTGGTTTTCATCGGAGATTTCAGGGGGTGGTTGGGTGACGGCGAGCGAGAGTGCATCCATTGACATTGGGCAAGAAGGATCGAAGGAATCGCAATTCATTCAAATGCACATAAACCTAACTAAAGAGACTAGTCCTCTTTAATAGGCAATAAGCTGAGTGTTTCTAGTACGGGCCTCGTCTTGTTTTTTAAATAGCTACTATTATTTAATAAAACATCCCCTACTACAAATAATTATAATTAATATTAATCTTATAAAAGTATATTATTGTATTAGCTGAAACCTTTCTTCAATTATTTTTTAAAAAACTTCAGATAATTTTTCCGTTACACGTCTTTTTTTAATACACTATAAATAATAATTAACACCTTATACATATTTTTTAATAATAATATATTATAAATAATTAATACACTATAAATAATAAATATATTATAATAATTAATACACTATAATTAATAATTAATATATTATAAATCATTGTCTTCTATGAGATCACGTTTTCCAAAATAGAAGATTCAAACTATATTTGTCAAATAATCATTTCCAAATTCACGTATTAAATAAATAC
>JBBPBR010000004.1:62676647-62693203 GCA_037974775.1 Cicer pinnatifidum | reverse complement strand
ATCAAGATATTTTAGTATTTTTCACTTTTTGGAGTATATGGATAAAAGAGGAGTAGAGGGTAAAATTTTCTTATAGATTTTCTCTTTCTGTATTTATCATTGTTTATCCAAAAATTTACTCTCTACTTTCAAAATTTGTCATGTACTCCAAAAAAATTTCAAAAGGCCAAAAAAATACCCTCAAAATTTATTTTATTATTTCACACAAACTAAAGTTAATATTTTTTTTCAACTTTTTAATTGACATGTTATCTGGTACAGAAGAACTGTATTTCAGAAAACTTTATAAGCAAGTTTTCCGGTACATAACTATTTTTTTAAATTAATTTTTTAAGTTTTTTGAATTTTATTATTTTTTTAAATGTTAACAAATATTAATAAACCTCTACTATTAATGGATAAAACATGTGTCGATATTACAAATATTTTTGACACATATCAGTATGAATAAATATAATTAATATTAATATTGTAAAAACAAATATTATTGTGATTAATGATAATTTATTTTATTTCATATATTTGATACAAGGGACGCTGTTGTGAATTAGGCAAAAGAAATCGGTATAAAAAATAAAGTTACTGTTATTATCAGATATAGAGATGAGAGAGAAATGAATGAAAAATAAATTAATATTAGGTTGTAACAAAGGTGGAAAATACCTCTTAGACATTTCGACGATACAAATAAATATAGTACTGCTGCACATGACTACCACTAAGATGTCTACTTTTATAACACCAAACAACTAGGTGGATATATGTCGCTGCTTTAGGTATTATATATTATGTTAATTATTTTTAATTATTAGTTTTTATGTATAACATTTATTTATTCATTTATTTTTATGTTTAATTATTTGTATATCATTTATTTATTTATTTGCCTGTTTAATTTTTTAATTATTATTTATTGTTAATTATTAATTTTTTTTATTATCATTAATATATTTATTTTTATTTACCACTATTGAATTTACAAATATTTTTCAAATATTTGTAATAGAGGAAACTAGGATGCTGATGTGGAATGTTTTGCTCGAATGAATAGATGGTGCTACAAACAAGACAAACATAAGGTCATTAAGTAAATACGTATGATTGACACCATGACAGATGCAGATATATGGACACCGTGAGAGAATCATAGTGATGTCATTCCCTTTCATGATATCATGCTCTACACTGGTCACCTCCGATTATGCAGCATAATAGTGAAATGTCTGCCATAAAGGTGTTTGAGACAATTTGGATATATCCGACATATTCCATCACCGCCACCTCCAGATCTTGCTAGATCATTTGATGTAGATGTGGAATGGTTGGGAAATACGACCCTTGTCACCGAGATATTTCACAAGATTCGCCCAGCTACATATTCATCTGAGTGTCAGGAGGAATATTTAGAGTGGTTCTACCAGATGGTGTACCATAGATCCCACATTATAGTTTCCTGACCACCGATGCAGATGCTTCTAGTTCACAGTCGCCACTTATCTTACAACAGATCGATGATCTTATACAGCAGGGGTTGACTGAACATCAAGTTAATTCATATGATGAGTTGTATATTCACTTTTATAAAAATTTTGTATTTATCGCGTAGTCACACAAGTTAGTAGTAACCTTTATAAACATTGTGCTTGTGAACATCTATTTTAAACACTTTATGTTAGTTTGTTTTCATATCAATCTATTTTTAGCGTTATTGTTATGTTGTTTACTTTATATTGTTTGTGATAAAATATAAGGAAAATAAAATAAATAAATTACAAGATGAATTCGAGCGACAGTAAACTAAAATTTATTAATAACAAGTAATTTTGTAACAATTTTAAAGCATTAAACTTCATCTAATGATATTGCATCTATGAGTTCTCTAGGTAGATTTTGGGTAACACGTGACACGACCTAATAAATATCTCTAGTGTTGTAAACGCCCTGTATATGTTATTGCCCAAGAAGTTGTTTCATCGGTGCGATATTGCTTCCAATATGGTGTAATGTCTGATATTGGAAATCTTTCTTTCATCTTTAACTGCAAAATAAGATCATTTGATTATTTAAAAATTTAATACATAGAATATAAGATAATTTTATCGGAACTCAGTGATTTCCATCAACAAAACCAATACATATCATACCATCATTTTTTGTCGATCCTAAATTTGAACCCCTCATAGGAAAGAAAGTAATTGAAAATGTCTGACTAAACGTGACGATAATAATATTATATGATGTCGTTATCACGTAACCCATATCAGGTATGGACATCCATTTATCTATGGGTTGGAGACCTAAGCCGAATATCTTCAACAAATCTCTTACTTCCCTAATGCGTCATGGGAACAGTCAATCATATCGAGTTATATGAGAAACAATCTCCTGGTCCAAACTATTGCAAACTAAAAACCAAGACTCATCATTATGTCCAAGCAATAATGCAATAACGTGAAAACCACAATTTCCATTCGCTACTACATCAAATATGTCATCAATGTATTGCTGAATAACATCAAAAAATTGTCTCCAAACTTAATACTTTGAATATTGAGAGGGTTGTTTCTTTGATTGAGATGTTTGTCTATTCTTTGATGATCGAGATGGTTAAGTACCAAGATCTTCACAATATGTTGTAGTAACTAAAGTAGCAATGTCAATTTACAAAAAAGGGGGGTTTGAATTGTAAATTCACCCTTTTAAAAATTCTTGTTAAAAACTTAAGAAAATAGATCAAGATTGATCTTGGTTGTGAAAACAGAAAACGGAGAACGTTCTTGGTTTTGACCAGAAAACAGATAACGTTCTTGGTTAGTTAAAATCAGTAATTCAGTTTTATGTATTTAACTTGATAATCAATCAGACTGAAAGTAAATAGATAAAGGGAAAGATACCGCACAATGATATATCTTGGTTCACTCATCCCGAGTGACGTCCAGTCCTCACAACCGTGATATTTTCAACTAAGTGTTCAAAACAAAAAACTTTTTTGGTTTAACAACACCTAGTTCAGATCAACCTTAATCTGTTACAAAGTTAAAACCTTTCCAACCAGAAAGGAGTTCAATCAAGTCACTTATCGACCTTGATATGATTTCTTACAATCTACCAAAACTATACTAAACTCTTATAGTTTGAGTTTTACAATAATGATGAAATTGTTTTGTTAGAATCTGAGAAAGTTCAACACTTGTTTGAGTTCTGATTCTTTGACAAAGAAATACACGAGAATGATTCTAGGAATCAAATGGAAAAAATGAGAATTGATTCAATGTATATGAGTGAGAGAAATTTAATTGCTTAATACTTGAAGCTCTAATTTTTTCTTGAACTTGACCTTCCTTTTTATAGGCTTTTTAGAGTATTTAATAATAGTCGAAAGAGATGTTGTAGTGCTCTGTCATATTTGACGAAAACCAATTTATATGAATAAAAATATTACAGTATTTGAACACAATTTGAACTTTGTTGACTGGGCTGGTTTCTTTGTTCTTTGTCAGATTTATCTTGTGTTTAATGACCCTTTATACCTCATATATATTTGTTGATGATATTGCTTTGATCTGGAGATTTGATTGTGCCAAATTAACTTGGAGAATGATGTAAAATCCAGAGGCTAAAACTTCTTTTAACTAGTGGATATTGATTGATTTTGGAGTTGTGATGATCATTCTTGAAACCGGAGAGCATTCTCCGTTTTCCTTATTTTGTTAAGAATGTTATCCATTCTTGTTGTTCAGTTTCTTGCCTTTTTATGTTGATTTCTTTGCTCTGTTTAAATTCTATCTTTAAATTAATACACTCAAAAGCACAAGTTAAATTAACATAACATTTAGAATAATAATTAACATTCTTAATTAACTATTTGTTTGTTTTCATCAAAACATTAAATTGAGATTTTGTCTCAACATTAACATGCTCAAAGTAAGAAGGGTCTCGATATATATCATATTCATCCGACTTCTTACCCTTACTCTTCTTCACTCGTCCTTTGGTTTTGACTTTTTCAGGTGGTGGACACATTGAACTTGTAGTTGAAAGGAGCCCCTAATTTTTTTTATGTTGCAACCTTACATGTTGTTCACAGCCTCCCAACATTTACACATGTCACCCATGATGTGTTCCAACATTGACTTCAGTTCCAATGAGTTAACTCAACTCTATCATTACATATAAATTGTCACCATTGAACAATTCAATAATATATAATAAAATTACAAAATCAATCTTTTAGAGTCACATGACATATATATTAGTCATTGTGTTCCCTAAATGTGTCACTCGATTTGTCCATACTTCAACAAACATTTCCTTATGAGGAGTCAACTAAGTTTCATTCACATAGTAAACAAACACTTTATTATCAACACATGATTGCTTAAACATATGCAAGCGCATAATATACTTTTTTTTATCATTACAATATATAATGTCTTTTCACATATTCTTGTCTATTCTTTAAGACATATTGTTTGCATTTTGCTCCAACATTTTTGTCAGATATAATACATCAACATATAATATCGTACTATTTTTAAATTTTAAAAAAATATCAAATATATATCAAAATAGAAATTTAACCTTTCAATTTTTTTTTTTAAATAACTCAACATACACATACCTTAATGATAAAGTCTAACAAAAAAATGAACATTATGAATCAAATAGTGACTTAAACCAAAATATTTCAAAATTAATAATTGATACAACAAAACTTTTTTTTCTTCAATGGCGGAAAAGAAAAATTAAAAGTCTTTTCATTTATCCAATTAAGGATAATTCAAAAATTGAATATTTTGAGTGATGGAAAGTTCAATATTTAAAATCATCCTTTAGACAAGTGATGATTTTAATTTTTGTTTTATTATGATGATAGTAAGACATGAGTAAAAGTATAATAAGGAGGGAAATATAGTCAAATTTTAGTTAATTTTAATAGATAATATAGTAATAAATGAATGGATAAATTTTAAAAAATTATTAGTAAAGTTTTGTTTAACATCGATACCTATTTTATTTTTTATTGTAACATAAGACTTGTAAAAATTGACTATTTTTTACTGTATTGTTAATTGTACTTGTCAAGGTATATAGAGACAAGAAGAAAAAAGAAAAGGCTATACAGTGTCGATTTCAATTCATTTGTACCTTCCGCTAGAAGGTGAAATGGCGGAGAAAAAAGTACCGCAACAAAACGTAACAATCAAATGGGAAACCGTTTCACTAATCTCCGTTAAAAAAACTGAACCACTATCGAAGAAGAAAACTGAAACGAGCTCGATCATTCTCGAACATAAGAAGAGTTACACTACCGAGTTTAGAAACTTCGATGACGATGCGTGGTACACCGTTATGGTTACAATGGAGGGAAAACAAACACTCAGAATAAAGTACGAAAAATTCTCTGATGAAGAAGACCAATTGTTCGAACCCTCGTTTTTCGAATCATTGGAAGCGCTTCACGAGTTTGAGAAACGATTCAGACCTCTCTCTGTACAGGTTCAGGATTATGAATGTCGTAAACTCGTTCATGGTGTTAAGGTTTGCGCTTCCCAACACTTTATTCCTGATGACCTTCGGTTTTACGACGCTATCGTTGATGCGGTTCGTTCTTTTCTCCTTTCATTTTTCCTTTTTTTTTTTTAATGGCGTTTTGAGTTTTTAGCTTTAAATTTTAGAGCATTATTACTATTACTATGCAATTCGTTCTTTTCACAAATACTTATAGTAGTAGATAAGTTCAAATAAACCAATTCAAATAGGCCTTAGTATATACTAATTTATGACATTGATTGATTGTGTGTGTGCCTTAAAATGGAATTGTGAAAGTTTATGCTACTTCATGCACCATAGTTTAGTTTGTGTAAATACTTGTATTAATTGATGGGATGAATTTGAAGGGTTAGTATTCAATCATATATTATACAAGTTGATGTATCAGTATTTTTGTAAATAAATGCACATACTAATTACATGTAAAGATATTTTATGCATAAAGTTTATGATTAAACCTAACTTTTGAAAATCTAGAAGCATTCCTTATTAGAGCTTTGGATTTCCATTCCTCTGGCGATGGTAGAATAGAATGCTGATGGCTTTTTATTTGGTTTGAGAAAGATAAAACAGTTTATTTTATATTAATGATTTGATTGCTATCTGTATGTGCTTGTGAAATTCTGCATGTTTTTATAGGTGCAAGAACGCAAGCATTCTCGCAAAAAAGATGCAGAGTGCCTATGTACTTTTATACTTGACTGGTTACATGGGCCAAATGCTGGAAATTTGACTGCTGCAGAAGTTGGGGATATTTGCATTGTGCAGTCTGTAATACAGCTTGATCCAACAGTGACTTCATTCCTTGAGATAGCAAGGAGGGTAATAGAATCAAAGCCTGGTCAGGAAATGGGGGCCTACTACCTCAAAGACTTAGAAACTAGTAAAAGACGAAGTTTTTTTGAACGAATGCAGAAGGTGAGTAGTGTATGATGTATCTCTAAGTTTCTGAAGTACTTTCCACTAGTATGCATGTTGAGAAGGTTATGTGCTTGAATGTCTTTTCTGTTTTGACATCATATATCCCTCTCCAGGGAAAACAACGTGTCAAACGATCTGCTTTGGGTGCATATTCTCCTGAAGGTTTGTTTCTATTTAATAGTATAGATTGATACTAGGTTAAATTGATTGGGTTTTGCTGTAACAATCTTCTATGCTTTTCTGTTATTGTTTATGATTCTCTTTATATTATTGCCCTGGTGACTCTGTTTGGGCCTTGTTGTCAAAATCAAATCAATATTTAGAGTTATGTTATTTTAGTATTTATTAATTAGGTTCTATTATGTAGAATCATTTCAGATTTTACCCGACTGGCAAATGAGTAGGATTGCATTCAAGTGTAACTTGACGTTGATAATGTAAAATTAATGTAATTATAACAATGTGTTACACATATTGAACTCTTGCTCTGCATTTTTTGAGATGGGCCGTGACACAATTTGAATGGATAAATGGTTATTGAGCTTGAAATGAAATAAATGTAGTAGTTTTTTGGGAGGTGCTAAGGAAAGGAATTCCATTCCTTGGATTTGTATGCAAATATTTGGTTTGCTTTTTAGTTCGGCTTAATGTTTGGTATCTGCCAAAGACTTTGCTCTATTTCTCAAACCGATGAATTCCTTTACCACTTATGTTGTTTGGAACATTGTTTCTCTTTTTCTTTTAGTAGATGTACTAATATGGGCATTACTTATCATAATTCTATCTCTTCCTACTTAAAAGGTAATAACTATCTATATTATTTTTAACAGCTATTTCATGTAAATCCCTTTTTTGCATTACTGTGCGTGTTTTGTAGATACAACTCTTCTAGTAGGTGGGATCTTACTATCCGAGGGAGACCTTGCTTGGTCCTAGGTAGAATTTGGGAACCCTGCCCACCAATTTTTCTTGAACCTTACCCATGTGCATTGAAACAGATTCAGACCTTCTTTGCTTGCCAGCATGTTCTACACTCATTTATCATATCCATCCACTTTGGCTTTCATTCAGTGTGCAATTGTACTTTGTATTATTTTATGAAAATGTTCTATATTATTATAAATCATCAAAAATTTTTCATCCGTTTTTCCTTTTTTGGTCTTAGTCAACCTTGACAGAACAAAGGAAGATAAAGAGTTGGAAGGAAAAAGAAATGTGTGGATGATATTGGTGGGCAATCTTGAGAAAGGATTATGTTCATCAACAGCTGTAGAGTTCTTACAGAGACATGCTCAAATATCAGCTACAGTCTTCATTTTTTCAAGTTTATCATCGGAGATATATACCAGGGGTGCCATTATGTTGCACACTGAACAAAATTTCCATAAGCTTTGTGACTTTTTGACAAATCCCAACCACATCATAACATCTTCAACTGGCAGGTATTACAATTATGTTTGTTTATAGTTCATAAATGTTGATGTCTGTGTTATACATTTGATGAATAGCTTACTTTGGCCATTTATTCTTGGTTCAACCTTGGAAAGTGAATGCCTGATTTGTCAACTTAAGTAAATATTTTAACAAGGATTCTAGACTGTTTTAGCGGTAATAATATATTTTTGTAATTTAATCAACAATGCTTAGAAAAAGGTTATGCATCTGCAAGCCTAGGCGAGAGAATTGTGTATATGTTATGTATGACCCTTTTCATTTGCCATTCAAACCTCTTCATGTCTTTTTTCAGGCCATGGGTGTTAATTGAAAAACAAGTAGGTCTCAAAAATATCAAAGCATCAATAGGAACACTGGGGCCTAAATATGAGGTATACAGCAATTCATTCCTCCCCTTTTCCAACAAAGTATAATTTAATGGCTCGGTAGTTGGTAAGCATGGCCACCATAGGATTGTCACACGAGGAACCAGAAGAATCATTACGTGCATTTGTAAATTAGTAAATTAATCAATCATATTTCGCTAGCATCTGGTCTCCTGATGAGAATGCATGCTGTCGAACATGCAATCCATTTGTTTTGAAAATCTTATTATATAATCTTGCAGCTAACTTTGAAGTTTTAATAAGTTTTTCAGAATGTATCACAGGATGAAAGGAGTAGAACGAGCAACAATTTGAAGCTTGTACAGTCAGGAACTCAAGAATTCCAGATATCTAGTGCTATGAGGGATTTGTTTTTGGAATTTTCTGATCACCAAGTGCGGCTGCACAAGAAGCTTGCACTTCTGGAGGGAAGTGTGTTTGGAATTTGAAACTAGGTCCTTTGATGAACTTTTTTAACAGCTGGTACTGGTTTTGTATAGAATTTTGCAGCAATTGTTAATATAACCTTTCTTGTATATAAGCTTAGTGGACAGAAAAGTAAATACAGAATCCTAGTTTCTCTTTTGACATTAATATATTCCTCTCCTAGTTATGCACTAAATAAATATCATGAGATAAAGTGTGGGCAACCTTTGGTCGACACTTTGGCCCTTTAAGCATTTTACTTTTATCTCAAAACTTTGATTCTTTTAGAAAATCAAGATTCATTTAATGAAGTTTTTCCTTTTGTACCCTTGAAATTCCAAAAACATGTATATAATGAATTTTATTTTTACTTAATAAAAAGTAATTTTTTTTTTTTATTATTTCATAATATCTTTTTAAAGTTAAAAGAACCAAAGTTGAGGGATGAACGAAATAGTTATGAATTATAAGAGTAATAACATAAAAGATTATTTTCAAATAAACTGTTTTCATATTCATAATTGAGTTCTAAACATGAAAAATTGATCTTAAATTAAATTATAATTAATGTCAACTTGGTAATTCAAAACACTACAATGCTTTCTTGTTTTTACTTGAAAAATTATAAACTCAGTTCTCGTATTTTTCAAACTCAGTTATCTGAGGTACAATTGTTGGAGTTGGAATTCTTTCCATTTCTCACCCTATCTATTTCTTTCATTACTGTAATTTTGTGTATATTTACATGCATTTTTAGAGCATGTGACAAATTAAACATTTATATACTTTATACAAAAATATTGTTACTAAACTACTGCATTTTCCTATATAATCAAGGAAATGTTTCTTGCAGTTTCAACACCCTCCAATATTTAATTTGTTCTTCTATATAACTGGTATTCGTATAACTTAGTATATGTATGTAAAAAAATTGAATGTTGTCAACAATATTTTGCATATACATGAAGGAATCGGATTTTTGCTGGGAAAGAATTATAACATTTTCTCAAACTTGTCAAGCTTATTTACCCTTTGCATAGACCTCAAAAATAATGTGAACAAAATACCTGCATATGAATAAGCTGATACCACTCAGTCACAAGAATAAAACTGATAGACTACTGAACATAATAAAACAATCTTTTGACAAAAACTGTGGTATAAAATCACCTGCACCAACGAATGATCCATTTGCAAAAGCTTGATTTCCTTGGCTACTCAAATTGACACCAATATTTAGCAGGGCTCCTCCTAATACTGTATACATCGTAGCCATTTGTAACACCGTTGCTTTCCGAGCAGCTCTTTCAGACTGGCAAATCAAGATAAACATTTGCCAGTAAGAAAAAATAAGTTGAAGAATCAATACTGGAAAACTTATTAACCTTTCAAAATTAGAGTTAGAAATATAGGAAGTAGTTTTCCATAGACTAGTCCAAGAACCTTCGATGGAATTTTAAGGAGACACCAAATCATCTCTAATTAGAAACAGTTTATATCCACATCAAAATGCTATATCCAATATAATCCAATGTACAGAAGTATACACAACATATATACAATACCATGTGAAAAAGAATTTTCCTACCTCTAGTACTCGAACTCGGAGCTTTAGATCCCCTGCCTCAACTTGCTTTACAAACTCCTCTATTCTTTGAACTCTGTATGGCATTGACATGGAATTTGTTCTTACCTATAAATGTTCCATGAGACTTGTCAATTCTAGTTATTATAGTGCCATCATTAAAGTAATGTTTCACATCAGAATTTTAAATTACAAAGAACCATCATCTAGAATGAAAAATTAAAATGAAAGTTCCAAGTGTGGTACATCATTTGCTTGCTTTCTTATCTGCTCGACAAATTGTGGGCCAGTGCGCTGATTTTGCCTTACATCTAGAAGTTCCTGTAAAAGCATATATGGTGTATGAGTAATTAAGTATAACATAGCATTTTAACCGACAATGGGAACAATAACTCGTTAATCGTTATAGACAGTCTAACCTGAGCATAGGGTGCAGCAATCTTCACAAACGAGAAATCTGGATTGAGTATGTAACCTATGCCTACCAGAAC
Organism: Cicer pinnatifidum; assembly: GCA_037974775.1. Classification (NCBI taxonomy): domain Eukaryota; kingdom Viridiplantae; phylum Streptophyta; class Magnoliopsida; order Fabales; family Fabaceae; genus Cicer; species Cicer pinnatifidum. The sequence continues at coordinate 62,682,407 of JBBPBR010000004.1, read as the reverse complement.
AATAAAAAGCCAGATAAAGATTAGATAAAATATAAAGTTCTATTAAATTTTCTCATTCACGTGATACTGATTCTGTAAAGATCGAGAAATTACTGTGTCTATAATAGAGCTACATCTAACCTAAGGCAAATGATTTAGGAAAGAGAAGGGGCAAACCTTCAAGTGTAGAAAATGCTCTGATAACAAAGGTGAAGGTAGATGGAAACCGGAATGGCTGGTCTTGTGCTATTGCAAACAAATCCTGCCAGAAAATTAATCAATAATAAAATTTTCATAAATTCTGTAGATAATTGGGACCAAACCAAGTAAAACAATTATTTTCCATCTTCAACTAATTATCATCATTCCTAATTATTAAACAATTACCCAAAATAATCACGAACGAACTACAAATTCATTCATCCAAAAGAACTAAATACTCACATACCTCCCCAATTGCAGACAATGTCTGCTGTTGATCTGGTGTCTGGCTTAGAAGGTTGTCCAAGAAAAACTGTACAGATCTCCTCACCTGCAAGTCAAGTTAAGAAATTTATGAGATCAAGATATGGATCATAATTTCAAACTGTTAAATGACGGTCTTTTAAATGATTAAAGCTGCTTCATATTCTTACAGCTGACAGGTCCCCAGTGGGTTGGAGTGCTCCAAGATCAATAAGGCATTGCATAACCTGCATGGTTGTCAACTGAAAGTTTAAGTAACATTGAAAAGGGCACTGAAATTTGTAATTTCAAGTTCAATGTAACTTCTTAGAGCTTACTCTGAAGTTTATCACTAGTTAGCCAGTTATATACAATCATAATTGTATTAAAAGTAGGTCAAGTCAACTGACAACTACAAAATTACTGTTGGAATAAGAGTGTTTGAGAGAAATTGTCCCTAGGCACCACACTGCTGTCTAATTTAATGTGTATTGAGCTGTTGTGATTGTATTCTTTTACAATATAGATTTCTAGCTGTATTTCCTTCATCAGAAAAGATAATTAGGACAAATTTACTGCTATAATTCAGTTTTATTGTAAAAACAAACCATGAGCCTTAATGTGTGTGTGAACACACACACCCTATGAAGCATGAATGTCTGACGCTTTAAATATTGCAAGTATAGCAAAAAAACTAGACCTTTTTGGCATCTTTCTCATAAACAGAATAAAATAGTTCAAGCAATCTCTCCCGGGTGAAAGATTTTATCTCCCCCATCATGCCAAAGTCATAATAAATAATTGATTCGTCAACATCGATAGCAAGATTTCCAGGATGTGGATCAGCGTGAAAGAAACCTGTTTTCAATATCTTTAACACAAGCAAAAATGAAAATTATATAAAAATTCCCGCGAGACAAATATATTCAACATCAGATATTAGAACAATTTTCAGACAGAAACAACATTGAGGACCTGAATCAAGTACGCCTCAATAGCACGTGATGAGATCCGTAATCGATCATAACCACGAGAAGTCAACATATCCACTTGATTTATTTTAATACCTGTTCCCGGAATGTAAAATCAAATAAGGGCAGTTTTGAATCCAAGTTCAGTGGCATAATGATAGATAACACTTAAAGGAAAGAAAGTTATTAGCTTGGACTGAAAGGAAAACAAGAAATATGCACTAGTGAAGATGGTAACCTGGTACATACTCCAAGGTCAACACCTTCATCGCTGTATAATCCCAATAAACCAGCTACAAGGGTGCAAATGAAGGCTATGCGGTTAAAATCTAAATCGGTGCTAGAGATAGGCAATTTATATAGGTTATATAAATTCAACAAGTTTGCAATATATGAGACAGGATTATGAAGGTCAGAGTAGATCAAGTTTCAAGGAAGCTGAAACAATTCAAATATTAAATAGGGTTTAGTATTGCAGAAAGAAACATACAGGTACTCGGACCCACTTTATGTTTCGAAAATCTCGGCGGAACCTATCAGCATTCTTCCCTTCATTTATATAATCAATTTCTTGATACAAAATCCTGAAAAGTAGCATGTGCGGAAACAATAACAATTATACAAGGCAGTGTACCAATTAGAAGTATTAAAAATGATGTAAAAAATAAATAGTGACAAGATTAATGAAGCCCTAAAATTTTTTCTAAGCCTTTAACATGTAATGAGGGAAGGTGGAGTTTTCTTCTGACATAATGTTTGTACTACTTACGTTGCACATTCTTCATATATACCAATCCAATCTCTAGTAGGACCACCTAGAGTTTCACTTCTCTGAAAGTACTCTGCAATCAGCTTTAAGTTTCCTGGATAGTACAATCAAATTGTTAGAGTAAAAAATGAAATTACAACAATTATCAAATTGTTTGGATGGTATCATATTATCAAGCAAAAAACTAACTATAATATGTAATTTTAAAGCTAAAAGTAGTTATGGAAAAGTAACAACATACCCATTGATCAGATTAGATTATAAAAAAATAAAGCAGTTTTCGAAAATACTTATATAAGGCTTCAGAATAAGATATAACATATAAATAAGCATATATTTTCTAGGAATTTCTTGAAAACAATGTATAGAAATAAGGATATCTTTACTAGTTTTTCTGTTTTCCTAGTTTTGTAATATTAGAGATTGTAGATCATGTATCTATATGATTAATTGTACTGAGGATATCCTCCAGCAATCCAGAAATCCTTAGATCCATCTTAAATGTGATAAAACTCTACCAAAAACACAAGATGTAAAAATGGTAGAAACAAAAAGAGCACAACTTACGCAAGTCAATGTCAAATAGCTTCTTCAGGCCAGGCCTTTGAACTTTGATAACTACTTTTTCTCCATTGTGCAGAATTGCACGATGAACCTACAAACAGCGCAGAAAAAATTGATGTGAAAAAGAACTGAATAATCTTATCTCATAGTTTGTACTGCAAAATTACCTGACCAAGACTTGCAGCAGCAATTGGCCGATCTTCGAACTCTTTAAACAGTACATTAATGGGAGCTCCTAATTCACTCTCAATAAAGCCTATTGCTTTCTTTGGGGAGAAAGCAGGGACCTTGTCCTGAAAAATGTTATATTAAGAATTAGATTTTTTTACAAAAACTGTCCATCAAGGTTTAATACACATAAATCAAAGAATCTCCAATGAACCTAAAATATGGACAAATAATCTACAAAAATACCTGCAATTTTGCGAGTTCATCCACATACTCACGGGGAAATAGATCTGACCTCGTTGATGATAACTGTCCAAGTTTAATGAAAGTTGGACCGAGCTGTAATACACACTCCCTTAGCCATGAAGCCGTTTTCCGCATTCTGCTTTTCTAAAATGCAAAGTTATATTACTTCAGCTTAGCAAAGCACAATCACAAACAGAAAATTAATTGATTATTAAAAAAAAAAAGTGTTATCAATCGCGGATCACAAAAAATAGCGGTTTGTTCAAATTCCTCTATACTAAAGTGCTATAGCACCACTATACACGCCAGAAATTATTCAGATTCCGATGCACTATTGCATTATAGCGCAACTATTTGACAACATTGAAAAAACTAATCGAGTGAGTCCACAAAATAACTTCCACAACCTACCTGCTTTTCTTCTGTAAAGCCACCTACGTATGCCCATTTTGCATTGTCCAAAAGAACACGGACGCGAAAAGAAAGAACAAAGGACCAGACATCAATAGATCTCTGCAAGGAATTGTAATTTTCATTTGCCCAGCTGAAACCTTCATCAGAGGGCAAAACTTTTAGCTCTTCCTCCACTGGTGGAAGTTCTTTGGAGGTTTTAGGCTTCGCTATCTTTGTCAAGGTTGGTGTAACATCTCTTCTTACCAAACTTGTTCCATTAACAGTTTTCTTTGAGCCATTTACTGTCTCCACTTTATTCTCTGACGTTGTCTTCCTTTTTGCTACCTCAGTTGCTGGTACCATTTTAACAGCTCTACCATTAGTACCATATTTTGATGGAGGCATTTCAGTCTGTCGCATTTCCACTGCAAACCTATGAAATTTATCATTCCTTGATTTATCAGATGTCGACCTTTTATCCTTTGACAATTTATGAACTGAAATCGAGCCTGTAAAACCAAGATTGTCTAGTGGTCTCCACTGATTTACCGACTCAATATTGTTACAATAGGAACCGTGCAAAGCCATTATTACTGCCATTTATGGTGATGATACCTACACAAAAATTAGTATAAAAAGTAAGAACAAGAAATGGTGAATGTCAAGGTCGTTCTGAACTCCAGTTAGAAAATCAAACAATATAGTTTGAAATCTCAAACTGTTGAAGGATCAAAATGCCAAATAAATACGAACATCTAAAAATGGTAAATAAGAAATTAATGAACTTCAATTAATATGGCAACAGCTTCATTCCACTACTATACATTTATCTTAGCCGAGTTCAATACAACCAGTACAACATAAACTCACCATGCTGTTTAATTGAACAGAGTGTGAACATGATCTTTGTGTTGAAAGAAAGGAAGTGTTTATCAATGTGGAACATGCATAAAAAGAAACTAACCAACCAATAAAACATAAAGCTTATGAACTTTATCTCAAATAATTAAACAAAGAAAAAGAAAATCCTAGAGTCAACCATGAAAAGCATAGAGTTTGATATTCAATTACTCCCAAACTGAATATCAATTTGCAATCAATAATAATAATTTAGAAACACCAAAGAGAAAAATACTGTATACATAAATAGATTAATTGATATTCCATTTGACTTGATGGAAATCAAAACTTTAATAAAACTTCACCCTTTGCAACATATTAATTTTCATTAAATTAAAATTGGAGATCTCAAATCACATACTCACTTGAGATAACTTAAGCGTACAACACAACAAATAACAATTGAGAGAAATAGAAGAAGAAACATACCAGGAGGGATTAAAAGAGACAGCCTCAACTGAAGGACCCACAAAGCAGATGTACTAGGAGGATGTTATTGCTTCCACGTTTCAAAGGTACATCAAGTGGTTCAACATTATATGAACCATTATTGATTTTTTCACTCTTTTGTTTTAATTTTCCTAAATTTCGGTATAAACACGACAAAATAGAAAGAAAAAAAAAAAAAAGGAAGTGGAATCTCCGAGTACCACAATTCAGAAGGTTTGATGCGTGTGACATGGGTCGCTTTGAACCGCATGTGTCAAATTCTTTGGTGAATAAAACGTATGGTACTCTTTGTGTGGGGAAATAATAATATCTATCAAAATTAAATGTCAGACAAGAATAAGATTTTGCAATTTCTGTTTTGGATTTTAATTAACTGATTCATAGGAGAAAGGGTGCATGATAATTTGGAGAACTCAGCTCTACCAATGTAAGAGGTTTTTCATATTTCTACTATAAAAATATGATACTTATTTTAAACTAGTATAAAAAAAATAATACAAATTTAAAATTATTGAAACAAAAAATAATATATAGATAAGATTTAACGTTCAAATTAAAAAATTTGATAGTTTTGTCACTTATAGTACTTCAATTTTGGCTACCGTGACATTTTGAATTTTATGATATTCAATAAAATTGAGTAAAAAAAGTAATATTAACTAAGGATCTGTTTATCTTATAAAAACATTTTTTGTTTTACTTTTTAAAAATGTTTTATAACTTGTCAATAAAAAGTTAGTATGTTTTTTTTTAAAAAGTAAGTCATTATGATGGTAGAATATGCAGTGTTAGTTTTTTTTTCATTGGATATATGGAGTGCTAGCTAAATATGATACATTTTCATAAATAATAAAAATAGTTTGTTTTTTATATTTT
>JBBPBR010000004.1:62665549-62676022 GCA_037974775.1 Cicer pinnatifidum | reverse complement strand
CTTTATGAGTCCAATAATTTATTAGATGATTTTAGATTTGTGTAATATTTTATATACATGATCTAGATGATATAGATTTTTAATCAAATGAAAAAAAAAACAGAGAAAAAAAAATATATATATAAATTTAGATTGAGAGAATCCAGACTTTTGTCTATATTTATAAAAATAATGAAAATATTAAAAAATTGTTATAATTATTTATGAAAATACATATTTTTTAACTAACATTTTATTTTTTTTCACCATAATAGTTAACCAATGATTCACTTAAAAAAAATCATCAAGATAAAATGAACGTACTTTTTAAAAATGAAAATACAAAGCATTTTTGCAAAATAATTTGAGTTTTAAAATTTTCTAATTAAGCGCATGAAACTCGCTGAAATCTAAAAAAATAATGGGCTTGACCCATATGTGAGAGATAACGGGTTTAATCCATATTTGCACAAACCGTGTGTAGCAACAGAACTGTGCGCGCGAGTAAAAGAAAAGACAGCATTCGTGGAAACGACAAGAAGAAAAGGTACTACTGTTAGTGTTGATACGCAAAAGTACTGAAATTTGAATATGTTGTTCCTGTTATTAATCTCGATATTTTGATATATTTCATGTCTTATTTTGATTTAACCCTTGCTTCTACACTCAATGTACTTCATTCCCAATCAATATTTTACACGCTTCATAACTCAACGCACCTTAATTTTTGGTTGAATAGGAAGAAGATCGACAGAAGAAACTGAGGCAAACATGAAGATGGTTAACTCCTTCAACCTCAAGGTAAACTAATTTTGAAAACCCCTTTTCATTATGAACTAATTTATTCAAATGTGCATGCCAAGTGTTTGTGAAAATGCACTTGTTCTGTTGTTAGTTAAAATCAGTGTGATATAGAATGGAGTTGAATCTTTTTGGGAATTGTATTGTAAACACTGTTGCTACTGTGTTTTCAGAAAGCCGCAGCTGGACTTAGACGCATTAATCTTGATGGTCTTCGGTGGCGGGTTTTTGATGCCAAGGGCCAGGTGAGTCTGCAGTTTTTACCTGTTCCCATCTCCTGAATAAATATACAGAGTGAGTGTGACCATGAAATGATGATTTTGATGTAATATTTTAGCAGTTTTCTTTTTATTGTTAGAAGTTTGTGGTTGTAGAGTAAGCTTATGTCAGACTTGTAGAAAATGTTATGGTTTTACTTTTTTTATTGGCTGCATTTGCATTGCATCATGAGATACGAATGGAATGTGAGATAATAGGTTAATGAAATGGTTCCCAATCATTTTGCCGATTAGCATGTATATCATGTACTATTAGGATTGAAAGTTAAAGAAGAGTAAGGAAGTAGAAATACTTAAAAATAGTAGCCGTTCCCATATCCAACACGTATCCATGTCAAATGCATCTTATGTTTTTAGCAGCATTTCATAACTTCTTGCATTGGTTTATTGAGTTATACCAATACAGATGGGAATACTATAATAATTAAATAAGTTACAGCATTTTTATTACACCTATGATGACCCGTGTTCACTTTATAATTATTAGTTCTCTCTTTTGGTTTAGGATTTGTGCTTTATGTTAATTTTGTTATACTTGTGTCCTGTCCTAATTAAAATTTGTTCTTTTAGTTGAACAATTATCCTCATAATTGGACTAGCTAACTTCACTTTATAATAATCTAAAATGAATATAAATCTTTTGCAGCATCTAATTGTAATGCTAGTTCTAATGAGAACATATATCTTATCTAAATTATCATAGGTAATTAATTACTTCTTTCGGAAGGTGAAGCTGTAAACCGGTTTTGGTGGAGTATTTTGAAAAAATTTATTGAGTGAATTTTGAAGCAATTTATGAGTGAATTACTTATAAGCATGGGCTATTTGAGATCGTGTAGATGATTCCCGAGCTTTGGACGTTTTATGCACTTTTGATTAGTGACTAAACTCTGGATTGTGATCAACTACTGAGTTATTTGCTTATTTGAGGTCACGAGGTCATTTTGCTAATTCATATGTTGCTCATGTAGATTCTTGGGAGGTTAGCATCTCAAATTGCTACTGTAGTTCAAGGAAAGGACAAGCCAACTTATACTCCTAATCGTGATGATGGAGATATGTGCATTGTGCTTAATGCCAAGGATATTTGTGTGACTGGAAGAAAACTTACAGACAAGATCTACTACTGGCATACAGGGCAAGTTCATTGCATTGCTACAGTTAATACATTTTATTAGAACCTAAGAAATATTTATAATTTTAGGCTTCTTATAGATTAAATGGTTTTATTCTGATTTAGATGCCTATCTTCTATGAAATTCTGCCTCCAATATTATAATTGTCATTTTGTATATGGTTTCTTCTGCCACATAATCTTTTGGCATTATTCAGACTTTTTTTGACATAAAGTAGTGGCATGTAGGTATGTGGGCAACCTTAAGAAAAGAACTCTGAAGGATCAGATGGCAAAAGACCCTACAGACGTTATTCGCAAAGCTGTTCTACGCATGCTGCCTAGAAACAAACTGCGTGATGTAAGTGCTTTGAAGAACAATGTTTTTGGGTTTTGTTTTTATCTTAGTATGAGAATTAAATTACTGGTGGTCAGAATGAGAGTGTTTTTTCATTGTTGTTTTGAATTTTGCAAAAGTAGAATCCTATTTGAGACCAAAAAATAGAAAACTCCAAACAATATGAAATGATATCTTAAAGATGTTAGGTTATGATTCCCAGAGTGTAATGATAGTGACTTGAGGGTATCTTTAGTAGTGATTAAAATTGATCTTGGGGTAGGATCTGTTGAACTTACTGCTGTCTTCCATTGTTAATTGTAAATCTGGCAACTAAAAATCCACTTTCACCATTCTGCGTCAATCAAATAGGAGTAAGTGATCTTAATTTTATCAGAATTCAATGTTTAATGTTTAACACTTTTACTTAAAGTATTTTGCTTACATTTGCATTATAAAAGAGAGAAGGGCGGGAAACAGTGCTATCAGTGTATATAAAATATATCAGGTCATTTTCATACAAGTCCAGAGTTAAGTTTCAACTACCTTTTGCTAAAGAATTGTTTTCTTGAGAGCTGTGATTTTCAATTATTGTTCTTTTCATCCTGTGAGATGTTATTTCTGATTCTTTTTTATTGGTTATGCAGTATTGAAGAATTGTTCTTCTAAGTAAATTTTTTTTTGCATTATTGCTGACATATGTAGGATAGGAATCGAAAATTAAGGATCTTTCCTGGCAGTGAGCACCCTTTTGGTGATCGGCCACTTGAACCTTATGTGATGCCTCCTAGGACAGTACGAGAAATGCGACCACGAGCAAGGCGTGCAATGATTCGAGCACAGAAAAAGGCAGAGCAACAGCAAGTGAATGCTGAGCAGCGGCAACAGATTACCGATGAAATGAAGAATGGCAAAAAGAGCGAAGCACAAGAAGAGAGTGCCTGAAAATGTTATTTGCTCATTGGGGGTTGTTCTGACCTATGAGTTATCATTTGAATGAGATGTAATCTTTATCTGTTTGCTTTTAGCAAATCCTATAATGTCATTGAATTGTGTTTGAATTCTTGTTTAAGTTGTCCAAGTAAGAGCATAGTTAAGTAGAAACTGTTCAATACACAATCTTGCATCTTTTTGTGATAATGCTTCAAGTTCAAGTCCGAAAGTTTAAACCAGACTACCATTATGGCATTCTAAAGGTACATTTGGCAATTGGCATCAATTTATTTATTTATTTGACAACAATTGGCATCAATTTTAATCGCTTTTCCTATTTACCATCAACAACATCTATAACAAGAATTTGAGGTAGGAAGCATGCTAGGAAATTGCTGTACTAATTTACAACATTGCTGCTACAAACTGACACGGTGAAGGACTTAAGAAAATGTTTGAGGCCGGTGGTAAACACGGTGTACGATTTAAACCAACATCCCAATAACGTAAAATATTTGGAGTACACCGTGTAAAGTTGAATCATAATTTGAAGGACTACAAAGATGATTGGAAAAAAATATTTGTTTGTCTTGGTATTTTTCTAACAGAAAATAGTGAAGAATGGACACATACTTAAGAGGATACTAATGTGTCATAAGTGGTAAATATTTGTGTTAATAATTTAGTTGAGAGTTTGATATTTAGTCGGCAAACATTGAAAATATATGTTAGGTTCTCTTAAATAAATTTCAATTAGTTTGATGTATTAGTTATAAATTTCAATTAGTTTGATGTTATTAGTTATAAATTTCAATTCGTTTGATGTATTAGTTGCTGCTGTTGCATGTAGGAGATAATTTTAGTTTACCCAAAAAATACTTAAACAATAGTTAAGTAAAAGCATAAATTCATTGGTGAGTACGGAAAGATCAACCAATCTAAAATTAATTTTAATTGAAATTATATTAAAAGTTATTCATAATAGGAATCAAAGTTAATGTTTCAAATTAGTCTATTGATAAAAAAACAAGTATTAAATTTGTAAGTTCGATTTTTGTAGACATCATTCACTCACTTTAAATTTCTTTAAAAAAAATATATTAATATGCAAAAGCCTATAATTTTTTAAATTTTGTAAAACACTGTTAGTCTCTCATAATATTGGTTAAGTGTACAATAAGAAATTTGTTTTTAGTAAAAAAACTTATATAATAAAAAGATTTTATATGCCCAAACTCTTAATTATGTATGGTATCCGTCAAAATAGTAATAACTATGTCTCGTATGTTTCACGGGTCATGCAACTAGTTAAATGCAAAAAGAAACAATTCTTTTTATTTCTATTAGTTACAAAAAAGTATTAGAACTTGATCCTTTGACCTTGGTTGATAAAATTTGCAGTGCTTTCCCCTGAAACTTCAAAGAAAATGTGACTTCAAATTCCACGTATTTGAATGCCTGAAAAGGTAACTTGTTTTTCGTGTCATGTTACTCATTTTTTTTTGTCTTAATTAACATAGCTTTTTCATGTTGGTTTCTTTCTTCTAATTATAATTGTTCCTTATAAGAATATAAACATATTCAAGACTAATTCAAAGTCCCTCCCACTGATTGCACGGAAATTGTTCCTCTCGTAGACCTATAAAAATTCCTTAACCTTTTATTCTTTCCTTAGTTTCAAAAAAAGTAATAATAACATCAATAATTGCTTTTTATTATTCTCTTTTGTATTGATTACTTTTGATCATTTTCATCATGATGAGGTCTAGAGCTATCACCAACAAACTTTATTCATTTTACCTTTTGACAACTTCTAAATCATTACCCACATCTTCTTCTATTGTCCCTCCACTTCTAGTTAAAAAAATTAATGGTTCTATTTTCCCTCAATTTCAAGGTAATGATTACACATGAGTTAGTTTAGCATGTTGATGCTGCTGACTCAATGCATGTTTAGATATCCAGTGAATTTGGTGAAATTATAGGGATTTCGTAATTTTGATGAAATACTAAAGGGTAGCGTTTTCCAAATTACCGTGATATACTAAGATTTTGGGAATCATTACTAATCTAAACATGCACTCATATTTTTCAATATGGTTAAGCATTATTGAAGTACTAATTTGTCACCATTTTTAGGTTGCAAGAACAATTTTCTTTTTCCAAGAGTATATATGTCTGCCTCCTCTTTATTGAATGAGGAAGTGAGAGATAAAGGTATTGGATTACTCAAAGCAGTTGAGGATCAACATGGTGGAGTTATTGTAAACATGGAGGAGCCTATGGATTCTTTTGTTTTTGCTTCTTTGCTCGAAGCTTCAATATCACAATGGAAAAGACAGGTAGATTTTAATGTAATTATAATCAAAATTGCAGTTGTAGTTAAGTCGTAATCCTTAAAATTAAGAAAAATTGGAATCAAATACAAAAATTTAACTTAGTGCTTACAACTCTACTGATATAAATGTGGTTTTTCTAGGGAAAAAAGGGAGTGTGGATCAAGTTGCCTAGAGAACATTCAAATCTTGTTGCTTCTGCTGTTAAGGTAAAAACTTGTTATTTTCTGTTGTATAGCTTGCAAGATTTCTTGAATCCTTTGAACATAAAAAGTCATTTTGTGATGATTTAAATTCCTTTTAATTTAACATTATTTTGCTTCTTTTATAGGCTGGATTCAAATACCATCATGCTGAACCAGATTACTTGATGCTTGTGTATTGGATTCCTACTACTCCTGATACCATTCCTGCAAATGCCTCTCACCGCATTTGTATTGGTGCTTTTGTAATGAATGACAATATGGAGGTAATCCTTCTTATATGAGCTGGTGTGGACAATTGATAGACTTCCAATATGAAGTATCAGTATTACATATATAATTAGGTAATAATTATAAGTAATAATAGATTCCACTACCACATGACTATCATCATTCAAATATTTTAATTGACTATTTTGGACTTTTTGGCCAGACTAAAATAAAACATATTTCAAAGATGAGTTGTAATTCTCATGAACCTGGAGTCAATCTCTGCCTTGATTTTGTGGTTATCATATTACTTTTTGAAATAGTGAAATCTTGAATTGACTTGACCATCCATATTCTTTAATGTATAAAACTGAAAAAAAATTGTTGGTTTTTATTTGATAGATCCTTGTGGTTCAAGAAAAAAATGGGAGATTCAGTGGCAAAGGAATATGGAAATTGCCTACTGGAGCTGTTAATGAGGTATGTTGCAAAATTATTACTATTGATTTTTAAAACCTTTTAAATTATATTTATTTTTGTTTAATTTGAATTTTATTTGCAGGGTGAAGATGTTTGTACTGCTGCAATTAGAGAAGTCAAAGAGGAGACAGGAGTAAGCAAAAACATAGTTAAATAGTATAGCTTAACCATATATATTGAATATTCTTCAAGCCCTTTCTAAGACCATTGATTTTATTCTTCTTTCAGATAGAAGCTGAATTTGTTGAAGTTTTAGCATTCAGGTAAGATTTTGCACAAAAACTTTATCATATAGTATGCTCTTGGAACATTACCGTACATATTTGGTATTTTGCTCTACAAATTCAATCTTGTACATAATGAATATCTTTGTATTTCTGTTTATTAGGGAAAGACATAAATCTTTCTTCCAGAAATCAGAACTGCTCTTTGTATGCATGTTGCAACCTCGTTCCTTTAACATTCAGAAGCAACTTTCAGAAATTGAAGCAGCTCAGGTATATGTTCTAATAGATCAATTAGCATTAGCATTCAATTATCCCTTTTGACACCAATACCAGAAAAATAGTAACTTCTAATGTATGTCACAGTCCTCACTGTAGCCGTATATATAGGCCTCTTCAACCTAATGTCAATTGTTGGATTAATCCAATGACTCGGAGAATCAATCTCTTGGCCATTAACTAATTCAGCGGCTGACGTTTATCTAGAGAGTTCTTAATTGCTAAATATTATCCAAGTTTATATATAATTTTTCTTACATAATCTCACATCATTACATGTATTTACTTGGTAATCCTAAACAAAATAAATTTAAAATTGTTAAAAATATGTCAGATAAATTGTGACTCCACCTTTTCCTAATAGTGATTTTTTATATGCAGAAATAAGCCAATTTATTTAATGTGTGTTTTTTATTTCAGTGGATGCCAATTGAAGAGTATGTAGCTCAGCCTTTTGTAAGAGAAAATGAGCTATTTGACTTTCTTACAAAAGTTGGTTTATCAAAGTTGAGTGGAAAGTACTGTGGCTTTTCTACCCTGCTCACTAGCACATCTTCTTGCAAGAAATCCTATGTCTACTTAAACAAAATTGATGCTGCCCATTTGTCAACTTCCAAACCTCACCAAACTTGATGCCACCGATTTAATTAATTTGATTTATTTATTTACTAAGGTCAATTAGCATTGTACAAAAATCTCAAACTTATAGGTTCATTTCATTCAAGTCTTTCATTCTTCTTTGTGTAGATGAATTTCAATTTGTTTGTTTAGTTTTTCAACAAATCAGAAGTCAAGTATCAACCATATAGTTGTTCAAGTTCTTTATTGTAATATAATAGTTGCCTCGTTGGCTATACCATTATTGTTAAAGTAATGAGAATCACCTTTTCCTTTTCTTTTCTACTCATTTATTTATTATCATATTATCCGACGCGTTCAACAATTATATGCAATTAATATAGCAAATAAATACAGTGATTCAATTAATATTCATTTAATCTCAACTCCAAGTTGTCTTATCATACATGAATAAAATGCAAGAGGGAAACTAAAATAAGAATAAGATGTACTGTGGATGAAATTTCCATTGAATGAGACTAGCCTTTTTCAACTTTGATTTTCTTTTTTACTTTAATTAGCATTAAGAAGTCAAAAAGAAGAGTCATAATAATACATTCCCTTTAATAGGGATCCAAAGCTTATTGCACAACATTAATAACAACAACAACACCACTGTTACAATCCAAATCCAACCAAATATATTAGAAGTTGGATGAAAAAATAAAAGAAAAAACTTGATATAACATAACATACATAGTGCTAATTACTTATGTATTGTGTTTGTATTTCAAACCTTGAGCACTTGATTGAACCCATGGATATATCAATCTCTATTAAATTCTCTTCCTCAAACATTTCACTAAATTCAGCTAAGAATTCTATCAAACTTTGTTGATCAAAAAGGGACTGATCATATGATAATTCCTTCTTATTCTGTTGATCCACAAAGTGTCCACTTGGAAGTGCAATTTCTATGAGACTTTCCTCATCTGAAATTGAATCATCACTACCTTGTTCTAATTCAATCATAGATTCATTTATGAGCATTGAAGTTGTTGCAAAATTTTCACTTTCATCATGTGAACTCTTCTTCACCTCAGAAGTCAAAACATTTGCATCAGATTTGTGTTTCCATATGTAGATAATAGTGGACAAAATCAGTGCTAGAAATGTGAAGAAGAAAGAGAGAAACCCAACAAAACCAAAGAGTTTGTAAGTTGAAAAAAGAAGCAAGAGAGCAAAAGGAGAAGCCATCCATGAGGATGGAGTACTCCTCGTTAAGGAAAAGCAAGAGAGCATTTCATATGCATATGCTACTTTACTTTCCCACCCCATCAGTTTCAAAAAGCATATAACAGGATAAAAGTGTTTTGTCAAAAGAACAAAAAAAACATAATTAAATTATAGTAAAATAATTAACAGAACTTTTTTTTAGTTATTATTAATTATCCAGATCATTTTTTTAAAAAGATTTTTGTTTTTTTGTTTATTTATCGTTTTTAATTGTTTAGTCAAAAAATATTTATAATTATTTATTGTAAAGAGAAAAATATGTAAAATAAAATAATAATAAACATGTAAATGTATTATAGAAAACAGACATACGATTCTTAGAAAAGTACCAAAGTTTTCTTATTATATATAAATAACCATAAAATTTGTTTGATATATGTTAATTACATAGGGATAGGAAGAAGTAACATTTGTGAGTGGGAAAATAGCTATTTTGGGATTTGGGCAGCATGTACTATTAAACATGGCATATTGGAATGTCAATTTAAGGTAAATCAAGGAGACAAGTGATTTTTGTTTCACCAAATTAAAGTTTGGAGCTCAAAGTAATAGAAAGTGAAAGACAATGAGGTAATTTTGGTGGTGATAGTTTTCTACTCTAATTTTGATTATACAAAGGTTTTGAAGAGCAAGAATATTCTTTTATGTTCTTCATTGTTGAATTGAATGATTGTGTGAAATTAACAACCAGACTGTATTAAGTACTTAAGTGGTAACTATTAAATTAGCAACATGCTATATATAAATAGTTCAAGAAAGAGTAACAGTTTCCAAGACATTCAATGCATAATAATAATAATAATAATAATAATAATAATAATAATAATAATAATAATAATAATAATAATAATAATAATAATAATAGTAATAATAATAATAATAGTAATAATAATAATAATAGTAATAATAATAATAATAATAATAACAATAATAATAATAATAATAATAATAATAATAATAATAATAATAATAATAATAATAATAATAATAATGTCAGTTGCATTGCAGAAAAAGTCCGCTTGAATTTGTTGTTTCTCTGTTATCGAAACACTATTTTGTTTGGTTTTCAACCATCTGAATATGCACCATTGCTTGTATTACGTGGCACAAAGTAAATATTTCCAATTTTTCTTTTATATGCTACTTCATTTTTTGTATTCTTGAAAATCAAAATGTAGAAATTATAAAAAATATTTACATCAAAATGAGGCCTCACAAATATATGCTTGATATTCTAAACATGTGTGTCAGATATTTATATGTTTTTATACTTACTAGTAGTCAATTTTATACACTCACGGGAGAAATGGTATTTGGTTTTAAAAATAAGAATTAATTATCCTTTTTAAAATTATTTTTGAGCTGTTAGAAAATTGATTATATCTCTTACATATTTTTCTCAAATATCACTATTCTTACCGGTCATTTGTGTAATTTTTTACAAA
>JBBPBR010000004.1:62628967-62647646 GCA_037974775.1 Cicer pinnatifidum | reverse complement strand
TTAAATAAAAAAGTGTTTAGATGATTAATATATACTTTCTATTGTTAGATATGTATATATTAACAACTCTTTTATATATATATATTTTGACTGACAAAATTTAACTATGTCTTTATCTATTTGTCTATATTGTTGTTTTGCTTTTGCATTGTGGCGTATATTACACCGCAATCTCCCCAAAATGTTTATAATAATCTCATAACTAATTCGAAAGAAAACTAATATGTACGCAAGATGTCTATAATAATCTCATAAAAAATACGAAAGAAAACCGATATGTACGTTATACACTTGAATGGATTTGAGAGAATTGGTCGTGTGTGAAAAGAAGTTGTTTGTTTACGTCGAAATATAACCGTATTTAAGAATGACCACTTACCGAGTGATAAAGGATAAGTATTGTTTAGAGAGAAAAAACAAGGTGTTCCACAAATAAAAGAGACCAGTCACTGAGAGATTTTTGAATTAATTGATTAGAATCTATTATTATGAATTATTGATGGCGTAACATATGAGAAATCAAATTGAGCATCCTGAATGTTATTGATCGAGTGTAGGTTAGATTATTGAGGGTTGTGAATGTTATTGGTGTAGGCTGTATTATTGATGGCGTAACATATGAGAAACAGGGTGAACAAACATCAATTGTCAATCTTCTCGAATGCTTCAAGTTCGAGGAGCTAAGAATTTTATTTTATCCTTTTTTAGAGAAAAACTTTTCTAACAAAAAAATAAAACAAGTTATCTTGTTTAAATTTATAGATACACAAAATGTTGACGGCTACCATCAAAACAAACAAGTCACTACGCCAAATTTGACATTTAACAGCGCCCCTTTTTACAGCGCTTGCTAAACACAAGCGCTGTTATAAATGTATTTGAAAAATAACGGAGCCTTTTACAGCGCTTTTATTCACAAGTGCTGTAAAACAAGCGTTGTTATAGGTCATATAACGTTTGCGCATAATGTTATAAGGCTTTTACAACGCTTTTCAAAAAAGCGCTGTAAAATGAAGCGCTTTCGCGTATGCTTTTACAGCGCTTTTTTCACAAGCGCTGTAAAAGGCATGCGCTTTAAAATAATTGAACCACCTTTTACAGTGCTTTTTTCACAAGCACTATAAAATACAAGCGCTTTCATTGAATTTAACTACCTATTACAACGCTTTTATTGACAAGCGCTGTAAAAGACATAAATTTCAAATAATTATATACGTTGGGAACCCTCATATCCTCTACATCTTTCATCACCTCTACTCTGGGAACCCTCATACCCTCATATCCATTACGTGTTGTGCCGCCATCTACCTATTACGTGTTGTCTCATGTATTTTTTTTTTAACTAGATTTTTTTTTATCAAATTAAAAATTCATACCACATGATCTGTGTTAAATCTCTTCTACTAGTCAAAAACTCATACCACATGATCTGTTCTGTTTTTGAAATAATTGATTGATATTGGTTTCTTTTTGAAACTTGTTGATATGTTTTGAAAGCTTATTAGTTTTGTAACTGCATTTATATAGGTGGTATAATATGGATAGGAAATGGATGTCAGCCAATCGATTGTCAAAAGAGTATGAAATTGGAGTGAAGGAGTTTGTTGAGTTTGCAGTGAAGAATGCAAAAGATCCAAATAGAGTAGTTTGTCCTTGTTTAAAATGTTGTTTTGGAAAACGTGTTAGAGAAGATGAATTAGAAGGACATCTAGTATGTAATGGAATTGATCAAAGCTACACATGTTGGATAAGACATGGTGAGAAAAAAAAAGGAAACATTAATTTTGAGAATAGTTCGACATATGCTTCAACTGACTTCGATACAGATACATATGAGCCGGACCGAGTTGATGAGATCGCAAAAGCAGTTGAAGAAGATCTTCGAGATTGTCCTAAAATGTTTGAAAGTTTGTTGAGTGATGCAGAGAAATAATTATATAATGGTTGTACTAAATTCACAAGACTGTCGGCGATATTAAAGTTGTACAACCTAAAAGTGAGTAATGGATGGTCTGATAAAAGCTTTACAGAATTATTAACACTCATAAAAGATATGTTGCCAGATGATAATGAACTTCCCAGTCGAACCTACGAGGCTAAAAGGATTTTGTGTTCTATTGGCATGAGTTACGAAAGGATTCATGCGTGTCCTAACAATGGCATTTTATTTCGAAATGAATATGAACTACTTAAGGCGTGTCCGAAATGCAATGTCTCTCGATATAAGAAGAAAGAATCTACTCCAGCAAAAGTCGTGTGGTATTTTCCTATAATACCAAGATTTAGGCGCATGTATCGCAGTGAAGAAGATTCAAAACACTTGACATGGCATGCAGATGAAAGAATTAGAGATGGAATGTTTCGACACCCTGCAGATTCCCCACAATGGGCAAAAATTGATCACGAGTATCCTGAATTCGGGATAGAGTCAAGAAATCTAAGACTTGCACTTTCTACTGATGGAATGAATCCACATGGTCTTCAAAGCATCTCACACAGCACGTGACCTGTGATTTTGGTAATATATAACCTACCTCCATGGTTATGTATGAAGCGTAAGTTTATGATGTTGTCTCTGTTAATTTCTGGACCCAAACAACCGGGGAATGATATCGACGTATACTTGACTCCTCTAATAGAAGATTTAAAACGTATGTGGGAGACAGGTGTGGAAGTTTATGATGGGTATAAGAAAGAATATTTCAATTTGAGGGCTATGTTGTTCGGCACAATTAATGATTTTCCAGCATATGGTAATTTATCAGGATATAACATTAAAGGTCAATGTGCATGTCCTGTATGTGAAGAGAGTACAAATTGGATGCGGTTGAAACATTGTAAGAAGAATGTGTTTCTTGGACATCGTAGATTTTTACCTTATAGTCATCAGTATCGTTGGTGGAGAAATGCATTTAATGGAAAATCAGAGGAAGGTAAAGCTCCTTTACCACCGACTGGATATTAAATACTTGAAAAAGTACAAGGTTTGACCAATAAATTTGGCAAACCTTTTGCGGGAGAGCTGGTCAAAACTGGGTGGAAGAAAAAGTAAATTTTCTTTGAATTACCATATTGGAAGTCATTGTATATAAGACATTTCCTCGATGTGATGCATATTGAAAAAAATGTATTTGATAGTGTTATTGGTACGTTACTCAATGTTCCAGGAAAGTCTAAAGACGGCATCAACGCAAGATTGGACTTGGTCGATATGGGAATAAGAAATGAATTAGCTCCAGTAAAGAAAGGAAATCGCACATATCTACCTCCAGCCGCTCATACTCTATCTAGAAAGGAAAAAATTGTTTTATGTAAATTTCTACACGAAGTTAAAGTTCCAGAAGGATACTCTTCGAACATTAGAAATTTGGTTTGTATGAAAGACCTCAAGTTAAAAGGTTTGAAGACCCATGATTGTCATATTCTAATGGAGCATTTGCTACCAATAGGTATACGTTCCATTTTACCTGAAAAAGTTCGACTAGCATTAACTAGATTATGTTTCTTCTTCAGGGAAATTTGTAGTAAAGTGATCGACCCGCATAAATTACCGACATTGCAGAGGGAAATTGTTGTTACTTTGTGTGAGCTTGAAATGTATTTCCCACCATCGTTTTTTGATATAATGGTTCACCTTACTGTTCATCTGGTTAAGGAGACACAACTTTGTGGGCCAGCTTATATGAGATGGATGTATCCGATAGAACGATATATGAAAATATTAAAAGGGTACGTAAAAAGTAGAAGTCGACCAGAAGGTTGTATTGCTGAACGATACATTGTTGAAGAGGCTGCTGAATTTTGTACTGAATATCTGTCCAATGTTGAATCCATAGGGCTTCCCATGTCTCGTCATTCGGGAAGACTATCAGGAGAAGGGATAATTGGAAGGAGACTACTGACTATATCAAGGACAGAATTGGAGCAGGCACAATTGTATGTTCTGCACAATGATGATGAGGTTCAACCGTATGTTACAATACACATGGATCAGTTATCTCGTTTGAACATGAATAGGAATCAAAATTGGATAACTCGAGAGCACAATCGAAGTTTTATAACATGGTTAAAAAATCACATAAAGTCAAAATTTGACATAGACCCCATATCAATTTCACAGAGATTGAGGTGGCTAGCAAATGGTCCGAGCTTACATGTCTTTTCTTACACTGGTTATGTTATTAACGGCTACACATTTTATACCAAAGAACAAGATGATCAGACCACTATGCAAAATAGTGGAGTCACTCTCGTAGCTGAAGCGATGCATGTCTCAAGTGCAAAAGACAAAAACCCAATATATGCAAATCTATCATATTTTGGGGTTATCGAGCGCATATTGGAGTTAGACTACACAATGTTTCGTGTTCCCATATTTGGTTGCAAGTGGGTCGATAATAATAATGGCGTTCGGATTGATGAGTCAGGATTCTTGCTTGTTGATTTTAATAGGGTGGGATACAAAGACGAGCCTTTTATTTTAGCGTCGCAAGCTCAACAAGTGTTTTATGTCACCGATCCTTCTGATGATAAATGGTCTGTTGTCCTATCGACCAATAAAATAAGTGATGATAACAACAATGATGAAGATGTTGGTAATGATCTTTTATTTGCAACATCACAACAACCACATGAAATTGATTCAACTGATGATGGTTTATATCTTAGAGATGATCATGATGAGGGAATTTGGATTAATCCATCGTTTCGTATTGTAAATGGACAAACAAATGTGAATCCCACCAGGAAAAGAAGAAGGGCATCTTAATGTACATGTTTAATTGTTTTATATAAGCCATGCATGTAATCTAAATTATTGTTGTAATCTGAATTATTGTTCTATTCTGGTTTTATTTGTAATCTGAATTATTGTAATCTGAATTATTGTTCTATTCTGGTTTTATTGAATTATTGTGGTATTATATAATCTAAATTATTCTGGTTCTATTCTTGTTTTATTGTTGTCTAAGAAGGCAAGCATAACCAGTGATTATTGCATGTTTATGTAAATTTGGACAATTACAATTCTTAAGAACTATGCATGTAAAAAAAAGTGCATGTCTTTTACAGCGCTTTTTAAAAAAAGCGCTGTAAAAGGCCCTTTTAAAAATAATATTCATCAGATAACTAACATGACTTTCTCTAACAGGATTTTCTTCAAACACCTTTTACGCATCATGGGAATCCCCAAAAACACATTGTTAACAAAAACATCAGATCCATTGTTAACAAAAACATCAGACACATTGTTAACAAACCCATTTTTCGCAACATGGCAATGAATCTGAAGATCAAGTTACGATTTAAGAATGAAAGGGAATGTAAAGAGATAAAAAGGGTGTTGAGGTGGAGATTGAAAGAGTAAGCTTTGATGTTTGCGAAGAAGATGCATAAAAGGACTTTGAGATGGAGTTTGGTGAAGAGGAATATATTTTGGTGGGACTATGTGGGTTTTGAAGAGCTTGTTTAAAAAATAACATAACAAAACACAAAAATAACATAATAAGGCCTTTTACAGCGCTTGTTGGGATAAGCGCTGTAAAAGAGTCTTTTAAAAATTTAAATAAGGCCTTTTACAGTGCTTCTTTGAACAAGCGCTGTAAAAGCCTATTATAAAAACATTATATAACATACTAAAACAATGAGGTCTTTTACAGCGCTTGTTTGTAAAAGCGCTATAAAAGAGTCTTTTAAAAATTTAAATAAATACGCCTTTTACAGCGCTTTTATAACAAGCGCTGTAAAAGGCTTAGCCTTTTATAGCGCTCTTTGGAAAAGCGCTGTAAAAGGGTTATAAAAAAGCGTTGTAAAAGGGTTATATATATAACAGTAACCTCTTCAGTTTCCTCTTCATTACGTAATCTACACTATCATCTCAACCTTCATTGTTCTTCTCTTCTTTTGCAAACCCTATAATCTCGTTCATTACGAACTGTATTTCCACGATCATCTCCTTCATTTCGAACCTTATTTCCATCCAAGATCATTTCGAACCTTATATTTTCATTGAAATACGTAACCCTCATTACGTATTTCTTCAAAACCGTTTTTCTGTGACATTTATTGCTGTGAAATTTCTCCGTTCGCTCTTTTCTTTGCATTTCATCCTTCTTCGAACCATTATTCAGGTATTGATGTTATTTATTTTTTGTAATCATTAAAATGCATGTTGAGCTTGTTTAAAATATATATACTGATACATGTTGAGCTTGTTTAAAATAATGCATGATGCATGTTGAGCTTGTTGATGTTATACTAAACTGCATGTTGAACTTGTTGTAGTTAAATGGATACAAACAGAGATTTAGAATGTCAAAATGAAGAAGTTGGCACCAGTAGAACTTATGAAAATGAAGTCAAACGTGGTGCAACTATCATGCAAAAAGTCATTAAAGCAAGGAGTAATGGCATTAAATTTGAGGTATACTATACTCTGTTTGCTGTTAATTTTTTTAGCTTTTTTTAATAGCATGTACTTACTATATGAGTTTATTAGGTTGGATGGAATGAAAGTGGTCAGCCAGTTGACCCCCACAGCGCAATGTTTGTGAGCTACATTGGGGCTGTTGTTCGTCAAAATATTCCAATAACAATTGACGACTGGAGAGATAAGGCATTGAAGGATGCCAAAGATATCATATGGAATGATATTCAAGTAAATTTTTTGATCCAATCTTTTGTCATTTATAAATATTTTCATTGAAATACTTTACTTATAATTTTTGTCATTGCAGACATCTTTTGTCCTTGATGAGGGACGAAAGAATTATGTATTGAGAGTTGCTGGCAAAATCCATCGTGGATTTAGATCGCATCTCTCAAACTTCTATCTTAAAGATAAAGAAGGAAACACAACAGCTGAACCTCCAAAGATATATCGACATTATATATCAAATGATGAATGGAAAGCGTTTGTTTCCAAACGTACTGACCCCGCGTTTGTCGTAAGTGATTAATTTATTAGCATTTGTGTGTTTTATTATTTATATTCGCATCGTATTTTAAATTTTTACATAATTGCTATTTTTTTATATAGAACATTAGTAAGGCAAATCGCGAAAGGGCAAGAAACCCGACGCACCCATACAGAAAATCACGTATGGGATATGCACGCCTTGATCAAGGGCTTGTAAGTAATTAAACATCACTTTTATATAATGAATGAATTTGTATTATAAACTATAGTTTCTAACTAATATTTTGTTTTATCGAATAGCAACAAGAGACCCAAACCAATCAACCGTTGGGTCGTCACATCTTGTGGAAGGAAGCTAGGGTAAATAAAGATGGAGTGGTTGATAACCAAAATGTTCAAAAAGTAATAGAACTTTGTGTAAGTATATTATGACTTTAATATTTTTCAATATTGTATTTATCACTTGAATACTTTTTAATATTGTATTTTAAAAATGATAATGAACTTAACTATTTTAATGTTACATGTATTTTAGGAGACCATCTCTCAAAGTTCTGAATGTGAAGAGGGCAACAAGGCTAGTTGCAGGGATATTTTGGGCAAAGTTTTTAATGTTCCTGAATATTCCGGTCGAGTTAGGGGGAAGGGATTTGGCGTAACTCCCAGAAGCTTTTTTCCTCAAGAGAAGTGCCAAAAACCTTCCAACGAGGAAGTATTAGAGAAGCTCAGAATACTATCTGAGCAAGTGGCACAATTGGTGAATACAAACAAAGACAAGCAACTTCCGGTTCAGCTCCAAGGTGAACTACAAATGGAGAGTGAAAGCGGGAGTTGCAACGTCGGTTTGAAAATTATTCCCGAGGTAATTAATTACTTACTTGCTTATGTAATTACTTATGCATTAAACAATATTATATATTAACTGTACTTATGTTTTAACTATTGATTTAGGGTGTCACTTCATGTTTTCTATACTTGTCCTCGCCCACTTTGGAAGGTGGGAAAAGCAAAATTGTACAATACTTTGGGAGAAGTATTGCACAATACTCCGATCCCAAAGGGCCATGTCAAGGTATCGCCTACTGTTGCTTTCGAACCAACTGCACCGTTGTCGATACCGGACAACGACGGAGATATGCAGTCATTGGGCGAAGCTATCGGTAGTTACGTGGCATGGCCCACTAACCTTGTTGCCCTCATTAAAAGCCCTCCCAGAAACAAATTAGTGACGTCTCCCGATAAGGTTTGTCACATTTATTGCATAAGCTTTGTCAATTTTTTCAGATTCAATAAACTAACATTTAACCTCATTTTTGTAGGTCCAAATAAATAAACCACCCGCACATCCAAAAAAAAAGCAGCAAACCTCAAAAATTGGAGGTTAATAGAGCTGCCAATAAAGCTGCCAAATTTGCAGCAATAAAAAAATTGGATCGTGGCAAATCAGTCGCTGCTGCTGCTCCTCCTAAAATAAGTCAGCCACGCCTTGGTAAATACGGGGCGTGTCTTGACATTCAAGTAAAAAAGAACCTATGCAGCAGCGACGATTCGCGCATGATACATATGAATAAAGAAATATTTGGAGAGGAGTATGAGGAATTATTCGACAAGGAGCACGTATACGAACTTCTCGAACATAAGGAGCTCAGTGCAACTGTAATGAGCTTGTATATAAGGTAAAAAATACTTTTAATTACATTTATTGGTAATTAATTAAATGTATTGGTAATTAATCTAGTTTAAATTTTTCATTGAAGGTTTTTGCATGAGAAGGTCGTGTGCCCTAGGAAATTATCGAATAAATACTCATTCTTCTCTCCGGATAAAACGTCCATGTGGAAACTGGATGAAGACAATGTAAAGAAATACATTGTAAATATGTTTTTAGGAAATATTTCAAAGGATAAATTGTTCTTAGCACCATATAATTCAGGGTACGTAATTTTATCTTTTTTAATTGATGAGAATTTAATTTATTAGTTGTGTATAGACCAAATTGTGTAACCAATTTTTTGTTGTTGTAGGGCACATTGGGTGCTATTTGCAATCAATGCCGTCTCTAAAGTTGTATACTATTTGGATCCCTTGCATGGCGATTACAACAATCACTCCGAAATCAAGACTTTGTTCGACACGTAAGTAATATTCATTTATTTTTGTTACACATATATATAAATAAGTGTTTGTTCATGCTAAAATAATCACATTTATTCATTTGATAGTGCATTAAAAGTTTTTCGAGCTCAAAGAGGTGCGGTAGTGTCGAAGCAAAAGTCTAATAATATTACATGGATCCCAATAAAGTGCCCTCGTCAAACAAACAACATCGACTGTGGGTACTACGTATTGAGATTCATGAAGGAGATTGTTGACAAAAATAAAACTATTATCCCAGAAACGGTACGGTATTTTGATTATATGATTTTCATATATAAATTATCTATATATTTGATACTAACTTAATATAATATGTTCAATTTTTATATTGCAGTACTTTGAAAATTCCAGTCCTTCATATTCTGAGCAAGATCTGATGGAATTAAAGGAGGAATGGTGTGAGTATGTGCTTGAAATGAAAATTATTTGATTTTCTGGGAAATAGCATGCTGCAAGGGACTGAATATTATATGGTGCATAGTTATTATATGTATATGATCATAGGACAGTATATAAACTTGCATATGAATATGTTGTAAATTAGATTCAATGTATATTCATACCAAATATGTTGTAAATTACTGTGTTACAAGATAATATATATGTATCATAGGATAATATATAAACTTGCAAATACACAATTCATACCAAATATGTTGTAAATTACTGTGTATCATTGTTCTGGTTCTGGTTCTGGTTGTGTTACTGATTCTGTTTCTGTTTTAACATGCACATGAATATGTTCTAAAATTACTGATTCTGGATGTGTTGTGTTGTGTGAACTGGTTCAAACTAATTTTGGATAAAAAGATAAAAGACAGCGCTTTATAAAAAAAGTGCCATAAAAAGCTAAAAAACGCTTTTAAAATATATACAGGGTTAAAAAAAAATGACACCTTTAACAACGCTTTTTATAAAAAGCGCTGTAAAAGGTACCCCAAATATGTAATATAGGTATGCCTTTTACAGCGCTTGTTACAAAAAGCGCTGTAAAAGGTACCCCAAATATGTATTATGGGTATGCCTTTTACAGCGCTTGTTACAAAAAAGCGCTGTAAAAGGTACCCCAAATATATGAAATATGGGTAAGCCTTTTACAGCGCTTTTTACAAAAAAGCGCTGTAAAAGGTACCCCAAATATATGAAATATGGGTATGCCTTTTACAGCGCTTGTTGTAACAAGCGCTGTAAAAGGTGCATAATAAGCGCGCGTTATAAAGGGTGCCTTTAAGAGCGCTTTTTTGAAAGCCCTGTTGTAGCTTTTACAGTGCTCGAATCTACAGCTTTTTTTTTTTGAAAAAGCGCTGTAGAAGGCTTAAAAAAAGCGCTGTAAAATGCTGTTTTTGGCGTAGTGAGTCCTGAATATAAAAAGAAAGATACAATGTAAGATACAACGATTCACTTAGTTATATAAATGTAAATTAAATTAGTGAAAGAAAAAAAAAATCTTGACAATAGTTATTTATAAAAATTGAATTTAACAAATGCTTTAAATATTCATATTGACATTCTACTCCTAAATAAACTAAAAGTGATTCTTTTTTAAATTTAAATAACTAAATTATTTGCAACAAACTCGTAGTGCAGTTTATTTATTAATTTTGTCTTAATAGTTTTTATTGCGTATAAAGCTCTCGCTACAGTTATTTTAGAGACTAAATATGACAAACAAGATAAATGGATTTACCAATTAAGTAGTTGGTTTTTTACTTTTCTATTTTTTATTAATTTTCGGAAAATAAATTTATTTGAAGTAATTAAATATATATTATTGTGTTAATTTGGTAAAAAAAATTAAAAGTATACTTGCTACTTTCACCTCGTCAGGTCAGTCTAAAGCAACCAAAACAGTTTCACAACAGGTGGATGCAATGCAATGGACATGATTTCCTGCAAAAGAAATAAAGAATCAGTAAGTTAAGCTATGGAAATAATCTCGCATTTGATTACTAGCATTTGTTACATTGCATAACCTGTATTGTGAGTTGTGACTCGTTGAAGGTAGAGCTAGTAACATGTGTTATGTATGTAGTTAGCCATGTACCTAGGTATTATAACATTCATGCACTTACGAAATAGTAATATCATTAATTTTCTTGTAAATTCAAATTTTATTTATCATAAAGAGTATATATTGTTAAATGTAATTCAAAATAATTGAAATTAATTAGTTAAAATGTAGCTAGAAGTTAGTTAAAGTATGATTAGAAGTTGGTTTAATTTATTGAACTAAATCAACAAAACTACTTCTATAAAGCCAAGATCAATCCAATGAAAAAAATAATCTAATGCAGAACCAAGATCAATCTCCAGACTGCAAAGATCAATCTTTGTTTTCTGACTTTCTATTTTTCTTCTCTTTTCTTCTCAATTTCAATTCCTCTCAAATATACAACCTGTTCTAAAAATTAGCATAAAGAGCTTGGGTTCTAGACCTTGGGAAATACGAGTGCAAGTGTGAGGGAGAATTAAAATTGGGAAACACAAGTGTGTGAGTGAAAAAAAAAAAAGACATGAATGGAGGAGGATTTCCATCGAATTTGCTAATTCTGGATGGGAAAAACTGGAAAAGGTGGTCTGCATCAATGAGATCGTTGTTGGGAGCTCAAGAAGTGTTTGAGATTGTTCAAGATGGCTATGAAAAACTTGGTGCAAATCCAACAGAAAGACAACAAACAACTTTCAAAGATTGCAAGAAAAGAGATTGCAAGGCATTGTTTTACATCCAACAAAGTGTGGACTCAAACAATTTTGAAAGGATCTCAAAGGTATCTACATCAAAAGAAGCATGAGATATTTTGGTGAAGTATTACACAGATGATGAAAAACCAAGAAGATCAAACTTCAAATGTTAAGAAGAAAATATGAATTACTGCAAATGGAGAACAACGAGAATGTGATTGACTATTTTAATCAAGTGCAGAAAATCACTAATCAGATGAAAGCCAATGGAGAAGTGATGACAGAGGTTATGATCATTGAAAAGATTCTGAGGACACTAACACAAAGACACGATCACATAGTGGTGGCAATTGAAGAATCAAAGAATCTTGATACAATGAAGCTGAAAGATCTGCAAAGCTCCCTAAAAGCTCATGAATTAAGGGTAAAAGAAAGAGATGATGCACACACACAAAGACAGGCACTGTAAGCTCAGATCAGTAGGAAGTCCAATCAAGATGGAGTAAAAAACAAGAAGTGGAAGGGAAAGTCAAAATGGCACCATAAACAGGATCAAGATGAGGAGGCTGGAGGCTTAAGAAGTCAACAAAATAGTGATAATAAACACAAGAAACCATCTGGCAAAAAGAAATTTGACAAAAGGAGGGTCCAATGTTATAATTGTAAAAAATATGGGCATTTTGCAGATGAATGCAGATCCAAGAGAGTACAAAGAGATAATGGTGAAGCTCCATTGGCCCAGACAGATAGTTCTGACTCAGATGAAGTGTTGTTGATGACATATACAAGCATGGAGGATGACTGTCCAGGATTATGGTATCTTGACACATGGTGCTCGAATCACATGTCTGGCCATAAAGATTGGTTTGTAAATATTGATGAGAAGGTGAAGAAGGAAATCAGATTTGCAAACAATAGCACAGAACAACTGAAGGTATTGGCAAAATCTTGATTCATAGAAGGGATGACAAACAATCTTTCATATGTGATGTGTTGTATGTGCCAAATATGAAGAACAACTTGTTAAGCCTTGGACAACTGCTTGAAAATGGGTACTCTATGAAGATGGAGTAGGGTGAAATGAGATTGTTTGATGATTCAATAAGATTGATCTTGAAGGCACCACTATCTAAAAATAGAACCTTCAAGATTGATATCCAGATCAATGAGAGCAAATGTCTAGCTGCTGAAGTCATGAATGAAGATTGGTTGTGGCATCAGAGGTTTGGACATTTAAATTTTCGAAGTCTTCAAATGTTGCATAAAAAGAGAATGGTGCAAGGAATTCCCAAAATTAAAATGTCAAAGGAGCTGTGTGAAGAATGTTGTCAGGCCAAACAACACAGAAACACATTCAAGGCTGAAATACCAACTCGATCTTCAAGAATGATGGAGATAATCTACTTTGATGTGTGCGGTCCTTTTGAAGAAGTATTCATAGGAGGTAATTATTACTTTGTATCATTCATTGATGATTTTACAAGGAAAATTAGGGTATATCTAATTAAGAGAAAGAATAAAGTGCTTGAAATACTTAAAAAATTCAAGATAATGGCTGAAAAACAAAGTGGCCTTAGTATGAAAATCATCAGAACATATGGAGGAGGAGAATACAACTCTCATGAATTCTATAGTTTTTGTGAAAAAGCTTAGACTGCACCTTACACTCCTCAACATAATTGCACAATTGAAAGGAGAAACAGAACCATAGTGAACATGGCTAGGAGTATGTTAAAAGGGAAGAAAGTGCCTCATAAATTCTGGGGGGAAGCAGTATCAACTGCAGTGTACATATTAAATTGGTGTCCAACCAAGAGACTGGGCACAAGGACACCTGAAGAAGCTTAGACTGGAAGAAAGCCAACTGTGAATCACTTGAGAGTATTTGGCTCATTGTGCTTCAAGCACGTACCAACTCAAAATAGGAGGAAGCTTGATGACAGGGCTGAACAAATGGTGTTGCTAGGTTATGATGCCACTAGGGCTTACAAGTTGTATGATCCAAACAAAAACAAAGTAGTGATAAGCAGATACAAACTAGTGGTTGAATCAAGAGGTTGGAACTGGACAATGAATGCAATCAGCCCAGACATACCAACCAGACCAGCCAATAGTGCATTAGAAATTGAACTGGCTGAGGACCAGCCAACAGAGGTAGCAGATCAACCTGCTATTGAACCTGTGAGGAGATCAACAAGAGCTAGACAACCTTCAATCATATTGCAGCCAAATGAAGTAACATCTGACTCAGCCATCAATTCAGATGGAGAATTAATTCATTTTGCCTGGCTTGCTGAATCAGAAACAATAAGTGATGAAGAAGCATTAACTGATTCTAGATCGATAACAACAATGGATGAGGAGCTTGAAGCCATAGAAAAGAACAAAACATGGGAGCTGATGACCTTACCAGTGAACAAAAGACATATTGATGTGAAATGGGTCTATAAACTGAAATTGAAACCCGATGGGCAGATTTCAAGGTACAAATCCAGACTTGTAGCAAAGGGATTTTTGCAAAAACATGGGATGGACTATGATGAAGTATTTTCTCCAATAGCTAGAATTGAAATAATAAGAATGGTAGTTTCAATTGCCAGCTACAAAGGCTGGTCTATGCATCAATTGAATGTTAAATCAACCTTCCTCAATGGATCATTGGAGGAAGAAGTGTATGTGAAGTAGCCACCAGGATATGAAGTAATAGGCAAAGAAGATCATGTTTACAAATTGAAGAAAGCCTTATATGGTCTGAAGCAAGCACCTAGAGCTTGGAACGAGAGAATTAACAAATTCCTCATAAAGCAACAATTTGAAAAGTGTGTGAATGAGCATGGAGTGTATGTCAAGAAGGGAGCAGCAGCACCTGCGCTGCTGATATGCCTCTATGTTGATGATTTACTGCTAACTGACAGTGATGAAGTGAAAATCAGTGAGTTCAAATTCAGAATGGAGAAGGAATTTGAGATGACGAATTTAGGCGTGCTGACATATTTCTTTGGTATTGAATTTGAAATCTGAAAAAATAGAATTTTTATGTATCAAAGAAAGTATGCAAGTGATGTATTAAAAAAGTTTAAAATGCAAGATTGTAATGGAAGCAACACCCCATCAGAATCAGGGCTGGTGATGTCCAAAGAATGATATTTGAGGTAGATATGATCAATGTTAAATATTTTATAAAAAGCAAACTTTTTTTTTCTTGGTCGGAATTTTAACTCGATTTCTCGTGAACAATTTCTCCTTACCTAAATTTCATTAACCATTTGAGTTCAATGACTTGATCTTTTACTATTTTTATTATGAATGTGTATCAAATAAAAATTATTTATAAAACTTAATTACATTTCGTTCTTTATTATTTTTAACTGAGCCATGTTCGTCCTTCTATTCTTCAAACGTTAATCATAGCTGACCAAAAAATAAGTGAAAATAAATGTGGCTGTCAGGTATGATATAATTGTAACTCACTTATAAAATGAACTCTTAGGGTTTAAAATTGAAATCCTCAAATCAAATATACATGATTAGGATTCTATATCATCTCCAAATTGCAAAATTTATTGACGTCGAACGTTGTCAATCTAACATATTTGCAAGTTAGTTGATGTTATTGATCATTGTAGTAATACTACTAATCATGTGCATGCCAAGTGTTTGTGAAAATGCACTTGTTCTGTTAGTTAAAATCAGTGTGATATAAAATGGAGTTGAATCTTTTTGGGAATTGTATTGTAAACACTGTTGCTATTGTGTTTTCAGTAAGCTGCAGTAGGGCTGTGCAAAAAATCCGATTATAAGGCCCAAATCTAAAACCGAATTCAAATCCATTTTAAAAATCCGGTTTAAAACATATGGTTATAATCCGGTTATTTATAAACCGGTTGGATAACCACTTATGTTTTATATTTGGATTTGGTTTTTATCTACTACCAATATTTTGTTAATTTTGAGATTTTATTTTTTGAAAAATTTTGAAATTTATTTTTTTTGAAAAAATATCGAAAAAAAATAAAATAAAATAAAAATTTCAAAACAATTTTAAATTGAATTTTTTCTCAAAAAATTTGATGAGACAAATTTTAAAAAAATTTATCAAAAAAATCGATTTTTTTAAATAACCGATTTTTAAACTATGAATAAATGATCTTTTAAAAAATATTCAAACTTTAACCAATTTTGAAAAAAAATTCGATTTTAAAATTAAAATTTTTAAAACTGGTTGCTTAATTATTAACCGGTTATTTAACCATAACTAATTTTACAATTGGTTTTATAACCGATTTTAAACCAAATAATGGATTTGGTTATAAATCCAAATCCATATATTGATTTTAAAATGGATATGGTTTGGTTTTTTTAAAAAACCAACCATGCACAACCCTAGCTGCAGGTGCACTTAGAAGCATTAATCTTAATGAAATGGTTCCCAATCATTTTGCCGATTAGCTTGTATATCATGTACTATTAGGATTGAAAGTTAAAGAAGAGTAAGGAAGTAGAAACACTTAAAAATAGTAGTCGTTCCCATATCCAACACGTATCCATGTCAAATGCATCTTATGTTTTTAGCAGCATTTCATAACTTCTTGCATTGGTTTAGAGAAATGTTATTTCAACACACTTATAAACACATATACAAACACATATACCGTATACGTATACAAATATAAATACATATACATACTTAGGGACATTTTAGTCATTTTAAGGATTTTTATTCCATTCCTGAAAACCCTTTCTTTCTCTTTCTCTCTTTCTCTCTTATCTCTCTTCTTCTCTATCTTCTCTATTTCTCCATCTTCTTCTCCACCATTCCATCATTCTGTCGATCCCGTTTTCTTCGTTTGCTCTGTTTAGCCGGTCTTCTCTGTTTCACCGATCTTCTGCCGTTTTCTTCGTTTGCTCTGTTTAGCCTATCTTTTCTGTTTCACCGATCTTCTGCCGGTTTAGCCGATCTTCTTTGTTTCGCCCTATTAAGTCATTGTAAGTTTACTTTTCCATATCATTAGGGTTTTTAGTTATTGATTTAGGATTTCTATTTTTACTTATCTGTTTAGGATTTTTGATTTTTAGGGTTTCTATTTTTGGCTTGTTCGTTTCTATTTTTAGTTATTGATTTAGGGTTTCTATTTTAACTTCTTCGTTTAGGATTTTTTGATTTTTAGGGTTTCTATTTTTGACTTCTATGTTTCTATTTTTGTCGGTTCAAATACATTATTATTATTATTATTATTATTATTATTATTATTATTATTATTATTATTATTATTATTATTATTATTATTATTATTATTATTATTATTATTATACCTTCAAGGTAAATTGTTAGTTTTTGAATGTTGGTATTTATTTTTATACAGTTTTGATGCTTTAAGAAATTTATATATTAGTTGTATTTGTATTGTTTCAATTTATTTATCAATATTAACCATATACTCATACTTTTCAGATAAGTGCGAGACATGCATGTTTACCAAATTTGTTGCATGAAATCAACCTTCATTTGACAAATGCAAATTGAACTCAAATTATGACAACTCCATTCAAATGGGTTTTAGATATGCCAAAAATTTTACAAATTTCTGGTGCTTTATTATCGGAGTTGG
Organism: Cicer pinnatifidum; assembly: GCA_037974775.1. Taxonomy (NCBI): domain Eukaryota; kingdom Viridiplantae; phylum Streptophyta; class Magnoliopsida; order Fabales; family Fabaceae; genus Cicer; species Cicer pinnatifidum. Next base: position 62,630,282 of record JBBPBR010000004.1, on the reverse strand, counting down.
CTAGTAGGTGGGATGGACGTAGTGGGGGATTTAGGATTAGAGGTAGGATAGTTAATTTTACTCCAAGTGACGTATGTTTAGCTATAGGACTACCAATAGTAGGTGAGTCTTTGAAAGAATATGAAAATGAGGAATGTGATACATTGAAGTTGTTTAGAGGAGAATAAGTAACTTGTGAAATGATTGGTGTGTTGCTTCACATGTGTCGTATGCACAAAGTCAATTTTTGTAGACTTTATATACTCCTCGCCTTTGGCGAGTTCTATTTTCCCCAATCAGGAAATCGAGTAAATACTCGTTATATTAAAATACTTATGATCTAGAGTCTCTGCATAGCTACAATTGGAGCGTTGCGGTGTATAATGTTTTAGTTGAAAGTTTAAGTAGGATTGAAATTGTGTTGAAAGAGGGGAAGGTAGATTCGCAAACACACATAGCAGGTTGTGCAGCTGTCCTACAAGTATATATTTAATATTGTTTTATGCCACTAACTTCTATCTTGTGTTGTCTTTAAATTAAAATACATCTATTAAGTCATTAACATTTGTTTTAGATCTAGGCGTTCAACCACTTGTCATTGGGTGAAGCATCTATTCTGAAGTTTAGTTTCTCGAGATTTTTGAATTGGCCAATCTTACATTGTCAGAAGAAAACAATATTAAAAGCATTTCAAAATAACATGGTAAGCATTTATATTATTTGATTGTATAAATTTTTAATAATAATGTGTGTTTCAATTGTTTTTCGCTTTGCAAGATAATTGAAGAGTTAACTGCCACAAATGAAGAACTTGAATTTGACATGGTAAATGAAGCATTGCATGAACAAGAAAATCAAATTGTACGTTATGTTGATTATCAACGATTGGTGCCGGAGAATAGGCAGTCCCAAAAGAAGATTTCGATTCTCGAGGGTGAGATAAAATTGTTGAAAGAAGAATTGTGTAAACGTCAACCAATGCATGAATCCGATCATGAATTTGATGGTATAAATATTGAATTTTTTTGTTTATCAAATATTTATGATATGCAATTAGACTTGTTAATAACATACTATTTGTCAACAGATGAGGTGGAAATTAGTACCCCTTTTGAGAATGTTGGGGATGAAGTCGCATGTGAGCCTAACGTGGACAGTTCAGCAAAAGCAGAAGAAGAAGAAGAAGAAGAAGAAGAAGAAGAAGAAGAAGAAGAAGAAGAAGAAGAAGAAGAAGAAGAAGAAGAAGAAGAAGAAGAAGAAGAAGAAGAAGAAGAAGAAGAAGAAGAAGAAGAAGAAGAAGAAGAAGAAGAAGAAGAAGAAGAAGAAGAAGAAGAAG